>JARHVA010003679.1:1785000-1837500 GCA_037957365.1 Torreya grandis | reverse complement strand
ATATGTGTCAAAAATTAGTTGGGCAATAGAGACTGAAGAACCTAACTTGAACCAACCCAGTTCACCAACCATAGTGTAGGTTTGTGATTTTGATCTAGTCAAATTAATTATACATAAATAGGATACAAATAGTGTAGAGTTAGATACTAACCATATAAGACAACCTTTCATTGAGAAAGTTTTATACCATAGGGAATTGACACTTTATTTTCCTCTTCAAGATAATTTCATGGCCCAACTTGTTATGCCTGGTGGACCTAACATAAGTAGTGGGAAAAGTATTGGTACAAGTATAATAAATAAACCTACTACTATGCCTAATGTCTAGTTTTTTTTCTATTTATGGAGGTGTAGGAGGTGGACTAGGGGTAGAATGACTAGCGAACTAGGATGTAGATCAAGAGGAAGTAGTGGAATCCTCCATAAGAATAGGACTTGTAAGTTCACAATAGACACCATCGCAAGTACCTCAACTACCTACTATGTATTATGAAATTATGCTTCATTTATGAGAATATCAAGGGATGGAGAATGCTAGAAAGCATGCTCATAAGTATGAACTCATATATATCTCACATGGTATATCTTAATCTAAGTGAAAAGAAACATAATTTACAACCACACTTATAGAAAGAGCACACAAGTGGTCTAATAAGTATGACCCTAAACAAGCATTAGTTGATTTTGAATAGCTTAAGTCAACATTTTTTAAAGATTTTAATGTTCTAGAATTTGATCAACAAAATATTATTGTGTTAAAGGATATAAAATAACATCTAATCAAAATCATGCACAAGTATGATGCATGATTTAATAAACTCTTGTGTAATACATCATTAGAGATTAATGATGCTTAAAATGCCTAGTGGTTCATGGGAGGATTGTTTATTCCCTTTAGATGAATGTAGTATAAAATAACCTTTACTACACCATAAAAGGCCTTAGAAGCTACCCTCTGCACTAAATTTATTGATAGCATCAATAATAGAGTTAGTCCATTTATGGAAGCTCAAATAGATTTAATGTCATCACAATTACAAAATCTAACTTAAAATAATGGTCATGACACTAGTAGTGGTCTTTGATGTAATAATTGTGAGTCTGAAGGTCATAACATAAATAATTATCTTAGAAAGAAAATTTTCAATGTATTAAATAAGTCTTGTGAAATTTACTATTAAGATCATGATGTATGCTCTTATCCTCTATTAAAAAGGGATACACAGTCCAAAGTGTCTCACTACTATAATATATGTAATGCATATACCCATGACATAAATGATTATCTTCTGATCAATGATACACATGAGGCACATGTGCATGGTACACATCAAAATTTTATTTCATATAATCAAGATAATAGTGGATATCATGGACAAGGCCAAGGATGGATATGAAGAGGTGGGAATTTTCCACCAAGGATGTGCTCTAAATGTGGGTTTATAGATCACTATCGATGAGATTGTTTGGTTTATCCAACATGAGATTTTTGTAAAAAGGATCATAATTTGGATAAATTCCTTAATTTGTAGACAACCATCATAAAAGAGAGAAATAAAAATGGTGATAGTATGATATACATTGAGAATCCACACTAGTGACCATGACTTATCACTCTAATAACCCAGTACACTAATATCACAACATGCAATGGTGGATAGTTCAAGTCTATGTCAATTATACCCATTCTTAAGGTAAAATGTGAAGATCCTTATGAAATGAGGTATCTTGAATCTCAGAAATAGAAATAAATGATCCAAGATACTATTAACTTGTTACAAGAATTACAAGGGTAAATTAAATTATTTAAGGACTATGATGCCACCTAATGTGTTGATATGTAAAATGCCATTGAACATCAAGACATGGAATGAGATGACTTATAAGAAAATTGTAAGTGCCTAATGGAAGAAGATAATATCCAAAAGTTAAATAATTATCTTAAACATCAGGTACCAAGGCCAAATTAAGGCCATCAATTAAACCATGCTCGATGATAAGATACTCTTCTTCCTCATATCTCTCAAGAGGATAAAGAAATATTGGTAAATGATGCCATCAATGAATGGGTAATTTGATATATCTTAGTATACATTGGCATTGAGGTTAATGTCCTCAAAAAGGCTTCATGGTGAAAATGGATATACCGACATTACAACCATCACCTCATGTATTTTTTATGGCTAATAAAACTTGTGCTCTACTAAGTGGAATTATTAAAAATGTAACTTAGGGTACCTTTCAAAGATAAATTTGAAGTTATAGAAATAGATAAATTTAATGAATTTTCATACCTATTGGCTCATCTTTGGTTCTATGGTAACAACACTAATTTAAGCTTCAAAAAGTGATATATTATCTTTGAAAATATTGATCAGTGAGTCATCATCCCATTAGACCAAGAACATGTGCCCTTGTATGTAGAATATTTTAGCACATATGAGGTTATTAATCACATTTACAATATCACATCTTGAGGTAGTGAGAATCATGATCCTACTCCTAATGGCATCCTCTACTAGATGGATACATAATCCCTTTCTGATACTATGAGCAATGCCAATAATGTTTAGGCCCAAGGTGACTATGACCTTACTAGGAGAGTGTGGTATCATTGGTAGTTTTGATGACCTTCCACATTAGTACCACAAGTACAATAGGTTTTTTCATATTATCACTATAAAATTCATGCAAGGATAATTATGGATATACTACTCTAAAGGCTTGAGGAAACTCCATAGTTTCATATGTAAATCGAAGTCTTGAAATTTCTCTAGTGACTTGAAGCCTTCTATGACTCTAATATTGATTGTATGCATTCACTAGTTCACCTTCATGATGGCATAGCAATGAGGTGGTGGTGAAATAATCATATAATCTCCTTCATTGGGACTAAATATGATCCACCTTACATCACTAATTCCATCATGATGGCCACTTATGAGGCACAATCAGTTGTAGTGGAGTCTAAGCACTAGAACCACACCTATAAGCTTATGAGGTAATGTGGTTGAATGATGAATATTTCTTACCATAATATGTGTGTGTACATGCATTTTATGACACCTTAAACATGTAGGCCAAAGCATGGTATGTTCATTAGGAACACTATTTTGGTACCCATTTCTATTATTTGATAAAAAATAACATGGTCTTGACATTATTGTATTCAGCCCCAAGGATGGAATTGAACCTCCCACAATAAGCAATATATGAATAAGTTCTTAGTAACCCCAATCCAATCAAGGATCAAATAAAACATATACATGGTGTAATATAAGAAGGATTTGACATTTTCAATGATATAATTGAGAAATATTCCTTTGAGCCATAACTTATCTTCCATCATGCACAATGTAAAAAAATTATAAATGGAAATAAAAACTTGTGTTCTATATTGATGAAGGTGAAGGGTTCGAACCACCTAAACCATTAATCATTCATTTAGGTGTCCCCATAAGCTATGGGACTATAAATATTGATTATATTGATCTTGATACATGTCATCCATATTTCAAACCAATTCAAACCATATAACAAAACATTGGCATGAAGGATTCACCAAAGATGGCTACTATAGGAAACTATTGGTTTGATACTGATATTTCTAAAGTTTTTGAGATACTAAAATAATACCAATATTTTTTCCCTAAAAATTATAGTAAAATTAATGGTTTTCACCTATCCTTAGTAAAAATTTATATCAAACTAGTTGAAGGGCTTGCCCAGTTAGGAAATAGCCCTATAAAGTGAATCTAAATTTACATACATGGTTTAAAGAATAAACTGATAATATGTTGTGTGATGGAGTTATTAATATAATTGATGAGTTTGAGTTGGCCAACCCCATGGTGACAAGAATAAATAAATATGGGCACATCAAAATTTGTGTAAACTATCAAATACTTAATGCATCTTGCATTACTAATCCTTTTTTGATGCCTTTCACTAAATAAATCCTTGAAGGTGTCAATGTGTGTGAATTTTATACCTTCATAGATGGGGTTTTTAGATATTATTAGGTTCATATTTCTAATGAGAATAAACCTAAGACTATTTTTTCCACTAAGCAAGTGTATTTTACATATACCATCAAGTCATTTAGGTTAAATAACACACCCACCATATTCTCTTGAATATCCATTAAGGAATTTAATGATTTCATCCATAAGTTTCTTCATGTTTATTTATATAAATGTACTATATACATCTTGATGAAAGACCATTCTTCTAATCTTATACTTATTCTTGAGTTCTACAAAACACCTCAAATATCTCTCAACTTTAAAAAAAGTCTTTTTACACTCTATTCAACATTATCCTTGGTCACATTATGTTTTGAGATGCACTTTTGGTGGACCCCACTAATGTTTTTGTCATCCTCCATCTATTAGTGTTAATAACCCAATGAGAGTTTTATACCTTTCTTGGTCATACTAGGTATTACCTAGAATTTATCCAAGGCTATGCAAGGAATGTAAAACCATTAGAGGAGCTCTTGAAACACAATGAACACTTCATTTATACCTGCTCATTCTAAGAAGATTATGTATCCTTGAAATACAAGCTCATCACTATTTTAATTATCTAATTCTCTGATTAGATTAAACCATTTCATGTCCATGTTGATGTTTATGTTATGGACATCAATTAAATACCTATGAAACCTAGGGAAGGTAACCTAGATCATCACATTTACTTTTTTAGTAGGAATATTACTTTGGCTAAGCTAAACTATACCATAATGTAGTGTAACTCACTCTTCATGGTTTATGCTTTACAATTTTTTTGATAGTGTCTATTAGGGACTCCTTTTGTATTCTATATAGACCATGGAGAATTAAAATACCTGGTTAATAAACCTATTTCACATTGGCTACATTTTCCACTAGATTTTTTTATTCCAATAATGCCAGTTATCTATCATGGTTAAGCTAGATAAGACTAATTACAATCCTGACCATCTCTCTATAATTGATGCTGGTGAACCAATGTACACCAACAAAGATTAATTACTTGACATATAACTATTTCACATTTTATGTTTTATTATTGAGATAGAAGACATATAATCCTTGTTAACTACTATTATAGATCCAAATAATTTAGGTATGCAATATAAGAATCAACTAGACATCTATGTTGCACCATTTCAGCTCATTAGAGGTGACCTATATAAGCTTGAAAGAGATAAAGTCCTTTGACATTGTGGCATGAAACATGAACATCATGATGTGATTCATAAATTTCATGAATATTTTGCTATATGACATTATTCTAGTAAGGATACTATGCACAAAGTTTTGCTAGCTAGTCTATGGTGGCCTACAGTTTTCCAAGATGTAAACATACATACACGATAATGTGATATTTTTTAGCACCTATGGAAACCTAATCATTACGATGTAATGAAATTAAATTATATTTTATTATAAGAACCACTTGAGAAATGGGCCATTAACTTCATTGGGCCCATCAACCCAACTAGATGGTTTATTTCTTCATGCTATGTCATGATAGAAACTAATTATCTCACATATTGGGTTGAGGCTATACGAACAATAGATTGTATTATGGAAATTGTAGTGCACTTTATAGGGGAACATATTGGTAAAATATTTGGCTATACACTAAGTTTTACTAGTGATCACAATATGCACTTATTTAATGAGACTATTTGAGTATTACTAGTTGAATTTATGATTACCCATCATAAGACAACACCATATCATCCCTAGGAAAATGGCACTACTAATGTGTTTAACAAAATCTTGGGAACAACACTCAAAACAAAATTTAATATTTGACACACTTACTAAGATTATTGGGTTTCTACCATTATTTGGGCCTATCAAACATCTTAAAATCACCTCAACAAAAGTACACCTTTCAATCTAGTGTTCAACACATAAGTAGTTCTTCCAGTTCAGTTCTTGATTCATTCTCTTTACATTACATGTGTTGGATGGCTAGATGATGAACTATCATTGAAAGAAAATTTAGATGACTTGTTATAATTATATGAATCAAGTTTTTTTCTCATTGGATTTAAGTTGTGGATAAATGCAAATAGAAGGCATGGCATGATCACTACCTAAAACATAAGACATTTACACTAGGAATGTGATTCTTACTCTATGACACCAACTTCGTGTGACACTTTGAGAAGCTTCATATTCACTAGGATGGTCCCTTAATTTTTCATAGTATTCATCCTACCAATGTGTGTCATTTGAAAGGATTAGATGGCTAATTTCTTTCCAATCATTATAATGGTAACCGGATACAACCATATTTTTTAGATTGAGTTTATTTTCAATTGTACCAATAAGGTGTATGCCATTAGTTTAAGATTTATTATTTTTAATAAATCATTGCCTTAGTTTTGCAACCCCTTTTTTTATTTTGTTTTATTTTTATAACTTGGTAATTATGTTGTCATGGAGGACCATGAATCATGACTAGTTTGGAGTAAGGGGTGTTACATATGCTAGGAAATGGTCTATAGTGATGTGCATGAAAGAAAATATGTACACAGATAAAGACTGCACAAGCAAAGGTGTATAAGGATAAATATGTGGCATGTAACTATAATATTAGTTTGGTCAATAATTATTCCCACCAATGCTATGAATATTCAAATATTTCTATAGTTGTCATGCACTTTGAAAAAATCATAGGATAAGGCATGCCATTAATGTAAATAGGTAGTGATTATGACAATCATGCCAACATCACATCATGGTAATACCATTAATCATAGTTTTATGATAAGTGATGGTCAAAGAGAAAAGACCATTAATAAATTTGATTGAAAGAAGTTATTGTTAAAGAGAGGAGGGTAGTAATTACAAGTTACCCCCTTGAACCTGTAAAAAGACATTGGGGGATCATTTTACACTTTACCTTTACTTTGAGTGTTATTTTATAGAGCTCAAGAGAGAAAAACCAAGTTTAGGTCATTCCAAGACAATGGTAGAGTATCAATTCCTAATTTTTTGATCATTGAGAGTGTGGTTTTATCTAATGAATAGGTAGAGATAGCTAAACTAAAATAACACAAAGTAAATTCTTGGATTATAGGTTGTATAGGTTTTGATACACTATTAATGGGCATAAAATTAGGAGAGACAAGACACTTTAAAAACAAAAACATATTCATTTGGGAACATTGGATGGTTGTTCCTTAAACTTTAGGGTCCATGAAGGGTGATGCATCCACTATCTTTTATTCTATAAGAAGAGGATGTAACTGTTCAAGGGAAACATTTTTAATCAATGAAGAAAAACCTAAAGAAAAAAGTGAGCATGTATAAGGTAAAAGGAATAGGTATTGTGTGCAAATCTAAAAAGAAATCCCAAGTAGCTCTACCTCTACCTTTTTTAATCAAAGAGATATACTACTCATAAATGGTGATGTGTGAAGATAAATAGGTATCAATTGTTCCCACTTGTAAAATCTTTGGCTATAACCACCACCAACCTAAAAATGAGTATAGAGTTATTGTATAAAACACCAAGAGTGTATTGGTCTATGTTTTGATAATATTCAATGCCTTGGACTCTATGTAACTCTTCCATATTTTCAACCTCCCTTAATTTGTAAAACCTATAAAGGTAGTCAAATTTATGATTTTGTGCATGCATGAGGATTCTATCTAATTTATTGAGCATGAAAATAAAATCACAACCAAAAGAATCAACAAGGTATCATGGTTGTAATGTTTTGATTTAGACCTTGAATTTTATTTATAGGACTCAAAATAAATAGAAAGGACCACCATAGAACTAGAATACTAAAAATAGGGCCACACCATGCATATAAATAACTTACAATATCACTCCCTCTAAGTACTAGTGTGAATCATCATGACCAATTTTGGTGGCAGTAATAAATGGAAAGAGGTGGACATGGACCACCTATATGTTGCTCACCATGTTATCAAGGGTTTAATGTATGACTAGGCAATGTATTTTTCCTACAAGATTATAATAGACATAGAGAATTCCCACAAAAAACCTAACCATAGGTTCTCATGGGGTGTATTACTTTTTTTAATGATGCTTGATGAAATTGGTGTACCTAATTACACCTCTAGAGAATTTAATCAGTTATACCCACATAAGAATAGGTCCCTTGCATAGCACTACAAAGCATTAACATGCCCTAGCTTTATTAATTAAACTTTTAATCTCAAGATGAAGTTGTGTAATGATGGAATGAAAGAAACCTTTGGCAATAACTAACATGTAACAAAGGAATTACCCACCCAAGTCAATGAGTAAGCCCAATTTTCTCAAGAAAAACTTTTCTCTTACATGCATCAGGATGGCCCTATCTAGAGAATTTTTTTCTTAGTTTAATGTAACTTATAATTTCATGTCATGGTACTTTATAAACTTGACCAACCACATATATAATGCATAACCCATAACCCTTAAACTATAATGAATTAACTCAAAGATTCACACTCTCTACAAAATGTACGGATATCCTATAAAGAAACCATACAAAGAAAAGTATGAAATATACATAACTAACAACAAAGTTCATCCAACCATGATATTGCATTAAATTTATAATCTATTTCATATGCTAAAACCTATGAATAAAGATTTAGGAAGTGTAGAGAGAGAGAGAGAGAGAGAGAGAGAGAGAGAGAGAGAGAGAGAGAGAGAGAGAGAGAGAGAGAGAGAGAGAGAGAGAGAGAGAGAGAGAGAGAGAGAGAGAGAGGATTTCCATAGTGACACCACTTGATAGGAAGAATCATACTAGGTACCACCACCAAGGGTTTCACCACTGAGGGATCTATCACCAAAGGATTCATCAAGAAGAGATCTATCAACAAGTAAACTAGAAGCCTTCGTGCCATCAATGCAAACCATCTCATTATAATAATTATAAGAGACTAAGGATAGTGATAGGGAAGAGTTGTATAAATTAACAAGATGAGCCATGAGAATAGCCAAAGAATAGGAAGAGACTAAATCATAGAAAACACTCTCCCTATCATAAGAGGAAGAGACCACCCTTGACGACGCACAATTGGACATTGAAAATCCACTTGGTAAAAAGGGATGGATTAAAGTAGAAGAATTAAGTGGAATATACATCAACAATAGTTACTCGGAAAAAGACATGAATGTTAGGACCTAGAAGCACCATTGATTACCAAGCAACTAAACATGTAGAATTAAACCAGAAGTAACAAGTAACTAGAATTTAGAAATAACACAAAATATGAGAGACAATACCCAATTGTATTAATACTCTTCTATAAGGAAATACAACAAAGAAGATGCCACAATATTCTTCCTTACACACCTCTAGGGCTCCCACACCTCTAGGGCATAAACAATAAATATCTTCAAGAGCTCACTCTCTCTCTTACAGTCCCAGCACACAACTCAAACACAGAGTTGGTGTTCACCTCCAACCAGTCAGTATCACTACTGCCAGTACCACCAGTTAGTATCACTACTGCTAATATGCAAGTGTTCCATGCACTCCACAAGTGAGTACTCCACACACTCCAAGTACTCAACATAATCCAAGTAGATCTCTCCTAATCTTGCTACCTATTGTGTTGCTCATCACCTTTGACCTTGCTATCCTGCAGATCCACCTTAGACCTTGCACACACAAACACCTATAAATCAACTGATCATACTTACCATGTAGATCTCTCTACACTCTGAAGAACCCTTGTCCTTACCTCACCAAGTCCTTATGATTCTCTAAACTAGTACCCCAGTGGATCTTCTCCCTGATCTAGCACACCTGTATACCAACCTAATCATACACACTTAGCACCCCTATGGAACTAGGAGGAGCTACCCTTTCTCTCTTCACTCTTAAAAGGAGCTAACCAAGCTCAACTCAAACTAGAACCAATTACAATACAACCCATGAGTCTCTTAAATAGATCCCATGCAAACAATAATTAGACATCCAATTACAATAATGAGATCCATAGCTCCAAGGCTAAAATTAGCCTTCTACATGCAAACAACTATTTTTTTAACAAACTATCCATAACACTCATAGTTACAAACCACACAGGTGACCAAGGTCAGTCCTTGTCTGGCTGGAGATGACTGATGTTAGCCAATCACTGACCGATGTTAGTTTTCTTTGCACTGGATATGACTAATGTCAGTTGATCAAAATGATGTCAGTTACTCTATAACTTAGTAACCTCTCAATAACCTCCTCCATGTCTGCATCAGTGAAGCTTTTAGGTCCACAACCTAACAATCTCCCACTTGGTGATAAATAGCTACACTGTACCTATACCTATACCCTATCTAATCTATTTCCTGGCTTGTATCCCTCTTAAAGATCAATCTTGAAGACCAACCACCACACAACCTATGGTGCACCCCCTGTCATCCAAGTAACCTGCCACATCCAAACCTAAAAACCCATGTAGTGAAGTCCTGACTCTACATAGCATGTATACCTACTGTTGGTCCCTCTCAAATACCTGAGAACTCACTTCCCTGAATTGGCTCCTAACTCTCTGACAGCTCCCACTACTGGGGAAAACTCAGGTCTATACTAGACCTCATGTGATTTTGGACACTAAACTATTTAGCCCTTGGTGTGCTCCAGTTCTTCATCCTGTGTATTGAACCTCACAAACACTTGATTCACATCAGCTCCCACTGGAGACAAAATCAACTTGTGATCTTCCATGTCTCTCATGCCAAAGAATTTCACTACTCCCAAATCCTTCATGGCAAACCACTAAACTAACCTTACCTTTAGCTCAGCAAAACCCTATATGTCTGAACCTACAACAAGCTCATCCTCCACATACAGTAATAGGATAATGTCACAACCATCATCCACCCTGGTAAGAAAAACACAATGGTTACAATGAAACTGACTAAAGCCATGCTTTGTCATCCACCTGTCAGACCTGTACCACTATCCTACAGCTTCTTCAAGACCATATGACCTAGCCTTCCATCTCACATATCCATTCTCTCTATTCTTTAACCAAAGAATCCATTCATCTCTCAGTGATTTTATCTTGGCTAGCAACTCTATCAAATCTCCCATTTGGTTCTTCTCCAAAGAAATCATGCCATGCTCCCACTATTTCATGGATCCTTCCTGCTTTGCAGTGAGCAACTAGTATAAAGAAGAGGAATAATGAATTTGAGGCTTACTTACCCTTTTAGTCCTCCACATGGGCATTTGAGACTCCTTGATAGCTTGTTATCCACCCAAAATTTGTTCCAATGACCGACCTCGATTACCACACAGTCTGCATCGGACTGACATCAGTTCCATGTGACTGTCCAGGTGATCTATGTCGATTATCCTACTGACGTCGGTCTCCACCTACCTGACACCACTGACTCCTCTAGTCTACACATGACTAATGTCGATACCTATCTTTTTGATGCTAGTTTTCCATGATCGATGCCAGTACCTGTGTTCACCTATGAGTGATGACTTTTTACCCACGAGCTCTTTTTGTATCAAAGCCCTATCTAAACTACCCTGCTTAGAGTTACTCAGCCTTCTCCACTGATCTTTTTCCATCATCTCCTCCATAAGCACCAAGGCTTTCTAGTTCTTAAGTCTATCAAAGACATCTGACTTCCTCTTAAGAACATGCATCTCCTTCTTGCTCTTGTGACCAAGCCTATAAAGCCATGTCCTCAAAATAGAAGAAGAATCAGTAATATAAGTAGATAGATAAAGGATACCTACTTTCTTACCACCTGCTAATTCAAGTGCATCCACTATGAGAGTTCCTATGCATCTCTCATCACCTAACTTTCCTGAAGCAATTAGCCACATATTTAAGACTGGAACCTACATGACCTTCTTCCACACCCATGTGTTGGCCACCTGCAATTTCAGCAACACTTCCCCTTTGCCAATACTTTGACAAGGCTCACCAACCCCTGTATTTGGAGCTACATGGAAAGAGGCAACAAAATCTATAAACCAAGATTTTACTTTATCCAAGGAACATCCTAGAGTATCCTCTACAACAACACCTACAACATCTGCTTTTTTAGTCCCTTCATGCTGATCTTCTACCAACCAACAATTTTTATTTACCTGCTCTTTCTTTCCATAACAAAATAATTGACCATTCATGCTTTTAAATTCCTCCATTCTTAGTGTACTTTCTTCTGCCATTGCTATACTCCTACTCAATTAGAAACCCCTGAGAGTGATCTATAATCAAACACAAACCTGCTCCGTGAAACCTCAGCTCTGATACCAAATGTTAGGAGTATCAAGCTATGAACCAGCACCCTAGCTTTGATACCAACTGTTAGGACCCGAAAGCACCATTGATTACCAAGGAACTAAACATGCAAAATTAAACCAAAAGTAACAAGTAACTAGAATTCAAAAATAACACAAAATATGAGAGACAATACCCAATTGTATTAATACTCTTCTAGAAGGAAATACAATAAAGAAGATGCAATAGTATTCTTCCTTACACACCTCTAGGGCTCCCACATCTCTAGGGCATAAAAAGTAAATCTATTCATGAGCTCACTCTCTCTCGTACAGTCCCAACACACAACTCAAACACAAATTTGGTGTTCACCTCCAACCAGTCAGTGTCACTACTACTAGTATCACCAGTCAGTATCACTACTTCTAGTACACAAGTGCTCCATGCACTCCACAAGTGAGTACTCCATGCACTCTAAGTACTCAATGTACTCAAAGTAGATCTCTCCTGATCTTGCTACCTATTGTGTTACCCATCACCTTTGACCTTGCTATCCTACAGATCCACCTTAGACCTTGCACACATAAACACTTGCAAATCAATTGATCATACTTACCATGTAGATCTCTCTACACCCTGAAGAACCCTTGTCCTTACCTCACCAAGTCCTTATGATTCTCCAAACTAGTACCTTGATGGATCTTCTCCCTGATCTAGCACACCTATAAACCAACCTGGTCATACACACTTGGCACCCTTATGGAACTAGGAGGAGCTACGCTTGCTCTCTTCACTTTCAGAAGGAGCTAACCAAGCTCAACTCAAACTAGAACCAATTACAATACAACCCATGAGTCTCTTAAATAGATCACATGCAAACAATAATTACACATTCAATTACAATAATTAGATCTGTAGCTCCAAGGATAAAATTAGCCTTCTACATGCAAACAACTGGTTCGTTAACAAACTATCTATAACACTCATAGTTTTGAACTGCACAGGAGACCGACGTTAGTCCCTATATGGCTGGAGATGACCGATGTCAGCCGATCACTAACTGATGTCAGTTTGCTCTGTACTGGATATGACTAACATCGATTGATTAGATTGACGCTGGTTGCTCTGAAACTCAACAACCTCTCAACAACCTCCTCCATGTCTGCATCAGTGAATCTTTTAGCTCCACAACCTAGTAATGGATATAAAGATACTTGATCAAGATCCCATCAAAGGGAAGTATCATGTTGACACCATAGTCCAACCACCTAAGCCCAATTCAACCACCAACCTATGCACCCAATACTAGATAGGCATTCCTAACAAATTACTTTATTTATATTCCCATTTTGATTTTAAGGATGTCACTAAACATACCCACACCATATATCATTCTTCCTAGATATGTACAATGAGGACAACCATTTTGAGATGCCCCCTAATAACCTAGTATTATATTAAAAAGAAACGTTGTTTCCCATACCTCTTTGGGCTGATCCCTAATAGATTTTTCTTCTAAAAACTAGTGAAACACTCTTTAAAATGGTCCTTGAAGTAGCATGAAAATGGACTTTAAAGTATCATTATAAAATGTCCTTTCTTATTCTAATGTGCATTGAGCTAAACAAAAACATGGCAAGATGGTGTAACTAGCTGATAAATAAGTCATTACGCAGAATAAACTCGAAGATGAAGTGGTTGAGCTAAAACACCAATTAGAAGTCACAATAGTAGTAAATGTCAAAACATTGAATCTATGTAAGGCTATTCTATCTAGTAATATGAATTAGTAGATGAGGTCCCTTTAGAGGGTGAGTCTATTGATAAGCTTGAGACTCTTTTGGATCTCTTTTTATTATAGTGTAAGGAATAACCCGCACCAAGAAATCAAACAATATGGGAAATCAAACATTTTTTCAAAGTAGTGGAAGTATACAAGCATACCCTGTAATAAGATAGGGAGGTGATTCCCATCCTAGATTGGATTTTTAAGAAGTTAGTGTAGCCCACTAAAATTTTAGAAGCTTGAATCTAGGTAGAAGAAATTTAGTGTTAGTAATTCACTGATGTTTCCTATTAATAAAGGACTACATCAAGTTCTATAAGTCAATTAAAGATGTTGAAACTATAGAATAAATAATAAACATGTATTCAAAAAATCTAAATTTTTTGTGCTCCAAAGACAGGTTGTGAATGAGGCCACCAAACTTGAAGAGGTTCAGAAAGATGCTTCCACATCCCTCAAATAACTAGTTAATAATAAAATTATGTGTTCTAATCAACTCAAAGAGATTAAAATTTTGAATTCAGAAAGTGAGTAAATAATAATGAATCTGCTCGACACCTTATCACATTGGGAAAGTGTCAAAAATTATATCATATAGATTGGCCTTGAATTTTTGGTTGAGGTAGGACCAGTGCTTAATCTAATATAGGCTAAGACCATAGTGTGCGATGATGTTGGACCCTAAATTTTGGCTATGTATTTCAGATTATGGTGTATAATAAACATGGTGTAGAATGATCATGGCATAGGAAGACCATGGTTCAGAAGATCATGATGTAAAAGATCATGACATGAGAAGACCCAGTCAAAGGAAAGGCATAAAAATGGATAATTTAGTAATAGAGGACTTGGTATATCGATGAAAGATTGGGGGAGCATGATGTAAGTAGAAAATAGTTTGGGAGAGATTCTCAAGGATAAAACAAGCTTCAATCACACATGATTTTGGCATTAACCTACATGAAGGAGGACATTTGGTAATAAGGATCCAACATCAAATGGGAATATAGGGGAACAAAGGTTTATATTCATAGGAAAAATAAGTAAATGACTACCATGACTCTTAGTCCACTAGAGATCATCAGCTAGTCATTATAAGTGTCATAATTAATGTAACAACTTGGTCATGGAGAACCAAACATAAATACCCATGTGTAGATATTTCTAATGTTGTTGAACATTGGTATTATGTAATGATTGGTTGTGGTAATTATCATAATAATGGAATTTATTATATTCTTGATAATTCACTATAGTTGATAGTTAAGTTGCATTATTGAGTTATCATCACATATATTATGTAACTTATGGTTCATATTTGACTGTAATAAATAGAATATACATTATCTAAAATTGTGCAATATATACTTTAAATCTCATGGTAGTTATCTTTTAATCATGTTTTTTGACATAATTGAAATGAGGTCCACAACTATGTATTTTTTTCTACTTAGTTAGTGATTAATATATATGAACAAACACCAATATATGACAAGTATATTACTATGTGACATAACCCATAGGAATTGGTTTCTTATTATGTCTTTTGGGTGAGCATGCAAGAGCTCACTATTGCATGAAATTTCATCACATTAGTTTGTTGGGAATTAGATATTTTAGTACCCTTAGGGAAAACTTTAGATAGAAAATAAAACCCAACACCATTTATATCACTCTCAAACTATGTCCAACCTCATGCTAACTATTTTTTCTTTCCTAGGATAGTTCCACACTTTGTAAAATAATGCAATGTTGTAGACATGTCTACTTAGTGGGACCATGTTCCCATGACATTTAACAACTAGTTTTTGAAATTTTAAATATCCATAAGGTTCATCATCACAATTTATAATAATTTATGAGGTTCTCTTTATATTCACTATATATTTTCATTGATAAAATTTAAATATAATAAAAAGTGTTAAAATGAATAATTTAAAATCTTAAGCATTCCTTAATTCATATTATTTCAATATCAAATCGAAGATACTAATTGTCACCACCAAGAACAAAGGTTAGTCACAACTCCCTTTGTTCTTTTTTTTCTCTCTATGGGTTATACAATTCATATTACACATCATATCAATGGATTTATAATGACTATTGAGATTAATAAATCTAATATAAATAAATTTAATGAAAATTATGACAAAAAAATAACTGAGTACCTTAACACTAATCCAAAAAGGATTGAAATAATTACCACACATTTCAAGATATTAAAAAAACAAAGTGTCTCAATATTATTCATTAGTAAAAAGATTTGATTCCTTCTATGATCTTAATCACCACTTTAAAGCTAATACTTCCATTTTAGGTGTTCATGTTTCTACAATTTATTTTATTCCTATATAAAAACCTTTAATATTATATGTGACATCATTCATAGGTGTGAGGGAATCACAAGGATTTAAATATATTAATATGCCTATTTATAGCTAGGTAACATGCATACCTACTTTGATTACTACACATGGTCCACCACCAACCTCGCATAATTCACATTCCCTTGAGAAAAATGTCACAAAATTACATGATAAAGGGTTACAATTTGATAAAAATATCTCTAAATTTATTTATTCAATATATTCCCATGCTTTTATTCATAATAACTAGTAACTTGAGATAGGATCTTGCCAGTTACTAGCATGATATGTAGCTCCTAATATTCTATTATATGAAGGAAAAGGTGATATTGATAAATATCTTTGATAATTTCATGTAGCATTCTTGGATTGTGCATAAAATGACAAATAATCAACCAATATATTTTCATAAACTATCAAAAAATATGTTTTTTTAATGGATATAATATTCCAATCTAATTAGTTAAACTATTGAAATATTTGGTAGATCAATTCGGAGCACACTTCTCTACTAAAATTGGTAAAAAAATATCTTATTCATAAATTTATAAACTCAACCAAGGTTGCATAATCCAATATTAATATGTTCTTCTATAATAAACTATGCTAGCTAAGATGAGAAATTCCTTGGCAGATAATGAGTAACAAGATATATTCAGATAAAGTTTGCTAACACAACTTCATGAGTCCATCATGATCAATAACTTTAAATATTTTGATGAGTTATGCCCTATAGTGGAAGAATAAGAGGTAAAGATTATAGATTTGAATAAACTTAAATATGCACTGAATGCTCCAACTATTCCTAATATTAAGTTAAAAATCTAAACAAGCTACAAATTCAAATCTGATTAAAGTATGAATGAATTAAAAGTAACAATTATATTAGTATCACAACCAAATAATAAAGTTATATTACCAACTCCACCAAGAAGTAAATTTTTACCTATATCATCACCTATTCCTATATTTCTATAAACGTTACATGAGTTTAATCTCATATCTATCCCTCTACTGTTAGAGGTTGATATGAATAAGCCTCAACATAAGGGATTTGATAATACCTCATATTGTAACTGTAATAAATGCATTATACATTATAAAAGGTGTTACAAGCTAAGACATGAAATATAATCTATTAATGATGAAAATACTATTCATTTAATCACACCCAGAACTAAGGCTATACTATAAACAAATAAAAATGTAAAATTTAAATTACATAATAATCCATTTCCAAACCACACAACAACAAAAAATAAGGATAATTCAAAGGTAAACCATGCATTAAACTACCATACTCCTCCTATAACATATGGACATCCAGTAGATATATTATTAGTATACTTACATGTAAATCAACAACATGCCCTATGATCACATTTGATGATAATGATATTGTTGATTATGATTTAAAGAGAGATTGGCTCTTTATTCAAGTTTATATCAACAAAAAACCCATACAAAGTGTCATTATTTAAAATTGGTCAAGTGAAAATGGATGTATAATGAAACTTATTCACACTCTTGGGTACTTGGAGTAAGATTTACAATATACATAAAAATTAGTTAAAGTATTTGATGGACATATAAAAAATACTCTTATGATTATGCTACCTATTTAGGTTAATTAAGTGACAATGGATAATCCATTATTAGTATTATCAAGTATATGGTTATTTGACATGTTATTAGGATGACCTTGGATATATAAACTTAATTCAATGCCATCCACAATACATTGGTGTCTTAAATATATTCATTGTAATTAGGTGGTCATAGTTTTAGTTATTTGATATGAATGTCCTATACAATTAGTGATATCTCCTACTCCTCATCCCACACCACCACTATAGTTAACTATTAAAAATATTGAATAACATACTTTAGAGTGTACCTATGTAGAATTTTTCTATATAGTTAGTTTAAACGAGAGTAGATACCCTCCAAGCTATCGAGTTTCAAATCAGAGAGTTATTCAAATGCCATAAATATATTTATATTCTATAATGAATCCTAAGTCATTAGCTCAATATGTTTAGTGTGATCCATAGTGAAAGTGGACCCCACCAATTCCTCTTACCTTTAGAGTTACACATCTTTCCTAGGATTCCATGAGTAATGATCAATATAGTTACATTATAATACCTTATTCATTTTCAGATTTGGATTCAACTACATGTAACACTTTTAATTTGTGTAAATTCACCCTCACATTTATTTAACCCTAAATTCTTGAAAGTGGGGGGGGGGGGATAATATTAATAATATAGAAATAGTTCTAACACAAGGGTGATAAAATAGATATATAGTAAGCCAATTAATAGAAAACCTAGATAAACAATATTATGAATTTATACAAATAAAATTGTTAAAAATATTAAATTAAAACTACTGAAATATATTATAATAAATTAAAAATAATTTATATCAAACCCTTTAATCTATTAATGCATAAGGTTTTTATTTCTAAGTTAAAGGAAAAAATGTGTACTTATATGTGTATAACACACCTTACCTTTACTTAAGGCCACTTTGAGTGATTTGATAATGTATAAAATATAACCAAGATAATGTTACAATATAAATCAATGCATATAATCTAAAATTTGAATCAATTTGAATTCTTGAAAATAAGGAGAGCAAGTAAGGAGTGCACTTGTGTGTCGATGAAACCATGTTACCTAATAATCCTTTGCCTTAGTAAAGATTCTTCTTTATGAATCATTAGAGTATAAAAAGTTTCAAACCTCAACCTTAGAGAATTTGGGAGTGATATCAAAAGTTATTATGTCCCCAATCATGTGTAAGGATGAATTTTGACATGACTATTGAGATTATTATATCTCAATCACAAAACTCAAGTGTGAATATATATAATCTAGTAGGGGTGAGTGATTTAATCAACTCATCCTATAAATATGGTTAAATTTTATTATTTAATAACTCAATTTGATAAATATAGTGATGTTGAATGATTTAATCACTTTAAACTATAAAATTAACCCATTATTATAATAAAAAAGACTCAATAACAAGATATCCAAATTTAATCAGTCCACCCTAGTGATTAGTATAATTTATAATTTTTAAATTTTTTCATGTAATAACATGGAATATTCACATATAATATGTCTAATTTGGAGTATATGTGTCATAAATATGAAATTACTATGTTTTGAATTTATGGAAAATCGGTCCAATGAATAAAATTATGAGCCATGTGTATATCTAAATCATGAATCTAAATTAGATATTTTGAAAGAGTGAAGGAAATGTTATTATGAAATGCTCCCATTAAATTTTGTAGATATTAAATAAGTGTATAAGGGTGGAGGTAATGTATTTTTTACATTCCCCCCATGTAATGTATAAACTATGAAAATTTATAAGTGTGGAGGTCATGCCTTTGTGACATGTCCCACTACAATCTAGAATACTATAAAAATGTGGAGGTCATGATTTATATGAAATTCCTAGACTAAAATTCACCCCATTTTGAGGTGGGGGAAAAATAAAATAGTTGGTACCTTACCTCAAAAGGACAAGGTAGTTGTATAACCTATTTATGAATCATGTAGCTTATAGGGATAGTATGTCAAAGTAAACATATCAATTCGGCTCATAGTTTGTGATCATATCAAGTCATAATATGAATGATATAGATCATGTAAATTTATATAGTAACAATAAAATATAAATAATAAATCAATCACACACATAATAGTAATAAATTTAGTGCAAGGGAATGGTCTAAGGAGACCTCATACAATGGGCATGTTAAAAGGACACACAATCAAAATGAGTGACATATTTAAATGTCTAACATACATATAGTGACATATTCAAATTCCCAATAAACATAGAATGGAACATGCGATAATAAAAAAATATAATTTCAATTAGTCCACAAGCAAGACAATACCAAGAAATAGAACACAATAAAGGAAGTGAAAAATAGATGAAGCATCAAAATATTATACTAGTCCCTACATATATGTGTTATCAAGAAATGTTATGTATAATAGGATATCAAGTATACTATGAAATATGTGAGAATGGATATATAATTTTTTAAGTGTTTTCATATAATATAAAACATTATAATGTATATATTATTATAAATATATGTAACATATATCAATCATGGTCAATAAATCAAATGTCCAGAATGTACTATATGACATGAATAGAGGAAATATCCAACATCTAGAAGTGAATATATCATGTGTTTGGGTATTATTTTATAACACTCAAATATAAATGAAATATATGTCTATATAGGAATAAAATTATATGCTATTTACTAGCATAAATAAAAAACATACATGGTAATGATATAGTTAAATTTGAGAATGCTATTTTATAAATTTTTTGATTTTTTTTTATATTTGATATGAAATAAAATATATCCAATAATTCCATCCAATGGATGATCTTGGGAATCACTAATCTCAAAATTATTATATGAAATTGGTGGTGATACTAAGGATCATACATAGGTGTCATATCTAGATTTGTAAAATATGTGGTATCCTACGTATGTGTAATAAGACTTTGTGGTCATGAACAAATAATAGAAAGAGTATGGGTTTTTAAAACCCATTATTTTTTTATATATTTTTTACTTTTATTATCTATAATTGAAACATTTTTTTTGTTGTGAGTAATTGATTATTTTATGTAGGAGTAGATGAAGATTGCATGGAATCCAATGTGTGTCTCTAGTCCAAAGGCTTCTCAAGTATGGGATACCTAAGAAAGGGAATTTATTATTTTTTACCCTTCCATATATGATTAACCTTAGTAGGTTTTATAAATTTTTATCTTGTAATAAACTTATCTTGTTCAAGTGGATGTTTATATGGAATTCTAAGAACTATGACTACCCTATTATTATGAATGTATTTAATACACCCATGCACTATGGATGGTATTGCATGAATTTTATGTATCTAAAATCATCCCAATATCATGTAAAATAATCTTTTATATGATATAAATAGTAAGGTGGTAACTACATGTGTTTAATCTACCTATAAAGATAAAACAATCTTTCCAATAATGTGTTGTGATGTATTACCAAATGCTATGATGATTTTGGTTGAAGCATATAAATCATCATGTGAAAATTCCAAATGTGTAAATAATGTAATGGTACATACATTATCACTATCAAAATTTTATAAATAATTAATAAATTTAGGATTCATCATCCACTATTTCATTATAATCAAATGTAATAGACTATCTCTAAACTATTGGGGATCAACCAACAATGTTGAGTACAATGTGAAAGTAATAAATGCAGAATTAAACCAAAAAGATAAGTAACTAGAATAAGAAATAGAAAAGAACAAGAGATATAAGAAACCACCTTGAAAACTTGTATTAAAATCTTTACAGAAGGAATACAATTGAAGAAACTTCTTTTCTTCCACACCTATCTCAGATGTACAGATCTCTTTCTAGATCTCTTTCCCTCAAGAGCTCTCTCTCTCAATTACAATCAACTCCAACAACCTGGATTGATACACATATACAATTCTATACTGTTCAACACTCTACACACTAAGCTATGAAGAATTATCCCTATTATATAGAATTAGGGATCATGCGCAATGCAACTACAGCCATTAGATGCACCTCCTAATCAAGGGCTCTAAATAGTCTTACTTAAAATAGAGATGCAAACTTAAGACTATCACTTAATCCTAACATGCAGACATTATGTTCTATCCATGAAAATAGCTTTCTAGATGCACAGGTAATCGACATCGGTTCCTACCTATGACCGACATCAGCTAATCCATGACCGATGCTGGCATCTCCTGGTCTGCTCCTGACTGACGTCGGTCGCTCCTAACCAACGTCGGTGTCTATGTAAACCACAACTTTGCAATCTGCTCACTTGGTGAAGATTTTAGCTCCACACCTTAACAATCTCCCACTTGGAGATAAATAGCTACACCAGTACCTATATAGCAACATCTTCTAGCTCCTCCATCTTCAACTCAATCATGAAGACCTACAAAAGTTGAATGAAGATTTAACTTCTCCTTTGTTACCAGCTTGGTTAACATATCAGCAGGGTTCTTATCTGTATGGATCTTCTCCAAATTCAACTCACCATACTCCAATAGCTATCTTATGAAGTGGTACCTAAGTTGTATATGCTTTGTTCTTAAATGAAAGGCTGAATTCTTAGCCAAATGAATTACACTCTAACTATCACTGTATAATCTGCAACTCTCTTGCTCCTTTCCTAGCTCTTCCATGAACCATGTCATCCATATCATCTCTTTGCTAGCCTCTGTGACTGCAATATATTCTACTTCTGTAGTTGACAAGGTAACAACCTTCTGCAACTTTGATACCCAGCTAACCGCCGTTCCACCAACAGTAAAAACATATCCTGTGGTGCTTCTCTTGCCATCCAAATCACCTGCCATATCTGAATCTACATAACCATGTAGAGAAGTATCTAAACCTCCATAGCACAAATGCCTACTGCTGGTCCCTCTCAGATATCTAAGGATCCACTGAACTACTTTCTAGTGTTCCTTTCCTAGATTGGCCATATACTTACAACTCCCACTACTTGGGCAATATCCGGTCTAGTACATAAAATTAGATATATTAAAATCCCTACTGTGGAAGCATATGGAACTCTACTCATGTACTCTACCTCATCATATGAATTAGGACACTATTCTTTACTCAACTTAAAATGTCTCACCAAAGGTGTGCTACCAGTTTTGCATCCTACATATTGAACCGTTTGAACACCTTGTTCACATAATCCTCTTGAGACAAAATTAACCTATGATTTTTCCTATCTCTCTTAATGCTCATGCCAAGGATTTTCTTTGCTACTCCCAAATCCTTCATGGCAAATGTGTTAGCTAATTTCACCTTAAGCTCAGAGATATCCTACATGTGTGATCCTATAACCAGCATATCATATACATACAAAAATAGAATAATATATCTACCATTATCCAATCTCTTAAAATAAACACAATAGTCAGATTGACACCTACTGTAGCCATGCTCAGTCATAAACCTGTCAAATCTCAAATACCACTGTCTAGGAGCTTGCTTGAGGCCATACAAGCTTTTCTTCAATCTGCACACTAGCTTCTCCTTACCTTTGACCTCAAATCGTTCTGGCTGATCCATATATATTTCTTCATCCAAATCTCCATGAAGAAAAGTTGTCTTAACATCAAGCTGCTCAAGATGCAAATCCTCAATAGCAACTAAAGACAATACAGTCCGTATAGAAGTCATTTTAACAATAGGAGAAAAAATCTCACCAAAATCAATACCTGGATTTTGTGTAAATCCTTTCACTACCAACCTGGACTTATATCTCATCTGTCTATTCTCACCTTCCTTCAATCTGTAGATCCATCTATTCTTCAGTGTCTTCTTTCCTACTGGCAACTCAACCAAATCCCATGTTTGGTTCTCTCTCAAGGAATCAATCTCCTCATTCATGCCTAGCTCCCACTGATTCTTGGATTCCACCTATATTGCTTCATCAAAACTCTCTGATTCTCCACCATCAGTAAGAAATAAATAGAATAATAAAGGGGAATATCAAATTGGAGGTTTACTTACCCTTTTTGACCTCCTGATGGGCATCTAAGACTCATTCACAACATGCTATCCACCCAAATTCTCTGACAGTGACCGACCTCGGCCACTTCTAGGCCTGTAACTGGCCGACGTCAGTTCTGCCTGACCGACATTGGTTCCTACCTAGCTGATGTTGATCACTATCTGACTGACATCGGTTCCTGTATTGCTAACATCAATTCCAGCATGAACGACATTAGTCTCTGTGTTTTCTTGTATGTGATTAATTTTTCCTGCGAGCTCATTTTGGACCATCACCTCGTTCAATTCTCCATTGCTCTACCCAGATTGATTTAGCTTCTTGACCTGATCACTATACATCACTTTTTCATTGAAAACAACATCACAGCTCTGAATTATTTTGTTAGTTCCTAGATTCCAAAACCTAAATCTGAAATCATCAGAGCCATAGCCAATAAATGTGCACCTCATAGACTTAGCATCCAACTTCTTCCTATTTTCCTTATCAATGTGCATAAAGTCTTCACAACCAAAAACTTTGAAAAATGAGAGATCTACCTTTTTACCTATCCATGCCTCTTCTAGAATTCCACCATCTAGGGTTGTAGAGGGTCCTCTATTAATCAGGTACACTATAGTATCAACAGCTTCTGCCCAAAACTCAAAGGGCAAACCAGCATGCAATCTCATACACCTTGCACACTCCATTACTATTTTGTTCATCCTTTCAGCAACTCCATTTTGCTAAGGTGTCCTTTGAACCATCCTTTGCCTACAGATTCCATGCATATAACAATACTAGTTAAACTTGTGACTGTAGAACTCACCACCATTGTTAGATCTCAGGCACTTCAATCTCTTGCCTATTTCATTCTCAACCATAGCTTTCCAAATCTTAAAAGTCTCAAATACATTAGATTTCTTCTTAATACAATCGACCCATACCTTTTTTGTAACATCATCTATGAATGAAACATAGTATTGTGATCCTCCAATAGAAGTAATCTGAGCTGGTCCCCACACGTCTATGTGCACAAGCTGTAACTTATGCTTCTTCTTTGTTGACCTAGTCTTGAAAAAACTCACTCTCTTCTGTTTCCCAAAAACATAGTGCTCAAAAAAA
The DNA here is from genome assembly GCA_037957365.1 of Torreya grandis. NCBI lineage: Eukaryota > Viridiplantae > Streptophyta > Pinopsida > Cupressales > Taxaceae > Torreya > Torreya grandis. The sequence continues at coordinate 1,812,402 of JARHVA010003679.1, read as the reverse complement.
TCTAGATCTATGCTTTTCAAATCTGAAAGCTTACCTTTTGACTTAAGAATGGACATTCCCTTCTCACTCATGTGGCTGAGCCTATAGTGCCACAACTTTGCATCCACATCTGAAGTAGATAATACAGAAGGAGAATTATCAGTAATATAATTAAATAAATAGAGAGTACCTACTCTCTTACCTCTAGCCAATACAAGTGCACCCTTGGTCACCTTCCAAGATTTAGTTGTGAGAGTTACTGTACAACCCTCATCCCCTAACTTTCCTACAGAAATCAAATTCCTCTTCAAGCTAGGAACATGTATAACATCTCTCAACACCCATGTGTTGCCATTCTACATTTTCAGCTGCACTTTTTCTTTGCCAATAATTTTACAAGGCTCATCATCCCCTAAATACACTAATCCAAAATCGCCATGGACATAGTCACTAAAATATTCTCTATTAGGGGTAGCATGAAAAGAGGCACCAGAATCTAACACCCAAGATTCTATATTATTATGCAAAGAGAATATAAGAGCATCTTATGCAATACCTAAAACTTTTGCTTCTTCTTTACCTTCATGCTGATTGTCCTCTTTAGGCTTTGACCAGCAATCTTTGCTTATGTGCCCTATCTTTCCATAATTCTAGCATTGTGGCTTCCTGCCATTTCTAGATTTGGATCTACCTCTCACCTTTGACTTAGACCTTGATCTCCCTTTCTTGCTCTTCTCTTTTTGCCTTCCCCTACTCTCAAAAGTTTCCTCTGTGCTTTTTTTGTGAATTTCCTCATTCAAGAATACACTAAAAACTGTTAGGGGTGGTGGGAAATCCAAGAACAAACACTCCTGTTCTAATTCCACCTGTTAGGATCTTGCTCCTCAGAAAGAGCACAGTATGATTACCAAATATAAGAAATTGAATATGTGGAAATAACTAGAAACACAAGTAACTAGAATTCACCAATAACACAGAATATGAGAGACAATACACTATCTTGTATTAACACTTTACAGAAAAGAATACAACAAAGAGCCGCCACACTCTTTCACCTTACAGAGGTTTGCCACACCTCAAGTGTACAGTAATTCTTCTCACACACACTCTCCTATACAAAAAACAGTTCCAACAACCAACTCACACACAGAATTGGTGTTCACCTCTCCAACCAGTTAGTAATAACCCTACCGGTACACCAAGCACTCTATAGCACTTCAAGTTGATCTCCCATGAACCTGGAACTTGCAATTTAATAGACCAAACATACATGTAGATCCCCTATGAGCTTGCAATAACCTGCAACTCAATGATCTTACAACCAAAAAGAACTCTACCTTTCTATCTCATGCATAAACAATACATGCCAATGGGTCTATAAATAGATCCCTAACATAAACAATAACTTAGACTCTTAATTTAGACAATTATCCTCACAGCCCAAGACTCTAACTGGTCTTAACATGCAAACTCTTCATTCACTTAACTAACTGTCCATGAAACGAGCAGTTCTGGAACCACAGGCAACCAATGTTGGTCCCTGCTTGTTTGGTTCTGCTGACGTCAGCCAACTCCCTGCCATCACCGGTGGCCTTATGAACTGGTCTCGATCGACGTCGGTACTACTACCGACGTCGGTGCTCCTAGATCTCAGCAACCTTTGTTCCTTCAATTTGCAAAGGGTTGAAGCTTTTAGCTCTACAACCTAACAATCTCCCACTTCGAGATAAACAGCTGCAACCTGTACCTCTACCTGTACTCCATCTAGTTTATTCCCTTGGCTTTGTATCCCTCCTCAAGATCACTCTTGAAGACCAACCACCACACATCTTGTAGTGTAAAACCTGTCATCCAAATTACCTGCCACATCCGCATCTACAACCATGTAGAAAAAGAACTTGACCTTGCATAGCATGTGCACCTACTGCTGGTCCCACTGAACTGCCCTTCAGTATTACTTTCCCAGATTGACTCCAAACTTGTGACAACTCCCACTGCTTGGGAAAACTCAGGCTTAGTACATACCATGCACTCAACCTCATTATGTGAATCAAGATACCTGTTCTGTGAACTATCTAACCATCGGCGTGCTAATCGGTTTCACACAATCATCCTGAAACAAAGTCAACAAGACCTCCATGTCTCTAGAACACACTCATGCCAAAGAATCTTGCTGCTCCCAGATTCTCCATGACACACTCCTAAACTAGCTTTACCTTTAGTTCAGCAATACCTGTATATGTAACCCTGCAATAAGCACATCATACAAAAAATAGGATAATGTAGCTAATATTATCCAACCTGGTAAAGAGAAACACAATGATCAAACCTCCATTGTCCTATAGCTAATACAAGATCATATACCCTGATCTTCCATCTCACGTATCCATTTCCGCTCTTCTTCATCCTGAACATCCATTCATCTCTCAGTGCTTAATTCCAGCTGGCAACTCTACCCAAAACACTTATTTGGTTGTCCTCCAAGGAATCACATCCTCATCCATGCCAAGCTCCCACTATTTCCTGGATCTACCTGTTCTGCTTCTTTAACAACTTCCTGGTTCTATACCATAAGTGAGTAACAAGTAGTGTAAAGAAGGGAAATGATGAATTTAAGAACTTACTTACACCTTCAGTCCTCCATATGGGTGCTTGAGACTTCATGACAACTAGCTATCCACCCAAAATTCATCTCAATGACCGATGCCAGTCACATCTCAGTCTTCAGCTGACCAATGTCGATTCCCTACGACTGCCTCCTTGCCGACGTTGGTTTCCCCTGGCTGACGCTGGTCCTTATCTGCCCTGAGTCACCGACGTCGGGCTACACATAGCCGACGTCGGTCCCTGTCTAGACACCGACGCCAGTTTTCCTGCCGACATCGGTCTCTATGTTTTTCTAGTGAGACCTGACTTTTTCCCGCGAGCTCCTTTTGGATCAAACCCTTATCCAAATCACCCTTGCTCTACTCAGAATTCCTCTTCATCTTGTGCTGAACTCTGTCCATCACTTTCTCCTTGAAAACCAAGGCTTTCCTGCTCTTGTCACTAACATCAGATTCCTCAAGAAACGTAACCTTCTTCTTCTGCATACAGAAACCATGATCCATGCCTTCCAAATCTAAAAGCATACTCTTTGACTCAAGAACAAGCATCTCCTTCTTATCTATGTGACCAAGCCTATTAAGCCACATCTCCAAATCTACAGCTGAAGTAGATAACCCAGAAAGAGAATCAGTAATACAAGTAGATAGATAAAGTGTACCTACTTTCTTACCTCTAGCTACAATAAGTGTACCCTTGGTAACCTTCCAAGAGTTTGTTGTGAGAGTTACTATGCAACCCTCATCACCCAAATGTCTAACAGAAATCAAATTCTACTTTAGAACTGGGACATGCATGACCTCCTTTAACACCCATGTGTCACCTGTCTGCAATTTCAGCTTCACTTTTCCTTTGCCAACAATCTGACAAGGCTTACCATTCCCTACACAAATTTCTCCAAAGTCTCCCTGGACATACTCATGAAAAAATTCCCTATGTGGGGATGCATGAAAAGAGGCACCAGAATCTAAAACTCAAGATTCTACTTTATCCAAGGAACATACCAGAGCATCTTGTGCAACATAATCCACAACATCTGCTTCTTCTCCATGTCCTTCATGCTGATCTTCACCTGATCTGCAATCTCTCTTTAAGTGCCCTTGCTTTCCACATTTCTAGTAGGTTATTCTACCATACCTGGACTTGGATCTTCTGCCCATCTTCGACCTTGATCTCCCACGCTCTATCTTCTCTCTTGGCCTTCCTTTGCCTTCAACACTCAAAGCATCCCCTGATGATTCACCTATGCTTTTCCTGTGTATCTCTTCATTCAAGATCACAATCACAACATCATCCACTTTTAAGACTTTTGAAGGAGACATAGTATTAGAAACTGCCATTACCAAACTTTCCCAACTTTCAGGTAATGAACACAAGATTAAGAGAGCTCTAATTTCATCATCAAATACAATATTGACTGAACTTAACTGGTTTACCAAACCATGGAAATCACTAAGATGGCTATGAATAGATCCACCTTTCAACATTTGCAAATTAAATAAACGCTTCATAAGAAATACCTTATTAGAAGCTGAGGGTTTTTCATACAAATTTGCCAAAGATTCCATCAACTCCACTGTTGTCTTACACTGTGATAAGATAGAAATCACAGATGATGCAAGACTCAATCTAATAGATCCCAAAGCCTTCTAATCAAGAACCTCCCATTCTTCATCCTTCATATCCGAGGGTTTGCTATTAACCCCACCCAACGGTAAGTACAAATCTTTCTGATATAGATAGTCCTCAATCTGCATCCTCCATAATTGGTAGTTCTTGCCATTAAACTTTTCCATTCGTAGTTGATTGTCTTCTACCATTGCTCAACTCCCACTCAAATAGAAACCCTGTGAGTAACCTATAATCAAAACACACTACCTAGATCTAAACCAATCTGTTAGTATCCCAACCAAAAGCTCTGATACCAGTTGTTAGGGGTGGTGGGAAATCCAAGAACAAACACACCTATTCTAATTCCACCTATTAGGATCTTGCTCCTCAGAAAGAGCACAGTATGATTACCAAATATAAGCAATCAAATATGCAGAAATAACCAGAAACACAAGTAACTAGAATTCACCAATAGCATAGAATATGAGAGACAATACACTATCTTGTATTAACACTTTACAGAAAAGAATACAACAAAGAGCCGCCACACTCTTTCACCTTACAGAGGTTTGCCACACCTCAAGTGTACATTAATTCTACTCACACACACTCTCCTACACAAAAAATGGTCCCAACAACCAACTCACACATAGAATTGGTGTTCACCTCTCCAACCAGTCAGTAATAACCCTGCCGGTACACCAAGCACTCTATAGCACTTCAAGTTGATCTCCCATGAACCTGCAACCTGCAATTCAATAGACCAAACTTACATGTAGATCCCCTATGAGCTTGCAACAACCTGTAACTCAATGATCTTACAACCAGAAGGAATGCTTCCTTTCTATCTCATGCATAAACAATACATGCCAATGGGTCTATAAATAGATCCCTAACTTAAACAATAACTTAGACTCTTAATTTAGACAATTATCCTCGCAGCCCAAGACTCTAACTGGTCTTAACATGCAAACTCTTCATTCACTTAACTAACTATCCATGAAACGAGCAGTTCTGGAACACACAGGCGATCGACACCATTCCCTGCTTGTCTGGTTCTGCCAACGTCGACCGACTCCCTGCCATCGCCAGTGGCCTTCTGCACTAGTCTCGACCGACGTCGGTCCTGCTACCAATGCTGGTGCTCCTGGATCTCAGCAACCTTTGTTCCTTTAGTTTGCAAAGGGTTGAAGCTTTTAGCTCCACAACCTAACAAAAACATCCTCTACTTTTAAAATATTTGAAGTAGATGCAATATTACTAACTGCCATTACCAACCTATGCCAACTTTTAGGCAAAGAACATAATATTAAAAGAGCCTTAATTTCATCATTAAACACTATTTTGACTAAATTTAATTGATTTACAATTCCATGGAAATCATTTAGATGATTAGATACAGATCCACCTTCTTGCATTCACAAATTAAATAACTGCTTCATAAGATATACCTTATTTGAAGCTGAGGGTTTTTCATATAAATTTGCTAAAGTATTCATCAACTCTACCGTTGTCTTTGTCTGTGATAAATTAGATATCACAGTAGATGCTAGACTCAATCTTATAGATCCAAGAGCCTTTCTATCAAGAACATCCCATTCTTCATCATCCATGCACAAGTAACCGACATCAGTTCCTACTTGTTTGCCTGTGACTGATGTCAGCTAATCCATGACCGACGCCGGCATCTCCTAGTCTGCTTCTAACCGATGTCGGTCGCTCCTGACCGATGCCGGTGACTGTGTAAACCTACAACTTTGCAATCTGCTCACTTGGTGAAGCTTTTAGCTCCACACCTTAACATAAACTAGAGGAGTTATTATGCATGTATAGGTGTCAATAATCCCATATTAGGTACCCATAATCTGATGAAGGAAGATATGAATTGTCTTTCATTTTTACTTATATATATATATTTCTTATAATGATATTGAAATTTATTGTTAAATATATTTTAATTATAGTGATCACCAAGTTGTGAACTTGAATCCTTTGGAGGATTATCAAAGGTAATATTTTGGTCATTACTAAGGTCTTAGATATTATGCTTCAAGGTATAAAATTTATTCCTATAATTAATAGGTACTTGTTTATAGTCATAATATGCATTATAATCATATCCTTTAATTATAATTTGACTCATAATAACTTCTACAGGATGAGGGAGACATATGAGATGACACTCCATAAGCTTTCAGAGTAAATACACTAGAGAATTGAGTAATCATGAAAATTATCTCTTAGGTACATTAGATAAGAAGATTTTATTAGGATATTGTGATACTACCTTAACCATTGTGGTTTTTAATTTTTTATATTCTATAGGTTTCACCTAATAATTTGGTTTGATATTAAACTTGGTATTATATGTAGTCAGTGTGTTTGCCACGTAATTTACCTTGTTTAATGAAATAAGTTTAATTTTAGGACCTTGAACAATATGGAATAAGTCATCAAAATATTTGAAATTAAAAAAAACACATGGACTCATATAAAGGGGCAATAAATATTTGATTGAATATATCTTGAACTTATTTATCTCCCATTGGATTTGTCACTTTGGCTAACATTGTTTTATATCTTAAAAAGATATACATTGACATGTTCATTGGTTCCTTGTTTGCTCTTTGTAATTTGAACTTATCACATATTTTAAAGATGCTAATAGAGAAATGTGATAGTAAATAATCTACTAGAGTTTTGATGATTGGATGGGTAAATTATATAACCAATGTAAAATATAGTGTTTTAGGCTCTTTCAAAAAACTGGTAAAAAGTTTATCATTAGAATAATAAGACATGTGGCATATAGATATTAGATATGTTGTTTAGGATCACCATTTCCATCATAAAACATGAACTTGGGTTGGAAAAAAACTAATTATAAAAGGGTGAAAATACATTAAAAGAGAAAGAGGATTATGTAGTACATCTTGTGAATCAATAGCATAAGGTGAATTCATAAAAAATTCCTCAATGTTGGTAACCTTGTATTGACTTGTTTATAATTTATAAAATATCTTTCACATTTTTATCACTAATATTTGATGTTTTATAAGTCACCAAATGATATGTACCCATGGTTTAAGTTGATAGAGGCATTGGAACTAGTAATTTGGTTAAAGTGCTAATGGTTAACATGGAGGATGTAATAATAATAGAATTTGTTTTAGGAAATAATGGTATAAACACATAATATGTCATCTAATAGGATTTAATAAGTGATGATGTTGTCAAGGGGAGAAAAATAAGAAAATGGGGATTTATCATAACTCTAATAACATTATCAATAGATGCACATGGTTGTTCATCTATGCTTTTTTCCTTTTTATTTTCTAATATGGTTTTTAGGTTATCATTAAAATATTTATAATTTTGATGGATATGCTCTCAAAACATAGAAATAGATTGTAATTTATCCCAACCTATTTATTAATGATCATTTTTTGTATTAGATTAATTATTTCATGATTATGATCATCTTCCATGTTAAACTCTTAGTTATTTTGTTCATTTTGGCACTTTCATTAGCCATGGGATTAATACTTCATTGGTTTGAGTTGTCTTGGGTGGAAAAAGAGGAAGATACATCTTTATAATAGAAACACCACCTAATATAGGTTTATGCCTAGGTTGCATATAAATAATAAAATATATCTATAAAAATAATGTAAACCCTTAGGAGGATGAATACCCTAGGGAAAGCTAATATTTTCATAGAAAGGTACATAGGTCACATTCACCAAATGTTTAACCCTAAATTATATAAAGGTGTAGGGATAGGGTTAAGACTATAGAAATAGTTTTAACACAAGGGTGATAAACTAAATATATAGTAGGTCAATTAATAGAAAACTTAGATAAAAAATATTATGAATAAAAATATTAAAGTAGAACTATTGAAATATAATAAAATAAATAATAAACAATGGTACGTAATTGGTTTATTATGTGTAGCTAGACCTAGAGTTTAAACAAGCATAAATCATATATGATCAGTATTATATATTATTACTCAAACTATAAAAAGTATACTTTTGTGTCCTTTTACACTCCCATCAAATCAATTTTTTGAATGTGATGCAAGTGTCTAGTATGAAATAATGATAAGATTAAGATGCAACCAAATTCATTTTTTAAGGTTTTATTTCAACTTTATATTGATGTATTTAGATATAGGGTATTAATTTTTCAATATTCATTGATTGATCAAACCCTGGATACTCATTTTTTTACCCTTAAAATGGGTTTTCTAGAAAAATAGTTAGTGGAATCATGGTGTGTAGTATTAAAGACCCATATATTAACAGTTTCTACCTACATAGCCAATAATATAAGGAGGGCCTCAGACTTATGTAGTTATCCCCTATGTGTGGGAAAATGTGTGCATAAGGGTGAAATATACTATATAAAGATTCATTCTCATGGGATAATATTTAAATGCTTCAGAACTATAATTTGATTTCTCCTATGCTTGATACAAAAATATGGATGTATAGGGAAGAGTAGAGTGCTTTTATAATTGATTGATTTATATTTGGTAGGTTTTTTATTAGTATCTTTTAATAAATGAGGAATGAGAAGGATTGAATTTATATTTATACCAACATTTTGAAAATATATAATGATAGGGTTAATTAAGACAAATAGGCTGACCCATAGGTTTCTAAACATTTAAAATTTGGATGACATTTCAAAACTTGACACTAAATAAGGATTTTTAGTACCATTGATAGTAGTGTCCTTATTTGGCTTATACCATCTACAAGTCTAGAAAATAGGTATGGATATGAAGCTAATAGTGACTGATGTTTATCAAGTTTTAATATTTATATCTATTGTAAAAGACCAGGGTAATCATAATGCTATGGATTAGACTAATGGATAAGCATTTAGGCATAGTGAGATGGTGGATTCAATCCTTTTGATAATAGGGAGGTATGGAACTAAAGGGTGGATCCCTAATTGATATTTATCAAATAATATTGAGATGCTATAAATATTAAATTCTAGTATCTACACCATTATTTGGTATAGTCATGCACAATTTTCCTCCCATTGATGTGATCATTGGATAGCTTCATTTACATTTTTCACAAATAAAATATTTCAAAATTATAAAAATGATATATTTAAAAAATATAGTGTGAATTTTTCAATTATATGTAATGTATGTTTGAGTCTAGATACACTTAAAAACCATGGATTTAATTCTATCAAACCCATTGTGTAGTTCCACCTTTTTTTATGGGTGATGTGTGTTAGAGTCTAGTAATGCTCAATGTCCTTAACATCACTTATAAATAATAAACCCATCATCATTCCATCTTACTTTGGGATAGTAAATCAGGTACTTGTCCTCATTTAAGAGAGTTTTAGAATGAATATTTCCAACTGAAAGGATTTAATAGTTCTTCAAAATTAGGAATTGATCACATCAATTTTCCATTAGTTCAACATAAGGAATCATCTATCCAAGTGCTTCGATAAGGCGTAAAATTTATACAATGATTTAATATGAAAGCATAATATTTAATAAGTTATAAGAAAACATCGTCTCATCTCCCTATAGGTGTAATCCTTCCTTGATCTCGTCTCAGCTTCAAATTTAAAAATTAATATTTTTAAGTTTAAATTATGGACAATCACAACTTCATGTATTGTTTCAAGGTTTTCTAAAATGTGTGTTTTACACAATTAGATTTTCCTATCAAAAAATAAAGTGTGTTATACACATTCATGTATATATTTATCCTTTACTATATCAATTTAATTACTAGAATGGGGGGTGTATTTACCTATATATGGTCACAATAAATTGATAATATTAATTATTGACATATCCTAAATCACTTCACTTACACTCAAATATATGATTCTTATTCACCATTCCTCTATTCATTTACCTATATGTTGACCCATTGTCTATTTTTTTACCATTATTACATAAGAATTACCATGTCATTACTCTAAATAATTTATATCATTCTTAGATAGATCCCAGTTTTAGGCCAACTATTCTTAATTTTATGGCATAAGGTCATACTATATATATCTAAGTTTGCTTCCATGGACTCCTCCACTTAGCACAACCTTATCCCTACATCATTTAATGACTAGTTTTTAAAACATGAAATATCCATATGGGTCATCCCATAGTTTTTTCATGTTGGCTAAATTAAATTATTAAATTGGACTCCTATAAATATAAATAATGTCATTCATCATTACACTATTTATCCTAGATCTTGGTACTATCTATAGACTATTTAACATTGATAAAATCTACCTTATTATTTCAAATTTTAATATAAATCACTAGAATTAATTACAAGACAATTATAAAGCATTTAAAATCAATTCAAGAGTGAAAATTTTAACGTATAAAATCTAAATTACTAGCTTCATGCTTGTAGTAAAGAAACACAATGATATAATCATGTTAGGTGAAAGAACTACATCAGGATTGATTTCCTCCTAAGAGTATATAGATACATAGGAAATGGTGAATCATAAATTGAGGGTGATTTGGGTTATCTCAGCCCAATACACTCCCTTTTCATTTTTTCATGTTTTTATTTTTGAAAAGTACACATAGATTTTATAAGATATGGAAAAGGAAAACAAAGGTTTTTGTTAGACATTAACATAATAAGATATCTAAGTGTTTAAGAGTCTAAGTAGGGTAGCTAGTAGTAAGAAGAAAGGGGGAAGTGAGGATATTGACAAGAAAGGATATGAGATCATAAAGGAATAAGATACTATCAAGAAGCATCGTAGAGGTGCTTCTAAGTCCATTAGCCTTAAGAAATAAAATATTGAGAGGTGGGGGCACAAAAGACTATGGGATTTGAAGACTAAGAAAAGTAGGGTGAATATATTAGATGTGGAGAGTGACAACATAGATTTGGATGAAAGGAACATTGAGAGTGAGAAGACTAAAGAGTAGGGTAAAGCTTAGACATGGCTAGAGAAGTAGAAAGAGAAGAAGTAAATTGATACTACATAGAAAGGGAAATCATCTCAAATTCAAAAGCACAAGAATGAGGATTTCAATTAGCTTGTTAATTTCCTTAAAGTAAAGGGGAATATAGATAAAATATTTAAATAACCCCACCTCCAAAAATATCCTATGAGGTGGTTATTGTAGGAAATGTCAACCCTAAAGATTAAGATGAATTTACTTAAATAGGAGAATAAGAATCTATCTAAACCATTGGCTGAGAGAGAGGAGGACATCTAGATCTAAAGACTGAGCTTTAGAGTGGATTTACTTGAGCATTGTAATGAAAATCTGTAGAATAAAATGAGTTCACTAGTTAATTACAAGGCTAACATGAATGATGGTATTCAATACATGGAAAACCTTAGGGATCACCTTAGATATTTGTTTGACCTTAACTTTACTATTAAATAAATGGAAAGAAGAGCCAAATAAGTAATTCCCAACATAATATAGACTATGAAATTTTATTGACATTAATAAACATGAATCTAAACAACATGAAGGCATGTTGGGAAGATGTATCTAGGAGTCTAGAGTAATTTATATCTTAGGAAGTGTTTAGGATACTTTTGAGATTTGTTGTAGTTGTTTATGCCTTGTGTTATTTGTTGTTTCTCTAATGGGCTGAGTTTGCCTTTTGTCTCTTTTTTTTTGGATCTGCTTCTAAGATTTGTGGAACCTATCTCAAAAAATTCCCCCTTTTAACTTTAATAAAAAACCATAATTAGAATATCTCATCCCTCTTAGTATACATAGGTGTAGTTGGTAGAGTAATTACAAGTTATTCACTTTTGCATCAAACAAATCCATAGTCAATAGATAATATTGCACTACATAGATGTTTAGGGAGCATGAACATGTATAGATATTTACATAGACTCTATTCCCATATATGAGCTATCAAAACCCTATTTTATCATGTTTTCACCATCAAATACCTGATATAGTTAGCCACACACTAAAAATACTAATTATATTATTCTTGACTATACTTATTGTATTTACCATATGCCACTTGTCAATCAATTTCAATTAATTCTATTTTACATTAATATTATATATGAATTCCATTTATTAAAACATAAGTAACATTTAAATATCTTAAACCTATTAAACCTTTGTTAAATTAAAAAAGGGTAAAATAAAAACTAATTATTTTAATCGTATTTTCATATTATAAGCAATGTCTATTATGGCCTCATATTTTTTATGTCTTTTCCCTCTAAAGCCATTATATATTTGAGAGGAAAATAATTATAGTGATAAAAAATTTCCAATTTATTATGTGGCCTTACATATATGGAAATATTTTGTCCAAGTCTTGTAAATCTAGTTATGAATTAGTAAATTGTTTCACTAGGGACTATAGAAATGGTAGAAAATTCATTAAGATGTTGTTTAGGTTTTTAAAACACATAACCCTAATAAGTCTTATATATCCTTATATTCTTTGATAACTTTAGGAGGAATATTAATGATGGATTGATAGTAATTACCTTATAAAATGTGAGAAATAAATATATTATAGTTTTTTTGTTTGTGATTCCATGAGTGGAAAAAGTTAATTTGAAATAATTGCTCTCTTAACTATATAAAAAATTTAGGTATGTTTATACCTTTCAAAGAAGAGAGTTTAGTAAATATATTTCCAATATCTTTTATATTTTCTCTTGACCAAGGATTAACTATTTTTGTGTCTTCAACATTTAAATATTCCTCATTATCAGTCTCTTTTCCTTTTTCTCTATGATTTTTTAATCTAGGCATAATATCCCAAATTTTATTTGTAGTTTGATTTTCCATTTAAGAGGTTTGAACAATTATACTTTGGTGGTTTATGAAAAATGAATATGATATTAAGTTAAGGATTACAAATAAAACTAATTTATGACGGATTGGTAGGATTTACCTTACAAAGTGTGATAAATTAATCTATGATAGTTTTTTTGTTTGTGATTCCACGAGTAGAAAAAATATAAGTTGAAATAATCACTCACGCAAGTATTTAGAAAATTTTGGTACATTTCTTCCTTTCAAAGAAGGTAGTTTAATAAATATATTTACAATATATTTTATATTTCCATTATATAAAATATTAAATATTTCTGTATATTAAAAATTTAAATCTTTATTATTATCAATGACTTTTCCCTTTTCTCTACAATTTTATAAATTAGGCATAATATCCCAAATTCGATTTGTAGCATGATCTACCATTTAAAAGAGCTTTGAATAATTATATTTTGGTAGTTTATGAAAAATGAATTTTATATTGAGTTGAGGATTAGAAATAAAATAAATTCATGATGGATTGGTAGGGTTTACCTTACAAGGTGTGATAAATAAATCTAATATTGTATTTTTTTTTGTGATTTCATGAGAGGATAAAAAATAATTTGAAATAGGTACTCACTCAAGTATATAAAAAATTTAGGTACATTTATCCTTTTAAACAAGGGACTTTAGAAAATATATTTTGTATTGCCTCTTGAAAAAGGATTAAATATTTGTGTATCTTCAACATTTAAATAATCCTCATAATCAATCACTTTGCCTCTTTTTCTATAATTTTTTAAACTGGGCATAGTATCCCAAATTTGATATGTAGCTTGACCTACCATTTAAATGAGGTTTGAATAATTATATTTTTATGGTTTATGAAAAATTAATTTTATATTAAGTTTAGGATTATAAATAAAATCAATTCTATTTTTGGTCTTAGACATAACTTGCATTGCATCATGTTAGTTGTTTGACTTTTAAATGAATAAATTATTTATGTTTAAAAATTTATATCATATTTATAATTAATAATCCTAAGGAAAAATTGAATATTTTCAAGATTATTATATGATATAAATCAAACTAATTATTATGCAATATTAACTTGTTGTTCTATTAAATCAATATGATTTTGACTAATAGGTGGAGGGCCAGTAGTGGTTATAGAGAAAAATTGAAAAATTGAGAAGAAGATAAATGATTATTTGAAAATAAAATAATTTAAAAATCCCCAATATATTCAAATATTTTTGTTTATTATTGAATTTTTAACACTAGCCAAGCTACTTATTTGCCTATTGTGAAGGTCAAATGTAATTGTATAAATCTAATAGTTGGGATCTATTGACAAGGAAATTAATATTTAAGTGTGAAAAAGGAATAATTTAATATTAAAGTCTTAAAGGTATAATATTATCTAAAATATTTAACTAAATATGGGGAATAAAATGTTTATTCTAAAATGTATCGATTTCTAATTCATAAAAAAATAAATATCAAATATCAAACAATATTATTTCCATCACTATATAAAATAACTACTAGTATATTCACTGTCACATAAAAAAAATTATAAAATACTCTTAAATTTACTTATCAAACCATCTCAAAATTATAAATATATATCATAGTTTCTTAAATTTATCTGACCCTATCTAATAGAATAAACCTATGAAATGGGTTTCTTATTGGAGGGAAAAATATCTGATAAATTTTTCTCTTACTTTTCATATTTATCTCATTCACTTTAACATAATTTTATTCCTTATTTATTTTATTATTAAAAAAAAGTCACTAAAGTAAAAAAATAACATAAAAATAAACCAATTTTTACAACAATGTGTAAAAGAATTAAACTAATAATAAAAGAAAAAAAAACCAAGTTAATGAACATAGAAAAAAATGAAACTTATAGCAAACTAATTATATTAAAATATTATAAATAAATAAAAAATTTAATTGAAATGATAAGATATAAATATAAAATAAAAGAAGCTTATTCTTGAATCATGCATAATTAAATAAATATTTTATTGTAAATCAATTTTTTATTAAGGATTATAGATTTTAACTGAGAAAAGAATGTGTTTTAGAATCATGCAACCTAATAATCTATCATATAATATATTAGTTATTAATTATTTTCAAGAAAATTATATATGTGATCCAAGCACATATGAATGTATCATTATACAATGATCAAAAGAGTAAGTTATTGTCCATTTTTTTTATTCTTTATGAAAAAATAATAATTTTGGAGATATCTAATTGTAAAAATTTGGGCACTTCACCATCAAATAATGTATTGTTTGGTATCTTTACACCCAATAACCAATCTCAAAGACTTTAAAATAAAAGAGAAGCACAATATGAAATATCAATTACAACTTTTGTACCTATCTGACTTCTTCATCTAAATAGTCTCATTTAATTATTTTTGAAGCTATCATAAAATTTAGTTACATTTTAATTTTAGCTCGTCTTTAAAATATAATTTTAATAAAGTTAATTATGAATTAATTTTAAGTTAATTAACTTCTAAAACTAAATATTTATAATAATTCATCACTTTTAAAGTCAAATTAAATAAAGAGTTGATAATATATTTATAATAATACATAAATAACATAAATTCTATCATGGGAGGGGCCTCTAAAACTTAGTTATTGATTAATCACTTACACACAATCATCATGAAGTCAAATAACACACAGGATTAGATTTAATAAATCAAAATACTGTGCATACTAAATATTTTAAATAGAAATTGAGAATCATTTTAAAATATATTTCCTCTTTTGCTAAGTGAGGTTCAAACATTCTATTTAAACTAATCGCTAAATTTTCAAAATTTCCTAGTAATATATAATTTTTCATTTAGATCTCAAAATATATGAAAATTCAAATAAAAAAATTGACTAACTATAGTAAAAAAGAAGTCAATTACTAAAAATCCAAAACTTTCAAAACAAAACAATTATCTATATAATCTTTATTACCATAACAAAGTGTTAAAACTACACACTCTTAAAATTCGAAGTGTTATGATTGGATAAAAAACTTAAATTAAGCGAGTATCATCAAGAGTTACAAGTATATGAGAACATAATAAAACTAGAATAAATTTCATAGTATCATCTAAATATTCAAAATATAAAGGCATATAAAACCCTAGTTAAAACAATATTGAAAGTAGAGTACCAAAATCACTTAAAATTAAAAGTATGTGTAATCATCAATAAATAAATTAATCTCTTTACCCTACATTTGATGAAACCAAGTCTATGAATGAAATATCTTACTCGATATGATTATTTTTATATACCAAGGGTGTTATAGGCATTAGAATTTAGATAACACCTCATGATTCATAATTCGCTTTCAAATTTATCATCTTAATCATGTGTTACAAAAGATGGGAGTGAAGGGATACTAGTGCATCTAAAACTTTTGGAATAAATATTTATAAGAAAAATACTAGTTTGATAGGTTTAAAGATAATATTTCGTTAATTTTAGGAAAAAGTTCAATAAGTTTAGTTATCTCATTTGTAATGGAATACATTTTTTAGGATGAAATAATTAGCAAACCACTTCCAAATGAAATATGTCTCCAATTTCTTATTTGAGGGGATAGCAAAACATGAGTACCATACATAAATAAAACATTGCAAGGTATGATATTCATAACATTCTAAAACATATGATAAGTTACATTAAAATGTAAATAAACTAGATTATTATGGTTAAAACCTCATGTAAATGCACTATGTACCTCATGCAAGGGCACATTTATTATTAGCTTGTTTCTCTCATTTAATTCATTATAAATCATAGAGATATGTGATCATTCAATCCATAAAGATGATTTTTCCTTAATTTTATAATGAAAAATCATTAAATCAAATCATCTCATATTATTATAACTCCAAATCATGATTAAATAGAATGCATAACTATGATACATATATTATGAATAATAGTGCATTATTTTTAATTTTGTGAGAGAACTAAAAATAAAGTGAATAAAAAAACATTATTTTATTAATAATTATATTCTCAAATCAATTTAAATATATCACCATTATTTTCAAAGCAAATCCTTGATTTGAAACAAAAAACCTTCAACTTTATCTCAAATGTGAAAAAAAAACTTCAACTTTATCTCAAATGTGAATAACTAAAATGAGACCATAATTTGAATATAATTTATAAAATAAAATTACTTAAAAAATTAACTTTGAAAATATATAAATATAAAAAAAAACTAAAAGAGGCTCCCTTCACTTGTAAATAAACAAGAATGAAAACTACTAATTCTAATATAAACTTGAGATATTCAAACCCAATAACTACAACTTATTCCATACATTTCAAAAAAGTTATTATATACTATAACCAAATGATAATAAATTACATGTTCATAAATAATATTTCCTTTTAAATAAAAATACTTGAAAATACCTTTCATAAAAAAATCAATTTTTGTGTTTAAACATGCATAACCTACTGGTAAAAGGAATGAATTTTTTAATTAAATAACTCATACTTTAAAAATGAAACCCTTAACCATACAAATGATAATAAAAAAATATTTAAAACTTAAATCAAGGTATTTTCATGAAATAAAATAAAATTCCATTTTTTCCTAAAAATTTAAAATTTATCATGTGAATATAACAAACAACGATTTATTCCTTAGCTCACATTACCATGTAGTAGTGACTGTAGAAACATTTTAAATTGAAATGGAATATTAACCATTTGTTTATAATTTTATCACTAATTAAATAGGGTTTTTACAATAATCAATAAAAAAAATGTTAAGAACCTGAAAATTCATCATATTAATGTAAGCCTTTATCAATACTTTAAATAAAAACTACAAAATTAACATGAAAGGTCTCAAAATTATTGTTGGTGCATGTGTATTACTTACTATTCATGCAATAAATTTCAACTTATTCATCTATAAGTTCATTTAAAAATAAATCAATAAATTTTTTGAACTTGAAATCATTTTTTTTATTTAAAGTTTTAAAATAAATACTTCTATAATTCAAAATGAAAAATATGAAGAAAAATTCTTAGAAAGAGAGATTGAGCTGAATTGAAGGCATATAAAATATATTTATAGTTATAAAAGTATAAATTATTCCTTAAAACAAACTCATAGATAACATTTACTCTTGTAACTATCATCTAAAACCATTCCAAACTCAATAAAACATAAATATATTATATGATCATATCAAACAATAAATAAAAATCAAGGTTTAAAATAACATGGATATTCTAAAACTATGTCACATTTATGGAAAGGCTAAACTAGAAAAATATTTTTTTCAATATTTATCATATTAAAGTTATCAATAGTTGAATGATTTTGAATTGAAAGGAAAGAAACTATCTAATTCAAAAAAAAAAAAAAATTGTTAAAACATATTTATTTCAAAATCCCCCAAATTATTTTACATGTAATTTCATCATGAAGATATATGCTCTAAAAAATCAACAAAACTTCATATAGTCTTTGAATTACTATCCATTACTTTCCAAGCTAAAAAAGGGCAAAATATATTTATTGTCTTTGCCCAAAAAACTATTCACTTGAAGATAGATGCTATAAAATCAAATCAACAAAACTTCTCAATGCTTTTGGAAGCCAAATAATAGAGTTTCATTACTTTCCTTGATTTTTGAAATTTTCACAAATAGAATGAGTTATAAAATGAAAAAGAAAAAGTAATTAGAATGCAAAGGTGAAAATACATTGAATGCATGTAAAAATTCATAATTATTTGCTCTTAAATGACATAATATTTGATATTAAATGTTAGAACATTTTGTGATTTACTCTTGAATGGTGTTGAGTGGAAAATTTTATAAAAAGTATTTTAAAAATACATAACCAACCTTTATGATGTGGGAGCATCACTACCTTATTTATAAATACTAGTTTAGTTCATGTTTTTATTTATTAGGTCTTTAGGAGTCTTTATAAGTCCATTTTAGATTATATATGGTTGAAAAATTTTAATTTTGGCTTCAAAATGATTTTCATGAAAAATTCATAATTTGAATTTTAAAATCCCTATGACTCTACAATCTTGTCTAATGGAGTGTCAATTTGTAAATTAGGCTTAATAGGGAAACAAGAATGTGTTAACACACTACTTGACTCATAGTTAGTCATTTGATAAGTTTATGTTTGTTTTGGTTAGGTATTTTTGCACTCTCAACATACAATTGGGAGTTATAAGGAAGTTACAAGGTAGTTATAGAAGCTTTTGGCTTAAATACTAGTTTTTGGTGTGATGTAGGTAGGTCATTCAGGTGAGAAGAGAGATTGGGGTTGTGTTAACAAGATACAATATTTTTAATCCCAAATAAGTCAAATAAGAGATTATTTTTCTTTAAATCAATTTGTAGACCCTTATTTCATTGCTATTTTGAAATTATTGAAATTGATTTGTCTTGTGAAATGATGATTTTGTGAATATATAGAGGGAAAGGATAGATATATTTTAATATTTTATTAAATCTAATGTGAAATTATTATCATCATTATTGGAATTTTTAGAGTACTATTTTTTTATTGTAAGAGGAATTTCTCATTAATAATACACTACTAGTAAGCTCGATGTTCTGAGTCTTATGGTTTAAAAAAGGACTGTAGAAATACTATTTTCACATGAAATGAATTACTAGGAGACTATTTGAAGTAAAATAGTGAATGGTGAGTTTTTTAATATACCTTATCACAATTTATAATATGTTTTAATACATTTTTATAAATATCTCCTAAACATGACACTCAAACCTTATATTATTAAGCATTCTGGGTATAAGAAAAAAGTTGTTTTTTTTATGCATAAGAAATTTTGTTTGGAAAAAAAATTAGCATCTGTATGAGAAATAGAGATTTTTTATTATTATAATTGAAATATATATTAACATTGAAAATTATCCCTTAACAATGATTTATTGCGAAGGGATTTTGTAAATCCTATGTTGTTTGTAAGAATGAGGTAATAGATAGACTATAATCTGATCACTAGTATGCAATAAGGTTGAAAAGTGGTGTGTCAAATGCATTATAAATTGGTATTTAAGCATTTTTTTGTCATTAATCATAACCATGTGATTTTTTTTAATCTAACATCACATTCTATAGACCAATTCACATACCCTTGTTTGGACTACGATTGCCTAGATATTGATTAGATAGATTGCGGTAAAGAACTTAGTAGGATATCATAATGACTGATTATTATTTATAAATATTTTAATGTTGTTATTGTGTACTTTTATTAAAAAAATTCATATAACTGTAAATAATATTGATGATTTAAACTCATAAATAGGCTATGCAGACCCTGTAATAGTGATTATGTGTAAATAGAGAAATCCAAACGTGCAAATGAAGAGTAGAAAGGTGTTTACAATATATAGATGGTTTTAGAAGGTGTATTGTAATTATAAGGAGATAAAAAAATTTATATAACTTTTTTAAACCTAATAAAAAATAGTAAAATTCAAGAATATAGCCTTCAGGCTTAGGCAAACTGTCAAAACCTTGTAGTTATGGTTTTAATGTTAAAATGGGTATAACAAAATTTTCCACCATTAAAATTCCAAAAAAAAAATTCTAAGAGTTAGGTATTAATGTGGTTTAATTTATTTGATAGTTTCATGACTGTACAGACTAATTACATATGGAAACAAGAAGACTTTGTGTCTACATGGTAAAGAAAAGCTTAAAAGACCTAATTAGGGAGCTATAAGTGGCTAAAAAAGTGGTTTGGGGTAAAAAAAATGGCATGAATTTTTTTTTAGACAAGGATAATGATAAAGGGTATCTTAATCAATCACTATTTTTTCTAAAATATGTCCATACATTTCCATACTAGGTGATTTTCTTCATAAAAAGGCTACAAGACTATGACATAAACTAGGCAGAGTTGGGTTTAGTAATGAGATGATGTTATGAGAAGTGTGTAAATTGAATGATGGTTACTAAATTTTTATTAATATCATGTTTACAGTTTTAGTAAACTCAAACTAATCAAGTGAGTCTTAGAGTATTGCATGAAGACTAAAATAACAAGCCATTGCCAAGAAAGTGATTAGTGAAATAAGATAAAGTGTGAGATTAAAGACAAGTATGAGTAAAGTATTGTGTAACCTCTAAATCACTTTACAATAAATTGAATTTATGTAAATAATTTTATGATTCAATAAATTATAAAATATATTATATTATAAGTTTTAAGAATACACGTACCTTTAGAAATACACATTGAATTACAAAGTTGATTGAGCATATTAATACTAAACATTGAAAAGTTTTTTCCAATATGAAAATAAAACTCAAAAATGCCTTGATTCCCATGTTATTAAATATTAGAAATTAAAATGTTCCAAGGTTTCCATGATGCACACATTTACCACCAAGTTATGTTTAAATTTATACTTTAATCATTGTAAAGGTTTTTCCACTATGAAAATAAAACTCAAAAATCCCTTGATACCCATGTTATTAAACATTGGAAATTAAAACCTGCCAAGATTTACATGATGCACACATTTACCACCAATTTATGATAAATATTTTCCAAAAAAAAATCTTATCAAATTTAATATCTTGAAAAAACTATAATCTACATAACTTAAATGTCTCAAATTTGTTCAAACCTACTATGAAATGGTATAATAATCCTTGGACTAGACTTTATGAATTCATGTGAATTATGAATGGATTGAAAATCTTAAGCTATGTATTAAATACTACATTATCATAGCATATTTTGATCTCAAAATTATATTAGGGATTAGTATTTGTGAGTGTTACTCTAAGGGATTATTTAGATGTGTATGTTTTTTTTAATTTTGAGTTGGCCTAAATAGAGATCAAGTCTTGCACAACTTTGTAAGTTACTATGTATTATCTTACATGATTTATAAAAATCCATATTCCTTATGCAATATAAATATTTATGTAATTTAAATTAATGCTATTCAAAGAAAAATAAAGATTTAAAATTTCAATGTTTAGGTTATGGCAACATCATAGATCTATAAAACATTGAAACAATTATTATCGTAGTCAAATGTGAAATAAAATTCAAACTAACATTAATGTTCTCTAATTGAATTTACAAACTAAAAAATACAATAGATGAATGATAATTTAGCATTATTTTTTCATTTTAAATATCAAATAAAAGTCAATCAAATGCGTTAGTAAAAAAAGTAATCTAAATCCATTTAGATCATAATAAACACAAGTAAACATGAATTTGGCATTGACCACATACTGGATGTTAAAAAATGTATAGAAATTATTATAATTTATACATTGAATTCAATATTTAAAAGAGGGATTAAAAATTTACAACAACACTTGCCTCAAAAATCTTGAATTGAGGATCAACTTCCCCTATGACTAGAACTACATCTTACTCTAGAATATGTGTGTCCACCTCATTCAAAATTCATACCCCCTATTATTTATTCATTTTATCTAAATTAAAAGGATTTAAATACTTATCACTATAGCATATCTACATATATATAATGCCTATTCAAAATTAAGTCCTTGAAAAACTCTTAGAAAATTTAGAAGATAATATGGTTTAAGTTTGATATTGAAGTTACAAAAAAATTTAACAAATGTTTTTTATGATGTGTGTAGATAACTCTCATGCTTATTATGAGAATATTTTACATTATTTCATTTCAAATATTTCACATGATTTGGTCTTATATTATTGTCTTTATCTAATGTGATGATCATTCTATATGTTTTACTTGTACCATGAACTTTAGTTTTCTACATTTTAGTTTCAACTCCTTTGGGTTTTATTTTAAAGCATTATTATTTAAATCATAGTTGGCTATAGCTTCCATTATGGATATTTGATAGAATAATTGGGTTTTTAGGACTCAACATCCTTTATTTTTGGGATTTTTTGGCCTTTTATTTTTTATTTTTATCTTTCTTGTATCTTATAGTTGGTCTTAATTTACCTTGTGGATCTCTGGTAGCATCATCATATTCTTAGTACTACACTTCTTTTTGGGATGTTTTGGTCTTTTATTTTCATATATTTTACTACATTTATCAATGATTACTTGTTGGAATTAGTTTCCTTTATGACTATTTGGTATATTTATGGCATCCCTTCTTCTTTTGGGATGATTTATCTTATCAGTGTCTATGGTAGACCCTTATGTAAGTTTATATGGACCATTTAGTGATGTGGTTACCATATTTCTTAGCATTTTCCTCTTTTGGGTTTTTTATTTTATCTGTATTTATAAATTCTTATTTTTTATGAATCACTTATGCATAAAAAAATCTCTCTTCTTGTGGTCAGATTATTACTCATACTCATTGTGTTAGCCTTTTTCACATGGACGACTCTTTTAAAATACCCAAATAATTTTAAGAAAATTTAGTGTTCACATGTGATTTACCATATGATAAATCATGTTTACTATTGTGTAATTTTTTTTAGTTAATTTATGGTTAATATGTCAAAGTTATTGTTATTTAGTTGGATATATTATTATTATAACAATATATCATGTATTGTTAATAGCTTATGGTTAGTCAGTGAGATATTATAAGGGATTGAGTAGTTAGTCAGATTCATAGAATATAAGTAATACTTTCTATATAGTATGTGTAATAAAGTGTGAGACATAATATTATTTTATGTAATTAAATTCTCTATGTTTGGGTCCATTATTCATCATATGAGTTAAGTCAGTGCATAATCTCATTAGATTATAAATAATGGTATTAGAGTAGGATGGGCATGTGAGGAGTTTCAAAGGGCATTCATTGTATCACCCCTGAGGATGAGTAATGTTGTTTTTATAAATATTTTAGCATATTGTGTGTTTAGTTAGATATATGCCTAGTATAACATTCATATTTGGTTTTAGCTTCCGAATCTACTTTCTCTTGGTCACTATGTATTAAATGACAACTCAGATGGTTTTTCATCCATTACATTAATATTACACACCAAGTTCAATCTATATTCAAATACAAGAATGATTTTGTTTTAATGTGGATTGTTATTGACCAGTTTTGTATCAATAATCTCTTTGGATAATCTCTATAGAAGATTTCCTCAACTTATAATAAGTTTTTTTAGATTGGATTGATTGTATACGTGCAATTTTTCTAAGAGATGTCAATATCAGATAAAAGGTTTCATAAAAAATATTGCAATGTAGTTCGTTAATATACTTTCATTCATTCATGAGTCCAGATAAATCAACACTTTATACATACTTATTAGATGCATGTACTTGTATTACCATTGAGCTCCCTCCATGAGATTGTCTGAGTTCTCTTTAACATCAATTTTTTTGTTTACATTGGTGAATGCATGGTTACTTTATTGCATTTGTGTGGTTCTCCCTTTCCATTTTCTTCTCAGTACATGCATTCTATCATTCTAATCCACATGTTTTAGACCCTACAATTTATATGAGATCCAAGACAAGTGAAAACATCTCTTTTTTAATGTGTTTCCTTCTAAATAGTTTATAATACATGGAAAAACTACTATTTTAGACCCTATAGTTTTCACCAAGAAAAGTGGTTTTATGTCAATTAATGTTTTATTTAGTTTCTTAGAATAGCGAGTAATGTTTTTTTTTTAATATTAACATTAGTAAATTTTATTCATGATTAGCATTGTGTCTTGTCATTTTTTTTGGTCTATTAGTTGTAATTTTGGGTTTTTTTTAAAAAATAGGTGGTGATATGAGTTTAGTTCTAAGTCTTTCATATTTGTATCAAGTCATTTTAGTCAAAACTCATTTTATTGTCTTTAGGATGTTTTTAAAGAGTAAAGATCAACATTATATATTATTGAGTTTATTATTGAGTCATTTATATAATGTTTTTGGTATTCAATGGTCAAAATTCAAAATTAGTGTTTTTGGTCGTCTATATGTCAAAACTATCAATAATGCCAAATCAAAGTATGTCATCAAAATTTGTAATAGATTCATCTATGTTAAATTGCATCATTATAATGGATGATTTATTGGTGGAAAATGACATCTAAATTATTTCATATTGTAGGAGGAAGTTATATCAATAAACCTAATGTGGAAAGTATTGATCTTCCATTGCCAATTTATTGTGTAAGTAGTGACATGAAGGAGGTAAGAGGAAATATAAGTAAGAGTCATTTTAGAGACCTCTCATTAGTCATCAATGACAAGGCCTTAACTCTAGTATGGTGACTTATTTTATAGCTGTGTGGTGTGATGCATTTATTTTTGACTGTTGTGAAAAATAAGAAAATATGTGGTATGTTTATGTACACTTGTATATGTGACTATTCCTAATGTAATCCCCTAATGTAAACATATAATTGAAAATTTAAATCACAAAATACAAGAAACATCATGACACTTGTAGAGGTTGAATGATAAGATGTGTTCCTTTCCATACATAGGTTATTAATGACCCTAGAAAACCATTTGTAAGGGTTATTGGTGAACCTATAAAACCATTTGTGTAAGGTTATTGTGAACTTGTAAAACCATTTGTGAAATGTTATTAGTGAACCCATAAAATGAATTATGTATTTTTATTGTTCTAATCCTATAAAACCATTAGCATATAGGTGTGGATGTTTAATAAAGGTATGGGTGCCTATTCATACATGGATGGTCATTATATCCATCCATAAAATCCATCTTTGTAGATAAAACTTGTTTGGTTTTTTGTGTAATGCCAATTTCTCATGATTGAATGTGAAAGCTTGATACATTACATGTGTGTGCCAAAATCATGAGTGGATAAAGGTGAGCAAGCTACAAAAGAAGCGTGAAAGTTTTTAATATCATGTAAATAGTAATAGGGAATGTTGGAAAAAAATAGTGTTCACATGTGATTTACTATATGGTAAATAATGTTTACTATTGTGTATTTTATTGTAAGTTATCATATGGTTAATATGATATGCTTATTTTTAGTTAGTTGGATATGTTGTTATTATAGAAATATATAATTTATTGTTAACATATTATAGTTAGTCAATGGGATATTCTAGGGGATGGAGTAATTAGTGGTATTACTCTAAAATAGGAAATGCTTTCTTATATAGTGTGTGTAATAGAGTGTGAGATATAATATTATTTTATATGATTAAATTCTCTATATTCAGATCTATTTATCACAATATGAATTAAGTTGATACCTAATCTCATTAAAATATTAAAATATTTCAATTTCCTTTCACATTAGGCATACTTGGGTTGGTTTTTGAGATTGTATTATTTTCTACAGTGCAAGTTTAAGAGTATATAGACTTGTAGGTCATTATATCCTTTTCATTAGTGGTTAGGTGTAAGATCTCCCTTTTTGTCTTTAACAACCATAATATTTTAATACAAAGAATTATTATAAGGAAATACCTATTTAAAATTGGATCACACCAAAAGATGTGATATTTTTACTGGCACACACCTTATTCTACTTAAATCTCAAAATCCATAGTTGGCCTAATGATGGAGCTCAAGTATATTGTGGTGTGGTATGATAGTGGATTATGATAAAAAGTATTATTAATTATATTACATTATGGTTACACCTAATTTCTCATGTAATTACCAAATATTCATAGTATACTAAAGGTTATATAAGGGGTCTTGAGGAGTGGGGATCACAGTATGGGAAGATAGGATCCCTTTTATTTTTTCATGCATCTAGCCTTCATGGGATGATATTTATATATCACTTGATATCCCAAGATTATTCTTGATAAGTTGGGTTATCTAGTTCCTTGATGTTAATAGTTATTAGCCTTTCCCACTTGATTAGAGTATTTTTTTTCCACTAAGGATTTATACATCACCCTTATAGTGTCTTGAATCCCTCTATCTTCATCTTCTATTTCCAAATATCCATTTAAATATATTTATTTTAGTTGATCATGTCCCTCTTCATTTTATTGCCATTTTATATCTATTAATTTTTTTATCTAACTCTTAGCTCTCATTTTATGATTCCTCTTGGATTTTTAGTTTGTGAGCTGTATTGTAATATCTTAGGGAATACAACCAAGCCGTACTCAAAATCACCCATCACTCATTTTCACATTTTTTACTATCTTTTTCATCATATTTATGTCTATAGATGGTCAAATTTTCCTAAATTTTTGTTTAGCACAAGCATTGATTTTGAGTTTTCATTCATTTGATTTTTTTTTAAATTTTGGTTCACATCCTTACTTGATGTTAATTTACACTTTTCTTTCAATTTATTTTTTTACAGTAATTATATTTTCCCTTTATTTGATTTAAGTTTATACTTATCTTATGTTGGATGATTTTACATTCATCTGAAGTCCTTGGATTATCACTCATATTTTATTACATCAG
>JARHVA010003679.1:1757500-1780000 GCA_037957365.1 Torreya grandis | reverse complement strand
TACCACTCTTTGTTGTTTATTATCTTACCCTATAATTCCTTGGCTTTATTTTCCATATGATTAGCCTATTTTTACATTATTTAATTTCCTAGCATAGTCATTATTAATTATATTAGCCTCTTCCTACTCCTTTTCTTTTTATTACTTATCCTTCACATATTTATTAGTTGTGAAATTTTCTACTTATTCTTATTTATCATCTATGAAATATATTATTATTATTTTCCTAATTTATGTATGATATTAGTATTTCACCAGTGATCCTCACCTGAGTTATCTGTATCCTTTTTCTCAAGTAGATATGTGTTGCTCTTAGGTTATAAAAATCTTTTTAGATTCAAATCCTCCATACTTTTAGTATGATTAAATTCATTTAAACTCTTCCAAATTATATTTTATTTTTTAAACATAAATTCATATTTTCCTAATTATTATTTTACTCTTTTATTTATGTTTAAAGGATTTTAGTTTTTTCATCTTACGATTATCACTTCTTCATATAGGGTATATCATGACATAATAAAAAAATTAATCTATATAGTTTAATAACAATAATATGAAAGAGGTTAGTCCATTGTTAGTGAATGTAAATCAAAAATAACTTTCATGAATATAACATCTTAAAATTATTCCCTAGGGTGAGTTATAGACAACAAGCAACAAATAAAAAATAGAAGACAAGACACTAAGTTTATACTTTATTTGGATATTTTATTGTAAACTGACATGTGAAGAGGCTTGAGTTCATCTTGTAGGCTATATTTATTTGTAAATGTTTGATTATATGTGTGGGCATTATCTCTCTTTGTCTACACTTTAATTATGTCTTGTCTTGGAATGAGAATTATTGAATAAATATAAAGGTCTAATATGATTTTTAATAGTAAGTTTAATTGAAGAGAGGCTATCTATAATGGCCAAAAAATCTTATATTTATATACTTTTTTAATTATTACGGACCATTCACCTCATCTCCAAATGGAGATTCATGATTGCACACATGGGGTGTGTAAGAAACTATATTTAATAACTTTTTAAAGTGTGGAAGTGATTTGGAAGAAAGGTGAAATGCTGACCCATTAGAATGTGTAAGAGTATTTTAATATGTGTAAAAAAAATTGTAAGTGGCCATGTCATAATCCACCTTTCCCACACTCCTTATATTCAATTTACTTGCCCTTATGACATCACTAATGAGAGGTAATAAATCACTTTTTATTTATGGAGAATAGATAATTCCAATTTTTGGAATTTTCCATTAGAAGAATGAATATGATTATTATTTAATTTAATTAGTTATCAATTATAATAATGATACAACTTAGATATTCTTGTTTCAATCAAATATTCATTTAGTTATCCTATAATAACACTTTTAAAAGGATTGATTTTATTTAAGATGTACTAGATAATATTGGTAGTTTGATATGATTCATTACCCTAATCAGGGATGCATCATTATGATTTTAGGTTTAAATGGTATTTGTGTGGGTAAATTAGGTTAAATAATGATTTCCAATCAAATTTGCATGTGATTATGAAAATTCATTCTTGATTGTAGTTTAGACATGGAAGTGATTAAAATGAAGTTTCTACATATTTCCCCTATTTTAGAAGGTGTTGTGAGACACAAAGCATAATAAAACATTTTTTAAGAATGAAAAATTCATTAATAATAATCTTTATAGTGATCTAAGAATGATGTATTCACTCTTCTCTTCTAAAATTATGAGTTGATAAACACAAATTGATGTCTCAAAGGGTTTATTATTATCCATAGATACCCACTAAGAATAATGGTTTGGGAATAATTTTAAA
Organism: Torreya grandis; assembly: GCA_037957365.1. Classification (NCBI taxonomy): domain Eukaryota; kingdom Viridiplantae; phylum Streptophyta; class Pinopsida; order Cupressales; family Taxaceae; genus Torreya; species Torreya grandis. The sequence continues at coordinate 1,778,182 of JARHVA010003679.1, read as the reverse complement.
TGGATGAGTACTCAAAATAAACAAAAAACCCTATATGTAGGAAAAAGAGGTTTAAAAAAATAATGGTGAAGAAAATGGGATGGAAAATGTCAAGGGAATTTATAAATGGGCCTCCAAGGAAGAATAAAATGGTTTGATATGACTCTATGTAATGTAAATGTAATATGCTTTAGCATGTCATAATGATATTTGATCATTCTTGAGAAATGTTTATGAGTTTTTGTATATGCTCATTTGTTGATATGTACCATGAGTAACATACAAATTAGTCATGGGGTTCAGTGATATGATTTTAGGATAGTATACAAGGAGATTTATTGATGTAACATTGCACGTGAAACTGTTAGCACTTGATTTTTGATGTATCACTAAATGGTATGCACCATGATATAAAACACAATGGTGGTTAGGCCATAATGTTCATAAATACTGACCCTTCATCAAATAGGAAGTTGAAAATAATGTACCAATGATAAAAACCATGATGACCCTGATGATGAATGTTAATAGATGGATTCAAGTGTAACCACATGACATGAAGCATCATGATAATGAATCTACTGCCACAATGGACTTAGTCAAGGTGACAAGATAAAAAGGAAATAAATAAGCAATCAATCACAAACTAAAAACAAAATTAAAACAAAACATGTCTCTCAACCAAAATCAAAATTGAAAAACACATATCATAATTATAAATGAATCATAATAACCTTAGATGCTATAATTTTGACAACTTGAATAAATTATATATGTAAACAACTTATAAATGTTATATTAAGAATCAAGTCATAAGTGTAAATCATAGTGAAATTAGCCAAGATTAAGTTATGTAAAAATATCTACAAATCAAGAGCATGATATAATAGATACAAACTTAAGTGTTAAATATAGTGACCTAAATTGAAGGTAACCAAGGAAAAGTAAATAAATGCACTAACAACCATAAAAAATAAACAATGTTGACAAACATAGAAAGAATAAATGAGTAATTAGTTAACCATTTGTGTATTTGTGAAATAATGACATTAATCTTGGAAAATTTCCTCCTAATTTATAGAAGATAAATGATAGGATAAGAAATAAACTTGGATAAAAAGGGGAATAATAGAAACATTAAGGGTTGATAGATCTATCTCCAAATTCCCTATCCAATTGGATGTTGCCTATGTAGTCCAATGGAATTTAATCCAAATGTAGTTCTTTCATGGAAGTGGGAAAGAAAAGTGATTCAAAGTAAGATATTGATTAAATAGGAAGAATAGGGAATATATACTCACAAAAGGGAGAGAAATTTTAGATAAAATAGGAAGAATGGAATGGTAATAATATTGGCCAAACTGACATGAGTTGCCCCATGCATCCAAGTACTAACTACATATTTTGTGTGGACCTCAAGATGATGTAGTTATCCCAAAAATGGGAGTGTAAATGAAGGAATGGAAATAGTAAATTGGAAATGATCATGGTTAGATAAGGGATTCCCACCTGACAAAGAAGAAAAACCATGCCATCCTAAATAAGGCCAAAGACCACTAGTGAATAGGATCAAAAAATAAGAAAAGATTTTATGGATTTATATCTCTCATGGATACTTTAATCCCCTTTTTGAATTATTTTTGTTTTTAGGTTATTTTAGGGATTTTAAAAACATTAGGGGTTTTCATGTTTTTGGAATATGGTATATTTATAAGAATACATTGGTAAGTAGAAAGTAACAAAGGATCTCACAAAACAATGAGAGTGTGGCTTAGGTTTCTCTAAAAATAGTGAGATCATTGCTTAAGTGGATTGAAAAATAGAGAGAGTGTGGAAAATATTACGTATAAAATGGTGAGAGTTTGTAAAAGGGGATAGATAAGACAATGTCAAAAACTAAGCACTAAATATATATTCCAAATAGACCTCAAGCCACTATCTTTCACCCTACAATATAAGATTCTAATAATTAATAACAAGGTGGAAAATAGGAATTGAGCAAAATGGAATTAATGGTATAGTTGTTAACAAGAGCCAAAATATGCATTTTCAATAACCAAAATTCAAGAAATCCATCCACATGTGTGATGAGATATTATCTTCAAATATGTGGTGATGATGACAAAAGCTACATTGTCTATGGAAACTACCTCTTTTAATTCTACCATTTGAAACTATCTACTATAAGGATGAACCAAAATCAAGATCATGACTAGTACTATGATGGGGAAATAAGATCAAGATGGACTAACTCAATGAGAAGTAGGATGAAGGGAGGGTGTTTTTAGGACATGTCCCCAATTAGGGTTCTTCATATACAATGTTCAAGCAAATCAAGTGTAGAAATTCTTGAGATTCATAATATTTATGGGCTTATCCAACTCTTCCCCATATTGTGTAGCTAATATGTAGGATCTAGATCAATAATTCATGGTGATCATGAATGGTCCCATCCAATTAGGCTCAAAATTTACATTATTTTCATAGGTGGCATTTTTATTTTTCTAGGTATGTTTCAAGATGAGGTCACTTAGTTCAAAATCTATGGTTTTGATACACTAATTATAGCTATGACACAACTTTTTATGATATCCATGGAAATTATTCAAAGTAGCTACCTATTTTTCATCAAGTAGTTATAATTTATGTACTCAAGATATTTATTACTCCTCATCAATTATATGTTATAATGAAATGTGCAATTAAGGTAACTCTATCTCAATAAGAGAATAACTTCAATGCTATAAATGGCGTAGTATGGTGTGGCTCCTATTGGGGTTTTGGCATTGATAAAATAATCCCAAAGTGATGGAAATATTTGAAAATTTTAATCATGGCCAAAATAATTAATATAATTTTTAAGGATTTGGACTATGGTTCTATTATATGCTTTGGCTTGGCCATTGACTTCAGTAAAATAGATAGTAGAAGAGTGTTTCTTGACATAATACTTGGCACATAGGGATTTGATTTCCTCATCTTTAAAGGAATTACCATTGTCATTAATGAGATCAAAGGAGATTTAAAAGTATAAAATAAGCTTATTCAATATGAATATAATAATCTACTTAGCAATTACATGATTGAGTGGAATGGCATCAACCCACTTTATAAAATATTTGGTTGTAGTGAGGATGTGTTTATGACCATTTGAAGAAGTAAGATTAATTTTCCTTATGAATATAAAAGAGGTTAATACATTTATTATGAATATATATCAAAAATAACTTTTAAAAACATAACATATTAAGCTTATTCCCTAGGGTGAGCTATGGAAAATAAGCAACAAATATAAAAATATAAGACAAAACACTAAGTTTATACATTCTATGGAGATTTTATTACAAAACAACATGTGAAGAGGCTTGATATTAGATTGTATTTAATATTTATTTATCAATGCTTGATCCCACATGTGGATAATATCTCTTCTTGTATAAACTATATTTTTGGCTTGGATTGGTATGGGAATTGTTAAATAAATGTGAAGCTATAATATGATTTTTGAATATTAAGTGTAAGTCAAGAGAGATTGTCTATAATGGACACAGTCTCTTGTATTTATAGACTTATAGAATAATTTTGAACCATCTATCTCATATCCAAATGGAGGGTGGAGAATGAATCCTCAAATTAATGATTTCACACATGAAGCCTATAAAAAACTCTATTTAAGGCCTTTTTAGAGTGTGGAAGAGATTTGGAAGGAAATTTTAATGATGATCTCTTGGAGTGTGTAAGAGGATTTTAATATGTGTAAGAGAATGTGAAAGTGGCCATGTCATAAACCACATTAACAACACTCCACTCCATTCCATTGACTTTCCCTTATGACATCACCAATGTGAAGTAATACATAACTTTTGAATTATTAAAAATATATAATTCTAATTCATGTAATTTTCCATTATAATAATTATTGGGCTAATTAATCAAGGTGATTAATTGGAAATTAGAATAATAATTCACTTTAAATGTTGTTTCATCAATCAAATACTAATTTAATAACTATGTAATAACACTTTTTAAGAACAAGAATTTGAAAGAGGTTATTCCATTATTAGTGAATACAAATCTAAAATAACTTTCATGAGCATAACATTTAAAGATTATTGCCTAGGGTGAGCTATAGAAAACAAGAAACAAATATAAAATACAAGACAAAACACTAAGTTTATACCTTAATTAATGAGATTCTATTGAAAACTATAATGTGAAGAGTCTTGAGATATTATTGTATTGTATGAGTCTTTAAAAGTTCTTGATTCCATGTGTGGGTATGAAATCTCCTTGTCTAAAATTGATTTTTTTCTTGGGTTGTCATGAGGATTGTTGAAGAAATGTGAATTTTTAATATTATTTTTTCATAATAAGTCTACTTCAAGAGATCTTATCTATAATGGCCAAAGGATCTTTTATTTATAAACTTTTAATTATTGTGAACCATCCATCATCTCTAAATGGACTGCGGAGAATTAATTCTCATATTCATGATTGCAAACATGGAGTGTATAAAAGACTCCATTTAAGGATTTTTTTTAATCTTGAAGAGATTTGGAATGAAAGTGAAATGATGACTTCTTAGAGTGTGTAAGAGGCTTTTAATAGATGTAAGAGAGTGTGTAAGTGGCCATGTCATAAGCCACCTACCCAGACTCCACTACATTCCATTGAATTTCCCTTATAACATGATGAATGTGAGGTAATAAATCACTTTTGATTTATGAAGAAAGATAATTTAAATTCAAGGATATTTCCATTAGAATAATTATTAGTCTAACATATCAAGGTGATTAATTAGTAATTATAATAATGGTGCACTTGAAATGTTATTTCATCAATAAAATATTCATTTAATAATCCTATAATAACACTTTGTAAAGGATTGATTTGATTTAGTATGTGCTTGATAAGATTAGTATTTTGATATGATCCATTACCTAAATTAGGGATGTGTCATTGAAATTTTAGATTAAAATGGTAGTTGTATGGGTCAATTTGATTAAAATAATATTTCTAATAAAATTAGTCTATGATTATGGAAAGTTTATCTTGATTGAAATTTAGACACGTAAGTGATTAAAATGAAGTGTGTACACTTTTCCATTATTTGAGAAGGAATTGTGAGACACAAGGCATAATAATATCTTTTCAAAGAATGAAAAAAAATTAAGAAAAATATTTATAATTCTTGGATAATGATGTATTTAATCTTCTCTTTTAAAATTATGAGTTGATAAACCTATATTAATACCCCAAAGGGTACATGATTAGACCTAGATGTCCCCTTGATTTAATGGTTAGGGAACAATTTAAAATGGATAGGCCATTAAAATGAATAAATTTCCCTTGATATAGGTAGAAGAGGTCAAAAATAATAATGGTGAAGAAAACATGATGGAAAATAATCAAGGGAAGCCATAAATGGTCCTCTGAGGAAGAATAGAATGTTTTGATGTGATTTTATGTATTAGAAATGTAATAATCCTAGGCATGTGATAAAGATATTTGATCATGATTAAGGAATGTTTATGATTTTTATATACACTTATTTTTTGATATGTATCATGAGTATCATATAGATTAGCCATGGGATTTAGTGATCTAATTTTAGGATAGTAGATAAGGATTTTTATTTATGAAACATTGCTATGAGACTACTGACACTCATTTCTTTATGTAGCACTGATTGGTATACACCATGATATAAAAAACCATGGTGGGTAGGCCATAATGTGCATAAAGACTGACCCATAATCTGATAGATAATTTACAACAATACACTAATGATAAAACCCATGATGGGAATGTTGATTAATGTCAAAAGATGGACTCAACTAAAACTACATGATAGGAAGAACCATGATGATAACCCTAATAGCACAATGTATTGATTTGAGGTGAGAATAAAAAAGAAAAAAAAAAAACAAGCAAGCAAACATAATCTAAAAATAAAATCAATATAAAACACCATGTTACTCAACCAAAATCAAAATTAAAAAAACATAAATGATACTTATAAATGCATCAAAATCATCCTATATTATATAAGTGTAAGAACTTGATTAAATTATAGATGTATACAAGTTAAGATTGAGATATGAAGAATAAATTGATAAATATAATGCATAATTCAATTTACCAAGATTAAGTTAGGTACAAATATCTAAAACTAAAGAAAAGATATAACAGATCCAACCTTGATTGTAAAATATAATGCCCTAAACTAGATTCAACTAAGTAAAAGTAAAGAAACACACCAAAAACAATAAAAAATAAATGACATTGATAAACACAAAAATAAAAATAAATAAGTAATTATTTATCCATTTATGTGTGTGGGACATAATGATGTTACTATTGGAAATTTTACCACTAAGTTCTAGAACATAATTGACAGGATAAGATGGCATGGATAGAAGGGGAAGTAGACTAAAAAGGAAGGGGTGGCCAAGATGTCTCCAAATTCCCTATGAAAGTGGATGTTTCATATAAATTCCAATGGAATTCAAGCCAAATTTAGTTCTCCTAGGGAGGTGGGAAACAATAATGATGACAAGTAAGATATTGATTAAAGAGGAAGAATATCAATTGTTTACTTTCAAAATGGTGAGAGTTTAGATACATCACAAAAAATGGAGTGGTGATAAGATTTGTTGAGACAACCTAAGATGCGCCATCCATCCAAACACTACCTACATAGTCAATGTGGACCTTAGGCTGATGTATCTCTCCTAAAAAAGGGAGTTTAAATGAAGCAATTGAAATGCTAAATTGAAAATGATCATGTTAGATTAGGGGTTCCCACTAGATAAATGTATAAAATTTCACCAACTAGAATAGGCTCAAAGACCAGTGGTAAATAGGATGACAAAAAAAGAAAAAAATTTACAAATTTATATCTCTCATGGATATATTAAGCCCACTTTTGAACCTTTTGGGTTTTTTAGTTGTTTTTGGAATTTTTAAATTTTTATGTTTTTTTTTCATCTTTTAAGAAAAAGGTATTTATAGGAATACTTTGGTAACAAAGGAGATCATAAAATGGTGAGAGCATGGCTTAGGTTGACTGTAAAATAGTGAGAGTGGGGCTTAAATTGCTTGTAAAATGACAATATCATGGCTTAGGTTACTCAAAAAATAGTGAGTATGGATCAGACTACTCATAAAATGGTGAGAGTGTGGCTTAGGATACTCTCAAAATGGTGAAAAAATGGCTTAGGTTGCTCATTAAAAGGTGAGATCATGGAAAAATGGGTGGATGAGCTAACCTCAAAAATTGAGCACTACCTACATATTACAAATGGACCTCGAGAGACTATATTACACCTTACAATATAGGAATGGAAGTAAATATAATGAATGTTACTATTTTCAACAAAAGTGCAAATATGCATTTTAAATAACTACCATGCAAGTAAACCATGTGCATGTGTGTTCAAATACTATCTTTTAATATGTGTTGATGATGACCAAAGCTACATTGTCTATGGAAATTACCTCTCTAAATTTTATCATCTAAAACTATTTATTATATTGATGAACCAGAATAAAGATTATGATTGGTAATATGATGGGGTAGTAATATCAAGTTGGACTAACTCAATGATAAGTGGGATGAAAAGAGGGTGTTTATAGGAAATTCCCCAAATCATTGGTCCTCATAGACAATTTTATAAAAAATCAAGTGTAATATTTTTTGAGATGCATAATATTCATGAGCTCCTCAAGATCTTTCCAATATTGTGTAGCCAATTTTTATGTTATAGATCCATAATTAATGGTGATGATGAATCGGGCCAATCAACTAGGCTTAAAATTTCCCTTTGTTATTTTTTGGTTCTATTTCAAGATGAGGTCACCTAGTTCAAAATCTTTAGGTTCGATATGTTGATTATAGTTATGGCACAACATGTTATAATATGATTGGAGATTGTTCAAAGTAACTACCATTTTTCATCGAGTAGTTATAGTTTATGTATTAATAGACTATGATCTCCTCCCCCTAAATGATTTATTGCAATGAAATTCACAATAAATGTAACTCAATATTGATAGGGAGAATAAATTTAATGCCATGAGGGTGTATGGTGTGGCTCTTATTAGGGTTCATGTATTGGTACAATAGGCCCAAAGGGAGAGAAATAGTTGTAAATTATAATCATAGCCAAAAACATTAACATTATTTTTAAGGATCTGGACTAGGGTTTTATTATATGTTTTGGCTTGGTCATCTCTTTAAGGAAAATAGGTAGTACAAAAGTTTTAATTGATATGGTACTTGACACAGATGGATTTGGCACCCTTACTTTTAAATAAGTGTCCATTGTAAAAACTAAGATTAAAGTGGATGCCAAATTTGTAAATAAGGTGATTCAAAATTAATTTCTAAATATGCTTACCAATTATGTAAGTAAGTGGAATGGCTTCAACTGACTTTTTAAAATAGGTAATTTCATTGAGGATGTGTTTATGACCATTAGAAGAAGTAAGATTGATTTTCCCTACAATATTGATTCCCTATGTGGAAAATATCCATGACATGATGATTAACTAAAGCGATTGAATTAGAGCATGAATGACATTGGCATGCTTCTAACAAACCACACACTTGTTTACATAAGCATATGTGTTGGAATCCATATTGGTCCATTAATATCTTATATGTATGATTTTATTGGAAAGGACCATTCCATTGGTGTGGGCCCTATAAATACCTTCATGTACTTCTTTAAATTATAATCTAGACTCTACCAAAGCTAAAAACTGAGGTAGAGTTCCATCATGTCCTCTATAATAGAGTGTGGCACTAATTATGGTATAGTGAGATGTATTATGAATGAAGGCTTTTTTTTGTTATGATAAAGGTTAGAAGGGAGAATATTATCGTGAAGGTATGTATATATATCAAAGTACCAAAGTGATCTAGGATGAACAATATCACATACCATTACATATTATAACCATTCATGATCTAGCCTCAAGAGATGTTCGATAAGAAACTTGTAATATAGAACATGATCTATAATTACCATTAGTGAACCAATTATTGTCATTACATATGTGGTCCTATTTTTCGTCCTTGAGATCTATTCAAACTAGATGTGTTGAAATCTCTATTTAATATGGTCTATCATATTATTATAAGTAATAATCTTGTCATATTTGGTATGATATTACTCTATCACTTGGTTGATAATAAATTGAGAATATCCATGAACATGTAATTTATTGATATTCCCTTGTACTACTAGATGAAGCCATGAAATGAGTGATTCATATTATACTATATTGTTGATACAATAAAAACCAATGTAGAAATATTTGGGAATAAGACCCCCTATGGTGTTATGAATATAATATCATCTCTAGATCCACAACTAGTGTAGGAACCATAAAATTAAAGATTCTAGTGATAAGACTCAAAATAATTTTCATCTAGATTCATGATTGAATCATCAAATAAATTGAAAATGAGTATCTTGGTATCTAATAATGGTGCCTCAACAAGTTTATATGTAAGTTCCTTCCCCTTAATGGCCTTTTGATTTATATATTTGATCTCAAATTCACTCAGTATCATTACCCATTTAGCCATGCAACTATTCAATTATGCCTTAGAAAGCAGGTATTTAAGCGGGTCCACTTTAGAAATGACAATAGACTTGTTTTATATCATATAATTTCACAATTTTTGGTCTAAAAATACAATTGTTAAGCAGAATTTTTCAATTTAGTTGTAATAATGTTCATAGGCTACCAATGTACATCCTAAGTAGTATAATACTCTTTCTTTCCCATGATCATTATGTTGTGCCAGGAGTGGCCGCAAGACATATTTAGTTGATGAGATGTACATAAGTAACAATTTTCCAAGAGTCTATGGGGCTAAAATAGGTGTATTTTCTATATATTCTTTTAACTACTCAAAGGGTTGTTGGCAATCAATGTTCCATGTGAAAGTGGTGCCTTTCTTTAGAAGATGAGTGAAGGGATGGAACCTATTCACCAAATGATAAATGAATCACAAGATGGACTAAATATTTCCCTATAGGATATAGATCTCCTTTATATTAGAATGTGGAGGCATTTATATAATGGCCTTAACCTTGGTGGGATCAACATTAATGCCCCTGCAAGAGATAATGAACCTAGAAATTTTTTAGAAATAATGTCACAAACATACTTTGTAGGGTTAAGACCTACTTTATATTCACAAATCCTTTCAAGTATCCTTTGTAACACATATATATTTCATTATATAGTCTTATATTTGTCCAAAATGTCATCCATATAATCTTCAACAATATGGTGCATCATATCATAGAAAATGGCAATCATTACACATTAGTATGTTTCACTAGAATTTTTAATACCAAATGACATAACTTGATAACATAGCATTCCCCATGGAGTAGTGAAAATTGTATTTTTTTGGTCTTAATGTGCTATTTTAACCTTATTATATCTAGATAATCCATCTTTATGAGAGAAAATCTCATACCCTATTGTGGAATCTATGATCATATCAATGTTGGGAAAAGGAAAGTTATTATTTAGGAATGCTTTATTGATATCTATAAATAGGTACATATGATATTACTTTTAGTTTTTTGTTGACTTGAATATGTTTTATATCCACTCTGAATAATCTAAATGATGGATACACCCTACCTCCAATTGTATTTATAATTATTTCTTGATAAGTATGGCTATGTGAAGGTGAATTTTTCTCAACTTCTACATGATTGGATTGGAATTAGGGTGTAAAAAAAGGTGATGTATAACCAAATTAGGGTCCAAAATAAGAATATCTAAATAAGACCAATAAAAAATATCAATAATTTATAAAATGAGGTAAATAATAAGTTCATGTTACTCTTCAATGAGGGAAGCTCCAATTTTGATCCATTTAGGATCAATAAGTGTTCTAATATTAAATTCTATGGTATCTTCCACAAGTATTGTGGAACCATCTCATATAATATTTGGTATTATGGAAATTGGTCTTCCTCTTATTCATATAGTGTCTTGACCATCTCATCAATTTCACCCATATAGGAATAATTTGAATCACCAAAGTTTGGAAAAGGATACATTACATAGGTGTGTGGTAAATCCTCATACAATTAATCAAATAACTTATGATCTTCTAAAATAATTCCTAATTAACATGAAGTATTGCGATTGGATTAATCTTGGGATTATTTTTTAAAAAGTTGAACTTACCTATCTAATGACACCTAAAATAGGTTTTCACCATGGAACTCTTCCTTTTCTTTACTTTTTTCATGGTCCAAAAGTTACCCAAAGATGTTTTCAATTTGGAACCTCAATTTTTGATTTTCTTTTTCTTTTTAACTGTGACTAAAAAATTTCACCTACTCTCTAAAATAAGAATTAGGGTCCAATTTAATAATGAATCCTTAATTGTGATCACTAAGTGGAAAATAATCTCTAAGGCCTAAAAATTCATAAATTGCTTCACTATTGTGAAAATCATCCAATGGTATGTATGAGTCTTGTTGGTCCTAATTGATCAATTTTGGATGATGGAGGAAAATAGGGGTATAATATGGGATATAATTAATGGTACAAATGGTATTAGGTTTAAATACATTAGTGTCACCCAACTCATCATAAATGTTATAGTAAGACTCACATTGTTCTTGGCATTATCATTTATAGATGAAAAATTAGTGTCACTCTCAAGATATGAGGGCTCATATCCAAGTGGTTTTTATCCAATACTTAAAGTTTATTTGTGTTTGGATAATGATCATTTTTCAATATTTCCTTATTAATTTGACCTCAACCCTTTGCCTTTATAAGATTGGTTATACATTATCTTATATAGAATATGATAATTTATGTTTGGGTATACTGTAGAAAAATAATCACTATATAACCATGAGTCATATTTGCCTTTAATCTACTCGTATTCCTATGAAATAGTTTTAATGAAAAAAATAGGTCCTTTTGGATGAGAATCATCTGTATTCTACCATTTAATTTTAGAAGTTTTAACTTTATGTCTACCATATGATTTGGGCATCTTAGGATGCTTGGCTATATGAAAAACATTATCAATCATTTATTCCCTAAGGTTAATTTTACTGAATAGGAAAATGATCAGCTATTTCAAAAGGTCATGTAGATGAGGAAGAGACAAGATTAATTTGATCCATGTGATTAGACTCAAGTAGTTGATGAAATACATCCTTGTCTTTTTTGGGCATGGGATCTATGTCAATGCAATAGTTTTAACTTTCATCTTCTACTTTAAGGTGTCTATAAAATTGGAAAAACTATTAGTCACCTAAAATAATAAATTCAAATCTATAATGGGGAAATTTGATACACTGAGGAGAGTAGAGGGTATGACATGTACTTCATGAATCTAATTTCACCCAAGGATCAAATTATATGATAGTTTTAATTCAAGAATGTGGAAAAGTGTGTCATGGGTTAGAATCCCAATGATAATAGGAAAATAAATGGTGACTTAAGATTCTTGCTCATTATCATATTATTTTATAGTAATGGTATCCAATTAAATATATATTTTTTGTGTATCTCAAGTGTTTGAATATATTTAAAGTTAAAATATTTAGCCCTAAATTATTGTCTATAAGGAATCACTTAATTTTATGCATGGAAATGATTAATTTTATATAATGTGGTTCATAATGCAAATGTTCAAAGGTGACATATTAGTTTGACAAAAATTAAGTTATTGGCTTGGAGCCAAATGAATCATAAGTTTTTTAAATTTATCAGGCAAAATATCACTTGGGACCTTATATTGACTCAAAAACTCATGCAATATGTTACTTTGGACATTTTACATAGATAAAATATATAAAATACAAATTTGTATTTTTGTCTTTTGTAGTTTTGCAAAATATCATAGCATTTATCATTAATAGGAGATATCATCTTGGTTTTTTGAGGTGAAGGGATTTAAAAAATATTTTTGAAGAAGAAGGTATAAGACCTTGAATGGTGACCCTAGATCATCAAGGTTAAATTGTACAACCTTGATTTAGCAGGGTGTTATTGTGATTAGAAAAATGTGAGTTAGGGCCTAGAATGGCAACTCTCAATCGTTGACTTGCATGAACACCAAGTTATACCAATAGAGGATTCTTAACATATGATGGAGGAGGCCCAAAAAATGATGGTGATGGATGTTGAGTACTTCTATTGGTTGACTTAGGATTGATCTTAATGGTAGATATATGTCCACTATTAATTCAACCTATGACATTGTCATAGTCGTAAGGGATATTATTATAGTTAACTTGATTATAATAGGCATCTTGACATTGATTCTAGTTTTTGTATTGCTAATTTAGTCTCTAATTCAAATTTTTAGGATGCCTTTACAGTTCTAGTGGTTATATTGATGCTAATTTATGTTTTGGTTATTGTTAAAGTGATGTTGCATAAAAGGGGTTTTATAAATAACCAAATTATGATTAGACATCTTGGCCACATTATCCCACTCTATTCCACCCCTTTCAATTAAATATTATATGATATGGTGAATATATACACATTTATGAATATAATTACACTTAAGTTGATGATGGTCACAAAAGTCATTCTCTTTATACCAATTAGGTTTAGGTTGGTTTGTTGGAAATGGCTTTGGCACTGGCCAAATGATCATGTTAGTGGTGGCTAGATTTTAAAAAACCATATCAATAGGCTCTCCAAGATTACTAAAAATAATATTGTGTTAATGACCTCTTATTGTATAGGGTCTATGCAAAGTGATAGGTTAAGTATGTGGGTTTGATCTAAACATGCAGTGGTTATACCATTTACACATGTTGAGTTTGATTTACTCAATCTACTACAAAATTTCTATTCCTATTGAATGGTTTAAGCTTCTATAATATACTTGATTGTGATTATGTAGGATCTTATGTATAAGCTTTATTATACACTTTATTTTGAGAGTAAATATTGATTATCCCTTTATCAATAAGGTTTTGCTCAATATATATTACATTAGCAATGATCAATTTAAATGTATTGGCATAATGAAGTCCAAGATTATAAGCAATGTCATATTGTAGATTATTAGTAAACACTATGTCTAGATGTTTTTTGGGTATATTATGTGTAAATGATCTAGCTAATGCACTCATCCATTGTAAATAGGAAGAAAATATTTATCTTCCCCATTTTTTATCCTTACATAAATCAACCATAGTCAACTCATGTTCCACATTATAAGAGAAGTGTTATAAATTGTTTTTGACAAGTCATCAAAATTGTCAATGAAATTATTAGGTAGACTAAGGAACCATTCTAAGGTGTACCCAACCAAATTTCAAGGAAATATGTGAAGTAGGTACACATTATTATACATAACTTATTATCATGTGAGGAATAACTATTTTATATGCTATTTTGGATCACCTTTCCCATTATATTTATCAAATTTGGGCATCCCAAAATGATGCAAGAAAGGTATATAAAGATAGATCATATCAAATGGATAAAAGAATATGTCATCTAGTTTAAAGTTACTATTATGATTTCTTGATTAAATGGATGAAACTACATATTTAACCTCTTATAACTCCTTAAAAGTGGGATTAGAGTGAGAAGAAGTGGGTAAATTACCTTGATTGGGATAAAAAAGTGGTATAAAATATTGGGGAATCTATACATGATTAGTTATAATAGTAATATTTACTCTTTTATTAGAGTTGTACTATTTATAATGGACTTATTGTAAATGAGGCACTTATTGTTAAGTACAACATTGATTTTAAGGTAATGAAGTCTTAAATAGAGGAATGGTGTGTTGGGTATTTAAAAAAACTTGTTGAGATTGGATAAGAATATGTTATTGATTCTTAGGAGTTTTTTACATAGGGGAACCTATTGTTGGTTAAGTGGAACATGTTATTTGATCAAAAATTCCCCTTATTGAATACAGGTGGTAAGCGGTTAAATAATAGAAATATATTGTTGGTTATAAAACATTTGTTGATAATTGTTTGAGACATTTTGATGTGGGGGATTAGTTACCACCTATTTACGTTGGGTATTTGTCAATACTTGTTGAAGTGGTGGATTGCTACTTGAAACATGTTGTTAAAGGCTTGGCATAGTGGTAAAGTGTTATTCCAAAGTAACTATAATGTTATAATAAATGATCCGTCGAGAATTTGGAGGAAAGTTTTTTTATGTTTTAGAGGGAACTTGGTGTGGGTTGGGGCATCCTTTTTAAGAGTTTTCCATAATATGATGGAAAGAATCCATGGAGAGATTCAAATCAATATTAGTTATAAGATTGCTTTCAGATATAGGTGTGGTAAATATATTTAACATCAATGTCAAATTGGAAAATGGATTTGGATTAAATGAGGAAAAATTTAAAAAAATCACTAGTTGCATAGTTGAATTATTTATCTCTATTAGTGATGGATTTCGAATATCTAATATAGTAAAGGAGTAGGTGAGAGTAGTTAAATCTTGATAAGAATATTATATTTAAGAGGTAATAAGTTTGTTTTGATAATATTGGCTAAATAGTTCACCCTTTCCCTTATTAGAAATTATAAGAGATTGAATAGAAGTTGGTATAAAATTTTGATCTTGGTTATTATTTTATTGGTTTTATAATAATGTAGGTGGTGTTTCTTTGGTGAATCTAACCAAATACTATAAATCCTCTATGGTAAATCCATGTAAATTTTTTCCCTCAATTATAATAATATAATAAGATGTTCATCTTTGTTGTGTAATATTTGTCTTGTAAACTAATCATTTTCATATTTAGAACTAGGTGGTGTATTTACAAGGTACATTATCTTAAGTTTAAGTTTTGTACCAAAAGGTACATGTGTAGGTTATAGTTAATAGTATACTTGTTTGGTATTAATTCATATGGATAGAAGGTATGGGTTATGATGTTGTTCAAGTTAAATATTAGATGGCATGTTGGCAAGGTATTTTTGATATTCCTCATCCTTTACATAGTGGTCATATCAATATGGGTTGTAAATTACCTCTTCATCAAAGTATGGGTTATAAATAGCCCCAATACGTGTATATTTTGACATGTCTTTGTTTATGACCTTCATTTTGGAAGAGGCTTGGATACTTGAAACTCATATTAATTTGGTATGTGACTTCACTCAAAATATCAATTGGGAACATTTGATGTAAGGCATTTTGCTTATGTTAAAATATCAAATTAGAATACACCAATCAAAATGTGTCAATGTAAGTAGTTTCAACAAGCAAGGCTAGGTAGGTCAAACATGTTTTCAAAAGGTCTGTACAAGGTGTTAAATATAATGATTTTGAATGAAAATTATCAATTTTTAAGATTTTGGAAATATTTAATCCTAGTCTTGATGTGAAAGGATTTGATTTTGGAAATTGGAATTTGTGAATGAAGAAAATAAACTTGATAGATTATATGAACCATTAATTATTGAATTTATGATCTTGGAAACTTAAGGGATTCCAAATTTTAAATGAATGAAAGTTAGAGCAAAATTGGATGTATACAATATTAAATCTTTGAATTAGGATTTGACCTTTGACCTCTTTAAATGGGTTGGCTATCTGTTGACTCTATAATAATTTTAAAAGAGTTTTTGGAAAAGAGATAACTTTGGTTAATGTTGGGATTGTGTTAACCTTGGAATAATTTCAATAGAATTGAAATAATTTTAATGTCATACTAACACAATTCAAACAAGAATTCAGATTTTGGTTTTTAATTAGTCTAAATTTATAGTTATGATTAGAACTAGGCCTTGATTTAAATCAGATAGACTAACGATTTGGTTTTACACAAGAAAGGTAGGAACTTGGAAAATATTTGCATGACATCAGTAACTTTTAATCTAGAGTTCTGGTAGAGTAACTCCTCATTGTTTGAGTATGTGTTGGAATATTTTTGAACTTTAGACATGCTTTCTTTCATTATATTTGGTTTTAAGAATTAAAAAATATCTTTAAATAATAATCAATCATTAACATATAAGCATTATAAGTTAATTATAATAACTAACATGGGTTTACATCACATGCATTTGATCCTTACATATACATTTCTTGAGAGAGTATTTACAAAATTTAAGATCCTTTAAAGAATTATTGTATTTTTTATGGTGTTTTAATCCCAACCTTCTCTCAAAAAATTTCTATGAGTAAGGAAATATTTGGGTGATGTTACTTTTACACCCCCTATATCAATGAATGTTACATAGAAAAATAAGGCACTAAAAGTTTTTATTAGATTTATAGATGGTATTGATATACCTTGGAATTTATGGGTACAAAAAATCACCAATTGGATGTCGATATTTAATGGTCCATTTCCAAAGGTTCTAGTCCCTTTACGACAACTTCATTTGTAAGATTTTAGTTAAGTGATACTAGAAAAAAGAAGATTGGAGGGACCATTTAGTTAAGATACTATTCATGTAACCTCAATTTATATATGTTATTAGATACTAGAGTCGGTATGAATGTCAGGGGATGAAATACTAGTCATATCACCTTAACTACTTTTGATATAGCTATGAACTCTACCCTACATAGTCAAAAGAAAAATAAGATATTTCAATTATAATTCATAGGATTTCCTCAAAAGGGAAAGTGGAGAGAATAGTAGGAAAATATTTGGGATAAAAATATATAGGAGCCATGAATTTTTGGGTCACCCAAATGGGAGATCATATGCACAAAGGTCATAATAAGGCACCCAAGCAAAAGGAATCAAAAGAAAACTTGAATGAAAATGAAATGCTTGGAAGATAAATAATTTTTTTATAACTCAAATGAAATTTAAATTCCTTTTAATCCCAAATTTTAAGTGTTTTGAAGAGAAATAAATATGTGCTCGTAGGTCTAAAATCAACTTTTTCACCATGGTCCTTCAAAAAAAGGGATTAGAAGTTTGAGATGGGAAATAAATTTAGGTTTTTAAGGTATTTATTTCTACTAAAAATATGATTTTGTTATTATACAAAGTTAATTTTAAAATTCTACATAGTTAATTTCACCATTCTACATAGATGAATTTACTAATTTATGGGAAATTTCATTGTTTTTAGGGCAATTTCATCAATTGTCACAACCTACATAGATCATAAAAAATATATTAGTTTAAAAAATAATAGAATAGGGGTTTTTTATTGATTAACATGGAAATTTCACCATTTTCTAAGTAATTTCACCATTTTCAATGTTGAATTTGCTAATTATGGTCAAATTCATTGATTTTAGTGTTGAATTCACCAATTTCAAGATCAAATTCACTATTTTTAAAGTCAAATTAATTGATTTGATGTTAAATTCACCAATTTTAGAGTTTAATTCACTAATTTGAGGTCAAATCCATGAATTTTAGGGTTGAATTCAATAGTTTCACCTAAACCTACACACAACTTAGAACTTAATGTATACAATGGAAAATTCATTGATTTGAGCATGTAATTTATTGATTTCAAGGTCAAATTCACTAATTTTAAGGGCGAAGTAATTTTTTGGCAAAGAAATTTTTTTGATTTCACCTAAAATGGAAATTAATGATTTTTAGAGGAAAAATAAGTGAAATAAACTAGTTAATAGGTTAATTCTAGTAATTAGAAAAATGATAATGGTCTTGAAGGACTTATGGGGTAAATCATGTCCCACAAGGTATTCCATTATGTAAGAACAAGAATATAGAAGAGGTTAGTCCATTGCTATTGAATATAAATCCCAAACAACTTTCATGAACATAACATCTTAAGCTTATTCCCTAGGGTGAACTATGGAAAATAAGTAACAAATACAAATTAGAAGATAAAACATTAAATTTTTACCTTCTTTGGATATTTGGTTAAAATTTAGTATGTGAAGAGGAATAATCTCATATTTTAGTATAAAATTATTTATATATGCTTGATTCAATGTGTGGGTAACATCTCTCCTTATCAACACTTGATTTTTGGCTTGTCTTGCCATGATAATTATTGAATAAATGTGAAGCTCTAATATGAATTTTGTAAAGTAAATTTAATTAAAGAGAGTTTGTCTATAATGGCCAAATTATCTTATATTTATAGACTTTTAAAATTATTTTGAACCATCCATCTCAACTCAAAATGGAGGGTGGATAATGAATCTTCAAATTCGTGGTTGCACACATGGAGTGTGTATTAAAACACTATTTAAGGCATTTTTGTAGTTTGGAAGAGATTTGGAAGGAAAGTGAAATGATAACCTCTTAGAGTGTGTAAGAGGATTTAATAGGTGTAAGATATCATGTAAGCATCCATGTCATAAGCCACATATCCCATACTCCAGTCTATTCCATTGAATTTCTCTTATGACATCACCAATGTGAGGTAATAAAACACTTTTAATTTATGGAAAATAGATAATTATGATTCATGAAATTTTCCATTAGGAGAACGATTGGGATAATTAATCAAGCTAATTAACTGGTAATGACAAGAATCATTAAATTGAAATGTTTTTTCATCAATCAAATATTTATTTATTTATCATGTAATAAAACTTTATAAAGGATTTGTTTGATTTAGGATGTGCTAGCTAAGATTAGTATTGTGATATGATTTATTTCCCCAATTACGGATGTGTCATTAAAATTTTGGGTTAAAATAGTAGTTGTACAAGTAATTTAGGTTAAATAATGATTTAAAATCAAATTTTTGAGTAATTACTTAAAGTCATTTTTTATTTAAATTTAGACATGGAAGTGAATAAAATGAAGTGTTTACATGTAGATCCTTGTGCATCGTCAAATTTTGATTTTCAAATACAAATGTTTGAATAAAATAATATTGATTTTAGAGACATGTATGTGTCCCTCATATGTGTTCTAAATTCATATACCAGTATTTTTATAAATGACATATGGTACATTAAAAAACATGAACATAGTACCTTAGATGGATTTTATGTGATTTTCATGCTTTTAAATATGTATGGACATGTATATTTATATGTTTTCACTTCTAAAAGAATGTCTACTTATATGATACCAATGTTTTAATGCAAAATATGTTCCATATAATTTCAAAAAAATTCTCTCTGTTAATTTTTTTGGACGTATGGATAACTAACCAACTAGTTACACCTCCTTTCAATGGATAATTTTATGCATTGATTCATATATCTATAACTAGGATATGATTATCCATATTACAAAGGAAATAAATGATACCTTTTATACAATAATATTGAGATAATTATATTTCTATTAAAAACAATAATGTCATGGGTCTTACTCCATGATCTCCATGTACCCAATGAATAATGTAAACACATGAAACACCACTAAATGAGGAATCTTATTCCCATGGTATGTTTCCTTTTTAGTGGGTTGAATACAATTTATATCAATAGGAGTTATTTATTATATTTGGTCAATATTTTATCATGTAATATAATTCATAAAATTGTAATTAAATTATTTCTATTTTTAATCAAAGGACATGTTTGAAGTTTATAGATTGGTCAGACCCATGGGTTTTTATTTTTATTTTAACTAAATTGGATTAATGAAAGTAATAACCCTTTGATTAGATAGAACCAATATATTATGATTTTTACATGAATTATTATCATATTTATAAACTATGATTTGACAACTTTAAAATCAAGTTAGATAAAAACTTATCTTATTTGTTGCTCTTTCCTGATCTGTGT
>JARHVA010003679.1:1445000-1752500 GCA_037957365.1 Torreya grandis | reverse complement strand
GTTTAAATATTTCACAATAAAAGGGACATGACATAGTCCAATGTACACAAAGCATATAATGACATATTCAAATGTCTATACAAAAAAATGACATATTCAAAGTTCCAAATAGGAAAGAAAAGGAACATGGGAAACAATAAATGGAGCATATTAAAATTATCAAACATGAAATACAATATAAATCAAGGAAAACACTCAATTAAGTTCATAAATTAAATCATATATTATAGGAAACCAACATGAACATAACATACAAGTTCCTATGAATTTGGGTTTAGAAAAAATGTTAAGTATACATCATATCACATACACTATGAATTTTATAAACATTTATATATTCACATATAATTATATAAAATAAAAAATGATAATGTAATTTAATAATATAATAGTGTAACTTGGGCATATAATGATCAAAGAAGTAGATTACACCAACATACTTATAACAGGAGTAGAGGGAATGCCCAACATCTGTATGTGCACATATCATGTATATATGAATGTTGATATCACACTCAAATGATGAATTAAAAATAGTTTTATATATTAAATGGAATGATATAATATATACTAACATGGAGAAAATAACATATGTATAATAAATAGTTAAACTAGGAACATGTTAAATATTTTTGGTATTTTTTGAAAATTTTGAATGTTTTTTTTTGGGTTTTTTTTAAATTTTTTTCTATAATATTTCAAAATAAAATTATACCCTATTATCCCATCCAAAGGATGCTCATATATATCACCAAGATAATAATATGTTATATCAAACTCATGGTACTTCCAAAAAGCATGTATAGGTGTAATATTTTACATTATAGAATCTATGATGCTCAACATATGTATCATAGGAATCTATGGTCTTTAATAGGTAATGCAAGAAGTAAGGATTCATTGAACCCATAATTTTGTGATTTGAAGTTTATTATTAGTATAAATATTAGGAACATGTTTAGTTTCTATAGATAGCTAAGTATGTTTCATAGTAATAGATGAGGATTCTATGAAAAACACCATGTATATAAGATGCAATGGCCTCTCAGTTATGGTTCACCTAGGAAATGAGATTTATTATTACTTACACTCTAATTGAGGATTAAATTTGGTAGGTTTGATAATTATTTATCTTGGAATAAAATTTAGTTTTGTAAGTGGATGTTCATATGTAATTATAGGAACTATGACTGCCCTATTTGTATGGATGTATTTAATACACACATGTACTATGGAATTTATTACACAAATTATATGAATTAAATTTCATCCTAATAATATATCAAATACTCAAGTGTATGGTATAAATAATAAGGTAGTTACCACATGTGTTGGGATAGATTGCAAAGGTAAGTCAATGTCATCAATAACATGTTGTGAGGTCCCATTATATTCTCTAACCATTTTGGTTGAAGGGTAAAAAACATCATGTGTATAAATCGAATATTTTATTAATTTCATCATGAAAACATTATCACTAGCACCATTATCAATCATAATAATATGAAAATGTTAATAATCGAGGTATGATCGAATAAATAATTAATGAATATATAAGTCATCATATAAAATATCATTATTATCAAAATTAATAGAGTGTATCTAAACCATATATGTTATATTACATGTATATAAGTACCAATAATTCCATCTAATGGGTGGCCATTATATGGTAGAGGAGGATGTGCATTATATATCATTTTCAGTTCTATATTATTTTTAAAAATGATATCTTTATGGATAACTAAATATATTTTGATTTTGATGGTCACCAATATGTGAGCCTAAATTCATAAGAGAATCATAAAATATAAGATAATGGTTATTTATAATTTCTTGGATTATATGCTTCAACGTATAACACTTGTTAGTGTAATGCTAAAGGCCCTAGCAATAGTGATAATAATCATTGGAATCATATACATGAGATATAAGTCTACTCATATAACCCTTTATGGGAGGAAGGAGAGATATAAGAGGAAAATATAAAAGAATACTAAGTATAAAATATTGAGACTCAGGTAACCATGTCAATTTTCTCCTTGGTGCATTAAATAAGATAACTTGATTAGGTTGTTGTGACAATATATTTAACATTTTTAGTTATTTCCTTTTTAGGTTTTGTAGATTGTACTATGTATCTTATTTTTATATGAAACCTAATATTGGATGTAGTTGGTGTATTTGATTCATACTTAATCTTTTTCAATGAAATAAATTTCATTTCACAATTTCAAAAAGTATGGCACAAGTCATCAAAAGATTTCCACTTTTTGAAAACAATGGAATCATGTAATGGGGAATGAAAACTTGTTGAATATGTCTTGAATCTATTTATATTACATTTAATTTGTCCTTTTAGCCAAAATTTTCTTATACCTTAAGACATATTTATTCATTGATTGATAGGTTCCCTATTTGATCTTTGTAATTTGAGCATAGGAAACCTTTTCTATAATGCTGATAGAGAAGTGTGACAAAAATTAAACCACAATAGGATTTAATGATTTTATTTATTAGATTATTAAATCATAGAGTCATATTAGATCATAGTCCTTGAGGTTATTTCAAAATAGTTTAGTCTAAATTTTATCAGTGGAGGCATAATCAAGACATTCCTCATTGAAAAATTAGAGATGGTGTTCAAGATCACCATTACCATTATAAAATGTGAAATTACATGTAATAAAACTAGATATAAAGGGGTGAAAATTTATCTCATGTGTAAGTGGATTATTTAACACTTATTGTGAATTAATATCATAAGGTGAAATATAATTTTTATCAATATTAGTAACGTTAGATTAGAAATGTTTTATGTTTTGGATAAGATCTTGCACATTTTGATTGATAAGATTGGAAGTTTGAAAATCCACTAAAATAGGAGTACCCATCATTTGATTTGGTATAGAAATTAAAACTAGTAATTTTTTTGAGTGTTAGTGTTTCCCATGGAGGATGTAGAAATAATGGGAGTTGTTTTTGGAAACAATGGTGTAAATACATAACTGATGACCCCATTATATGTAGTAATTGATGATGTACTCAAGGGGATGATTATTTGTATGGAATCAGTTATGGTACCACCTAAGGATTCACCATCAATAGGTGATGATGCCTTAGACTTGGCATGTTATTAATCTCATCTCTTGTAACATATAAAAATGCATCCATTAAGGTCTTGATTTTAATGAGATGATTGACTAGTGATTATTTATCTTCCATTTGATAATGAATTTTTTATTAACAATTTCCATTTATTATAAATAAAAAATTAATATTTAATTATAATAAAAAAATAACTCTAATTATATATGTAAACTATTGAAATATTATCTAGGAATTTAAATAAGATAGAATATAGTAAATGTAGAGATCTATAAAATTTACAAAAGTTGTAAATTTCTACAAATATAAAATAGGATGAGGGTTAGATAATTTTCATTGAAAAATAGATTAACTTAAACAATTATTTAAATTAAATTTAAACATAGATATATCATAAAATATAGATCTACTATATATTGGGACAAGGACATATAAGGTGGACTAGGTCACAATGCATTTTTCTAATATTGTGGCTTTATCCAAATAGACTATGTATTGGATATAAAAAATAGGTCTTGTTCACCTATGTCTATGGATGAACTATCTTTATGAAAATATCAATTTTATGCATGGGTGACCTATAAATTTTATACCCTATTCCTAAAAAATCACACAAGAGATATAAAATTCAAAATGGGGTGAAAACTTAAGAAGTGGGATATTGTCAAACTATAATTAAAAAACCCCTTATTGACTGAGTGTTACCTACATAGTCCAAGTGGACCTTAGGCCAATAAATTTAACCGTATAATGAATAATATGTTAATATAACTTTAAATATTTGATTAAAATGGTTGAAAAATGATGTTGTTAACCTATAATAAAACAAAGATAGAATTGGCTAGGGACTGTGGTATTGTAATAAAAATATTTACTCAAAACATAGATGTTTTTTTAAGTGGGAGATAATAAAAAAACACAGGGTTTAAAGTGTGAGCCTTTATGTGATTTTATAGGCAAATATTTGGAATATTTATCATAATTAACCTATTATTTTATACTATAAATTCATTATGAAGCATGTTATTTTAAAATAATGATGATTAGAATGCTATGGACAAAGTTTAATTATAGGATAAGGATGTAATGTGTGATTTTATAATAATGCACTCTTGTCCAAAATGGATATAGGATTATAAAATAAAATTTAAATTGAATTAAAATATGAATAAGGATAAATAGGAACATAATAGGTAAGTCTTATAAATATGCACAATAATTTCAAGACTTTGAAGGCATCATTAGAGATTATGGGTTATAAGAATGGAGAATTGACAAATAAAATTAATGATATCAAGGTGTAATTAAAATAATTATATTATTTTAAAATATCAAATAATATATTTTAAAACTAAGAACATAATAAGCATATCCATAACAATAATGACAAAAAAAAGTAGAATACTTGAATAATATGACTTAGCCACTTTGAGGGGGAACCTCCAACATAATGCAGTAAGAACAAAACTATTAATATGATCCTCTATATCATATAGATAGTCTTCCTATCCATGTTTATTCCATATTCCAGCCTAATAAGAACATAGTGAAATGTGAAAATAATATAAAAGTGGTATGTATACCACAAGTCGGCCATATATATCCTTAGACATGCCATATGATAAGGGTGTAACATACCCATCCACTTGAAAAAATGGTTTTTATCAATGTCTAATCAACCCTGGGTGTTTCTTTAGGAAAAATGCATCCTCCCATGTTGCATCTTCCCAACACAAATTCTTCTACTTGATCAAATACTGCTAAATTTATCTAGTCTATAGTTGCTTAGTGAATGTTTGAAATATCAATTTAGGATTTATAATAACCTTAAATTCTTAATCCAATTAAGTAAAATTATTATAAGTGGTAAATTTATGACCAAATACTTTATTTGGGAAAGACACATGGAATAGTGGATGTATGTGAGTAGACTGAGTGGATTTCAGCTTGTAGGCCACCCTACCAATTTTTTGCCAAATCTAATAAGGGCAATAATACTTATGGGACAAAATTATATGCATTTTATGTTTATTAAAATAAATATTATTATATGGATATAATTTCATAAATAACCAATCATCTATTTCAAAATTTTGCTCACTACATTGTTGATTAGCTTGCTATTTTATAATATTCTGAGCCATGGTTAAATTTTATTGTAAACAAGTGAAGACCCTTATTAATGGTGAATGTGTTATTAAATATCTCAAACCTTGGGATGGACCTTAAATTTTTAAGTGATTAATGGGGGGTTATATCCATATAATTCCATAAAGGGATACATTTTGGATGAACTATGAACAAAAACATTATAACACCATTCGATAAGTGGCATCCATTAAATCCATTTTTTTTGTTTATCATAAAGAAAACAATAGAAATACCTTTCTAGAAATTTCTTGAATACCTCTATTTTTCGATAATATTGAGGATGGAAGGATTAACCATGATCCAACTAGGTACCTAAACATGTAAATAATTTTATCGAAAAATTATTAGTATGAGATCTCAATCACTTTCCATTGATCCTTTGAGTATCATGTAATTTATAAACAATATTGAAAAAAGTAAAATCTATTATACTAACAACAAAAGGTTATAATAGGGAAAAAAATGAGTATAATTGGTGAGTCAATCCAAAACTACCATGATAACATTTTTACCCTTAAATGCAATAACCTAGTAATAAAATCCATGAAAACCTCCTCCCAACACTAGCTTAGGATGGGTAAAGGCTAGAAAACACTTATTTTATTAAGGGTTTCCACTTTATTTTCTTTAAATATCATGAATTATGCTACATATTTTTGGACATCCCCTTTATTCCTTAATAAAATAAATATTTTTTGATTCTATGATATGTTTTCAAAAATTTGAAGTGACCTCCTAGTGGAGAGGCATGACGTTCTTGAAGAATTTTATGTTTGACGAGATAATGTTTATAGAGGTATAATCTAACATTATAATATAATTCATTCCCATTACATGTAAAATTTTTGGTATCTTTTGAACCTTACAAAATATTTTGAATCATGTCCTTGGTAGCATTATTATTCTCCCATTCAGATCTGGCTTCCTTTAGCCAATCTACCTACCACATGGTCATAGTGCATAATAATGCCTCAATTGATTCATCCCACTGAGAGAGGTAATATGTCATCATATTCTCTTTTCATTTATTATAGACTTGACAAATTATATCCTAACATTTTAGTCACCCATTTATTTTTTCTTTAAATGACAATTGTTGTTCTAAAAAATAATTGAGGCTATTATGACCATTCTACACCTAAAAGTGCCAACCCATGAATAAGGTCTCCATTACTTAAATCCACATAGAATATCCATCATCTCTTTCTCATAGATTATTTTGAGCCTATTTTTCCTTTATTTTGATACTTTCAAATTATAATGACCTACCTTTTTGAATTAGTGCATTCCCCATGCCATATCTCGATGCATCATACTCCATAATGTTTTTTGTTGAAAAATTAGGAGAGACAAAAATGGAGTTGTGTATGTAGACATTTTAAATTATTTAAAATCCATGGTAGTTGAATCAATCCATTTTAAGGAGTCTTTATTCAATAAATATGTGAGTGGTGTGGCAATGCTACCATCATTTTTGACAAACCTATGATTGTAACTAGTCAGCCCTAGAAATCCTATGAGGTTATTGAGGGTATTGGTAAATTTCCACTACATCATTGTTTAGATTTTATTAGGACCAAATTTCATTCCTTCATGTGAAAAAATTCCCAATTACTCCACCTCTTTGACACCAAAATCACATTCAAAATGTTTGGAATAAATTTTATCTTATTCTATAATTAAAATGACCTATTTCACATGCTCAAAATGGTCTTCCCAATTTTTTTGTAGATGAGGATATCATTAAAAAAACAAATATAAACTTTCCCAAAAATGCCTAAAAATAACATTCATCAAACTCTAAAATGTAGATGATTCATTTGTGAGGCCAAAAGACATGACCATAAATTCATAATGGTCTTCATGAGTTTTGAATGTGGTTTAGGTATGTCCTCATCATAGATTTTAATTGATACCCAAAGTGAAGGTTTAACTTGGTAAAATAAATAAAACCATTCAATTCATATAGAAAATCATTAATTACTATAACATAAATCCTATATTTTATGGTGCATGTGTTGAGTTCTTTGTAGTGTAGGCATACCCTCTAAGTGTCATCATTATTTTATGGCATAATCACAAGAGATGAATATTCACTTTTAATATGTTGAAATACTCATTCCTCCAACATATCATGTACCATATTTTAAATTTCACTCTTCTAACCATAGGAATACTTGTAGTATCTAATGTTGGTGGTGTATTCTTGGAATGAACCTAATGGCATGATGATGCATGGGGATTAGAGGAAGTCATTTTGGAATGTCACCAAAAATAATAGAATGGTCATATATAACCCTTTTTAAACCAATATGTGTAGACTCTTTATTTTTTTGAACATCTATGGAAAATAAGAATGACATAAATTACTCAACATAGTTTCTAAGAATATTCATCATCTGATGGGAACTAACTAGTTTTGGACATTTAGCCTATAATTCATGTATTTCAAAGGTCTTACCTTCTCAATGGAACCTCATGAATAGTTCCTATAAATTCATCTTAATAATTCCCAAAGTGGTGAGGCACTACACACCAAAATAATGTCAGTTACTCCCATGGGAATAAAAAAAATATTGAAATTTAACAAGTAGTTTCCCATAGAAAGGTTAATGCTATGGATTGTTTCAGAATAGATGATTGTGCCATCATATAAAATCATGACCTAAAATTCTAGCATTAGGTGAATGAAACATTTTTTAAAAATTCCCAATTTACTGATGATGAAGATATGTGTACTCCCATATTCAATTAACATAGTCACCTTATATTTATTCAGGAAACCCACTACCTTAAGATTTTGAGAAGGACTAATGGTTAAAAGTACATGATAAAAAATATTAGGTTGAGAATCTTTAGATTCATCCTTGGTTCTTCCAAATCTACCCATAAAGCCTCATAATATTCTTCCTCCTCATTAGAAACTTTAATTTAAAACAACTTATATTCAACACATCTATGTCCTTTTCTCCATTTTATATCATATCCAAAACAAAAACCTTTGGAATTATTTCTTCAGTTTTTTGAGGTCTCAATATAGTAGGATATAGAAATCATGGAGTTAGAAAATTGAGTTCATAGACATTAATTAAAGGTCCTTTTACAGTCATCTATTTTTCCTCAATAATGCATGCCCTTAGTATGGCTTCAGATACATTATTAATATGAAACATGTGAACCTTCAATTTAAAGATATATTTTGAGGCCACCCAAAAATAATTTAATCATATTTACCTCAATGATGTCTACCACACATAGGGAAAGATTATAAAATTGATGAATGTAATCATTTATAGTCCTAGTTTAGCATAACTTAGCTAGTTGGATAAAGTAGTTTATAGATACACTATTGTGATATTAGAGCTGAAACTCCTAAAAAAACATGGACCATGAAATTGGGGCACAAAATTATTTTTATTTTGATCACATAAGCAATGATACCAAATTAACTGTTCATGTTCTAATATAAAGAGGCCATGAACACATTTTTTTAATAGGAAATCTAATGTAAATCAAATAAATATCCAATTTGAGTAAGCCATCTGAGTGGATCCTTACTATCAAAATTTCACATGTCCACTATTAGAAACATCAACTTTAGCCCTAGATTGGTGTTAGAATTATTTGGATTAAGATATCCAAACTAGAGTGGTGAAGAGTTATTTTTCAAAGGTTGAGATAAAATATTGTCCAAATTCTATTTCATTGTTGAAATTTATCCCTCAATCCATTCACACCCCTCTCATTCCCATGAATTCCCCTTGAATCACATGGATATCATATTTATATACCATATCATGTAACTCTAATTGAGGGTATTGAAACACCACTAAAATAATTAGATCTAAATTTTTATAATCTATGTCATCTTGGAAGAGATTTTTAGGTGTTTCCTACCCTTTCCTAAATTCATGAGTATCAGGCCCAACCATGCACAAACCCTAGGATAGATGCAACACTAGAATAAATGTATTGGTAGATTATATTACTTCACCTCACCAAGAAAAATCCAATAACTACTAATGTGTACAAAGATGAAAAATTTAGGCCTAAAAAGTGTATTGATAGAATATATTATTTTGATCATATTGTAAAGATCATTCCAGTGACTATTAATTTATATAAGGTTAAAAAATTATATACTTTTTCTACAAAATTATTTTATTTTATTTTTCCTTTTTTTTAAAAATACCCACAAACAAAACTAAAATGATGGTAAAATTCAATTCTTCCTAGATCAAAAGTTATTATTTTCCAACCATTTAGTGCTCAAACTTCAAGATACAAAATACTTGCACTACAAAATTATGCCTAAATTAAAGATATGATACTTCTTGTAATGAAATAAATTAGATAGTTAATAATAATAGAATAAATTATCAGATAATTAAGAATAGAATAAGTAGATCCACAATAAAAATTGGTGAAAGAGAAGAATATTTGAATATTATGACTGAGCCACTTTTATGGTGTAACCTCTAAAACAATGCAATAAGAATAGCATTCATAATATGATCCTTTAAAACTAACTATTTTCTCATATATATAGTATACCTATCCATGGTTATTCCATAGGTTGACCTAATAATAACATAGATAAATGTGATAAGAATATCAAAGAGGTATGTATGCCATTAGTCAGCCATACATATCCATAAACATGCCATAGGATAAGCGAATATCAAAAGTATAAGCATTTTCAAGCATTTATTTATTAAATTTTAGTGTATATAACTATTCCAAATTAAAAAATACCCTATTCATCCCAATTTGTAAATTATTCACTAAGATCAATCACAATGCAATTCTAAAGCACTCAAAATCCATGTCAAAAAACATTATAAAGAACCAAATTAAATCATTAGTTTCATTCATATTTGAAAGGAACACATTTTCAAAAGCACACTAGGTGTGAGAACTATATTTGAATTGATTTCCCTCCTTAGAGTATTGGATACATAGTCAACAATCAATCACTAGATGAGGGTGATTTGGGTTAGTTTAGCCTATTACGATTATTCCATTTTCCTTATTTTTATCCCTTAAAAGCACATATACATTTTAAAGTTAAAGTAATACATTTATATATTTGAATGCTTCATCAAGTTTTAGGATCATAAATAGAGAGAAAGAAAATATAGTCACATGTGATCATACACTCACTATGCCACATTTCTACATAAGTAATTTTTAACCAACATGTCAATATCAATAAAAAATGGTGACCCAATCCTATGTAACTGACCTAGTGTAGGTATCTATAATTTTTTAAACTAAGTGAATTATAGATGTTCTTATTCTTCAATACCACTTCCAAAATACAATCATAATCAAATAGTGAACCATAAAATTTAAGTATGTGATCTCTTTAGTACTTATCATATTTATCACTTTACCTAATCAAATAAGAAGAATCGATCATCAATCATTTACATTTAGATTATATACTTGAATGTCATATCTATTAATCTAAATTTTATTTCAAATTTATATATTAATTATATTGATATTTCCCATTAATCCAAATTAAGACAAAACAATATAATTGCTTGTTTTTAATACTTGTTATATCCATCATTTAGTCCATCATCCTTCCAAGTACATTAAAAACTTCTTTAACTCTATATGTTATCATGCATATTATTATCTTAAACATCCTTATGCTACTACTCAAACCTTTTAATATAATTTTATATAGGATAAAAGCATCAATCCCATAGATCTTTCCTTCCCTTTTCTTTTTTACGTGCTCCATGTTCCTTGATTGTCACTTATTATTTCTGATGTAGGAGCATCTACACAAGACATGGTCATGATTAAATTGAAATTTGAATTTATTGTATTTTCCTCTAAAATGTTAAAATTTAAGAGTAATTGTAAAAAGTAAAAGTGAAAACAAAAATTGTTGGGCTGTTGAGAGAATAATGGAGAAATGGTTGAAATAATTTCAACCTTAGTATATTGTTAAAAAAATCAAAAACTGTATTTGTTTTCCCTGAGCCCATGTTGGGCATGGAGGTTTGAAGGAGGTTTTTAAAAACAAAAATATAGAAATAAGACAAAGCCAATAAAAGTGAAAATTAATTAAAGAGGAGGAGAGGTACGTAGAAGGGGGGACAGAAGGAGAGCCTCTCAGCAAGGAGAGAGGAAGAATGAGCAGCAATATGTAAAAAAATGGTAGGACTGCAATAAAGAGAAAATGCAAGAATCAGGTGAAGAAATATAGAGGAGAGAGAGAGAGAGCGAGGATATCTTATTTAAGAAGAGAATAATGTAAGTGTTCTTATTTGATAATGAAAAAAATGATGTTGATTTTGTTTATATCATATGTTCTTCGAAATGGTTTCAGTCTACATGTAGACAGTTTTGATTCTTTCAAAATAGTATCAGAGGTCAAGATGTATGTTGGTTGTTGATGATTGTGTAGCGCTTGATATGAAGAATCAAATATGAAGTGTTTAAATTTTGCATTGGTAGAGTCACTGAGACCGAACTCTGAATGCATAGATGTATATACCCTGTATTTAGGAAGCTACCAAACTTATATAAAATATTTGTGGTCATGGGTTCGAGCCCCATGGTGGGCACTAGAAAAGGCAAATTTTTGAATAAGAAATAGAAACCGCATATGAGATAATTTGTATGAATGTCTTAAAAGGAGTATATAGAGTCCGTGTAGTATTTGCTTAAGAGGATCAGAGTTAAAATTTTGAGTTCGTATTGAAGGAGAAAGGATTTCAAAGCACCCAATTTTGTTGAGCAATGGATGATTGATCAAATATGAACCATATACATGTAACGCAATAGGAACTATTTATATATGAAAGCCTTTCGTATACCATTTGTTCGTGGATATGGAATCTTGGAGAGACACATAAAAGAATTGTTGAAGAAACAAAAAAAGTAGATGGTGCTTGAAAACGTGTGATTATAAATTGACGTTGTTGTAGATGGTGGATGTAGCTATTAAAATACGTTATAATTTGAAAGATCAGATTAGAGCGCTCAAATTCTTAAATTTCCCAAAACTGTCCAGAAACTACGGACTATGCAGGGTCGTCATTTTGGTGTAAGATGGATTGTAACACAATTATGATTACTTGTCTGGATGGAAGCTTTTGTGTTTATGAATTTGATCCTATAGACGGTGGAATGGTGTTGAAAGAGCATTCAAACTTTTTGAAGTTTGGAAAGGCAACTATCAACATTTGAATCTGATAGTATTTCTATTTTAAGTTGCATTGCCATAATAGATTTATAGTAACATAATTATTCACTGGTTATCATGATAATGGGCCATGGATTTTGACCCTTGATTTATTTCAATCCTTTGTTGGCCAAGCCTTTTCTACTAAAACTGCAAAAGCTTAAAATCTCTTTAAAAGTTGCAGATCAATGTCTTGCAGAACTTTTATGTATAGTGTTTTTTTGTTGCATGGCTGGTCTATAATATTGTGTATCTATTTGAGTTATTGCAATGGGTCATATTTGATCAATTTCTGATAAAGAAGAGATCATTATCGTATTTACATCAAGGATACGTTAGAGTAGTCTTGGATAGTTTCATCATTTGGTATTAGAGCTGTAACTGTTTAATGCTGTCATCAATTTCCTAATGTGGCCTAAGTGTGAATTATGACATAAAACATCCTATTTATACCAAATCATCATAGGCCATTTAGTATTTTAATAATCTTAAAGAGAGAGAAGAATCAAGTATCAGTCATTATAATCTATAATCTAGGTTAGTTTCATACCTTATCATATTTATTTTTATACTTGTGAAAAATTATTCCTTTATGCATCACCCTCTTATAAAAAAATAATGTCATATAAAAATTGCATGTATTTTCATATTCATATAATTTAAATATGAGATTCAAAACCCTTGGTTGATATTCTATTCATACTACATAGAACTATGTTGAGGTTTGATTCTAGCATGTTGTATACATAGTTGTAACTCCCATATAGGTTTATTCACCTATAAGATTGATTTCTAGTGAGGTGATGGAAAGATAGGATAATAATAAGTAAAAAGAAAACATTCTTACATGTCTTCTTATTTTATCATATAATTAGATGTGTGTGTGTGTGTGTGTGTGTGTGTGTGTGTGTGTGTGTGTGTGTGTGTGTGTGTGTGTGTGTGTGTGTGTGTGTGTGTGTGTGTGTGTGTGTGTGTGTGTGTGTGTGTGTGTGTGTGTGTGTGTGTGTAAAACATCTAATAGTGAAGTGACATATAAAAAATTATATTATATAAGTACTAAAGGACATGAAAAATGATCAAACCTATGTTAGTGCCAATCTCACTCAAGCCAAAAATTGTTTAAGTGTCAATCTCATCCATGCATATTAAATGATCCAAATTAGACACATATGTATATATATACCTAAAAAATACATATTTACACTCATAATTATAAAATCATCAAGGTATGATTATTCACACTCTTTTACTTTTTGTATTATCCATTACTTAGTTTCACAGTTATAACTTGACATGTTTAATGTTTTAATCCACCTGGATAGATCTAAAAGTACTATTTTATATTTTTAAATGGTATATGTTCCTTTTAAAATAATTTTTTTGATTGATAAATGATTTTATTATAAAATAATTCCTTATAACATAATTATACCAATTATTTTTAAAATAATGGGTGAGAATAATGGGAGGAGCAATTTTCAAATAGGGAATGGGTGGGAAGGATAGTAGGAGGAACCAAGAGATGAAGATGATCTAGATACATGATGATGGGGGGTTGATTTCATCACCAGAGTCATTCCCTAAAATATTTAGTGGCTCATTAGATGGAAGAAAATTAGAACAAAAGTCTAACATACCCTAAATATTAGAGTGGAACATTTTAATCAGGGTCTTACAAAAAAACTAGAATAGAAGATTTATAAACATTAAGTAGTAGATCTACAATTCTTAAACTAGGTTTGGTTAAATGATAGACTAAAAGAATGTATATGATTTTTTTTTGATTTTATACTAAATGTTTTGGTTGTTTCCTAGTAGAAATAATCAAATTGTAAGTGTTGTTACCTCCTATTAGTAAATATGTAGGGCTTAGATTATGACAGGTAAGATAACAAACTAACAAAAGTTTAGGTACCTATTTAACCTTCATTATAAATTCCCCCATTTTTATGGTTTGGTATTATTATATTACCTTTATGATCTATTTTATCTTGGTTTAATCCTATGGGAGCCTATTTCACATAGTCTAATAGATGTTCTATTATCTCCCTCTCATATTGGTAAAGGAAGGAAGCTTGGTTGTATTGTCTATTTTCATCCATTTCCTATCGCATACCAAGTTGATGATATATTGATGAGGGATTTAATTTCTAACTTTAAGATTTAAAGGGAGTATATCTTATTTTTATGTGATGTGAATCCCGTGACTTGGGCTAGAGTTTTTTTGGGTTTGAAGGTGTACGTTAGAAGACTCTTCTTCAAATATTTTACCTTCTCAGGGTTAGAACATTGTGGGTTTGAATGGAGGAATTTAAAATATTTCTCATCAAAATACTTTGGTTTTGGGTGGATGATATAATAATATACCCCTTCCTTCCTTTTATGGATGTTATAGGATTCCACTATGCTTTATTTCAGGGAAAGGTGGCTATTAGATGATTTCACCCCTATCTATTCTATATTTTTTGGTTTATCTTAAAACCTTGAAGTAATATTTGATGGTTGGTTGATATGTTGTGAAATGGTCATCCAAACCACCATTATAAGAAGAGGAATGACAACAGATAGATTATTGAAGGTTTCTTTGTCAAATTAAAGACAAATGTGATTTATGATGGATTGAAGATTCATGACTTGTAAGAATCTACTACTAGATTGTTGAGGATGTTTTAGATATTTTTTTGTTGTGATTAAACTATTGTTTGTTTCAATGGGTGTTCAAGCCCAATTTTTTTCTTTAGTTTGGTGGAGGTTGTGCATATGTTTTGAGAGAGAATAATAGCAAAAGACTATATGTTCTTAAGTAGATTTTATCGTACAGTGTAAACATTAGAAGAGATCTTCTAAAGTGTGATATCTATTATTTTTATTTTTTAATTATTGAGGAGTTACCTTAATTGATTTCTAAGGTTATGGGATCCTTCAAACCCTCTTGGTGATATAGTTTTAGGGTCTTCCAAACCCTATTGTTATTTTATTTGATTTTATTGTGGGAAATATGAAAACCTCTTATTGTGCATGCTTAGGTTGTGTGATCCTTCAAATCCTATTGTTGTGATATCATATGGTTATGGGATCCTTCAAATCATCTTAGTTATGGGTCCACTATTGAAAAACATCACTTATTAATGGGACTAGTAGTCAAAACCCTTAATTGTCTAGTTCATATATCTAGTTTCAAGAATGTTTACCCTAATCAAAAAATAATAATACTAACTAATAACACTAATCAATAACCTTTCCTTTGTTTGGTCAATAAATTATTCAAAGCAATAATTCTTGAATATTAAAATTCTCTTTAATTCATTTCATATTTTTTTCCTCTTAGGATATTCTCTATCTATTTTTTTTAAATCCACATAAAACATATTTTAAAAATATACATATATCACATCTATAATATTATATAATACTTGTGATACAACATTTACAATGCCACACTAACATCAATTTATAGGTTATTTGATATTATTCATTAAATTGACTTATTATCATTAGATGAGATTAATAATAAATTCAAGTTATGAATAAGACCTAAGTTAGGGGATGATGATATAGGGCCCTATGCAAGGGTAAAATGTATACAAATATCTAAATACAAGGAGGAAATGTACTTTAAAATAGATAAATGTGTGCATAATCAATAAGTGTGATAAAAAACTAAAAAAAAAACTAATGAAAAAGGCCTTGTACCAAAATTAAGTGTCTAAATACTTATTACTTATTTTATTATTTCTTTTCATTTTATATTTGTGTCCTTATGCTTTAAATTTTATTAGTTTGATCTTTTTTTGGTCTTGGTGCATCACATGTCACGAAATATAATTATTTTTCATGATCCATATCAAATAATGTTTTCACATCATTGCATGTACTATAATTAACAACATATCTCTTGGATCTATATATTAGACACCATCAATATAAAATATTCATATCAGAGAGATAAACACCAATAATGACACATTGTATTAGCTATATGTAATATATAATATGTGTATAACCAACAATGGTTTCAATATAACAAAAACATCTAAAAGACTATATCACATCTATCCCATAACAAAACTCTCCATATTAAAATAAAGGGTTTTTTAATAGTAAAATTAAGATATGAGTGAAAGATTATTGTTGTTCAAGAAAAATTTGGGATCATTCCCCAAGTTACACATAACCCTTCTTACACATGTTAGGATAACTACCACATTAATTATGTATTTAACAATTATGTGAACATAATAGATCAAACCTTGGTAACACATCTACCTAAGGTGGAATTTACATCAAGTATGAATATGAAATACTCCAACACCACCTTTTATATTAGCATATGTGATGTGGTATTAAAATAAACTCTTTTGGTCATAAGTATGGTTCCCAACAATAAATTTTGATAAGATACCTATGTATAATGAAACACAACAAGGAGAAATAAATGTCTATCAAATATTATGAATCCTCTAACATAATGAATCAAAAGTAGTTTCTATTAATCTAGTTGTGTGAATAAGATTGACTATTTATATGTGTTCCATCTGAATGGAATGTAGGGTTAAATGATTGAAAATGTAGTGATATAGAGATCCTCCAAGAAATAATTATATTTAGAATGGAGTGATATGGATCTTCTCAAATAAATATCTAGTCTCTTAATCTATTAGAAATAATCACTAGGTATATAACATACTCAAATAACCAAAGAAACATAAATAATCAACAACAATATGTGTTTTCATGATTTAGATAATGAATTTATTGAGGGAATTAACCCATATATATGATTTAAAATATTATATTATTTTATTTATACTACATTTATTATAAATTAGGTTCACATGAGGCATCTATTATTGATCTCACAATGCTTATATTTTTCAGTTATATCAGGCATATCATTCTTTGTGTTTTATTACTTATATTTTCTCCCATATGGGGCACATTACATTTTGTTTATATTAATAATATTATAAGCCTATGTTGAAAATTATTTATCACATATATGCTTCCAAGATTACATATTTATATGTTAGACATCAATTTTTGTATATATTATCTTACACATGATGCACATAATCCCTTTACTTTTGATATATATGCTTTATAGGTTCATCCCAAATCTCAAAATGGAGGCATATATTTCACTCATTATATTCTTATATATTCTAAGAACCTAGCATAATTTTTTTCCTATGTAATGGATCATTCATATTTCACTCACTCCCTTGATAGGATATTCTCAAGGCACATCACCTATTACCACATAGGGATACACTTTGGATATTTTTAGCATTATTTTATTTAGTACTTAATTTTGTTTTATCTTTATTTTTCATCACTAAAACTTGTGATTATAAATTCATGTAGAATTGTGAATATGTTTAGATCCATATAGTCTAACATTGACACTATAAAACCTTTATTGAAACCAACCACATAATTTTTAGTTCTATATATTTGATCATTTTTGTACTATTACCACTTATCCATGTGAATGTAGAAAAATAAAGAATATTTCTACATGATCTTCAAGAGTACATTAAAATTTGATTTAGGATTTGTTTATCACAAAATTTTATATACATACCATGTCTTCATTTAATTTAATGTGTACACACACATCAAAGTATGGAAAAATGTAAACACCTAAAAATGGCCCCTAGGTATTTGTTAATTGTTAATTACATATTTATTATTAGATTTTTCATATAATTTTGGAATATTGGTTCAAATTATGAATTATTATCACTCTTAATATCCTATAGTGGTCAATACAAATTCCTCTAACACTCTCCAGCTATCATTTCCATTATCTCTAGAATTTATAACATTTTCCTACCCCATATAGATAATTATATACTTCTCTTCCACATATGGATCCTAAATATTGCAAAACCCCAATTATTTTATTAACCACCTTTTCAACAACAAATTTTAAATATTTTCACATACTTGGACAATGAATATACATTTGAATCTTTTTCACACTTTTATTTTGTTTTTATACCAATATGTTGTCTTGGATATTTTTTTTCTACTAGATATTCCTATTTAATATCATCCTAATCTATAAAATAACATCTTAGAATCCTAAATAAACATCCTCTATAGTTTAAATCTCTAATTTACAATTTGAGGAGACTATTAGTGATGATTATATAGTTTCAATTAATGCATGGTTTGGCATCTTCATTAATATCTAACTATAATCAATATATATTTTTCAAATTATAATATGAAATTATGAAGAGTTAGTTATGAATAAAAATCATTCCTAAGGCTATATTCACTTGGTAACTAATAAAACACTTGGATCACTACTTAATAATCACCTTGGCAAATCCATGATCATTGTCTTGAGATAATATAAAAAATTCATATACATATCAAAACCCCTCACACAATAAATATTAGAGACATGTATAAATACATGAAATTCAAATATACATAGTGATATGTTTAAAAGATCAAAACATTTCATTGTATTCTATATTTTTCATGATGTCTCAAACACAGATGAAGGAGATCTATGTGTAGTTTGAGACCTATTCATAATATTGAAACAAAGTAAAATCTCACCCATTTAGTTGGGAGTGATTATGGTTTTCTTACACCAAATATAACCACCTTTTCAAGGAAAATATTATGGTAAAATCATAATTTTTTTTTGGATGAATAAGAGAGAAAATAGAGATCATAGCACATGATTGAAGGTAACTGCACACAATGAAATCATGTATAGGTGTAGGTGCAACAATCTCAAGATTTATATATCCTCATAGTGCATAAAGACATTATTAGTAACCTCTAAATAGTATCATCTACCATAGGGTTTAGGCTATTTTTTCAACATATAGATAGGTCTTGAGCCTCTATTATATGAGTGAGTATATAACAAAGTAGTTATAGAGAATTTATAAGTAAAAATTCACCCTTTGTGATCAACACATAACCAAAATCAGATGAATACACTTTTACTCTCTTTATTTTTAAATTCCATAAAAGTGAAATATATAGAATATCAATTTCAATTAATTTAATTTATTTATTTATATATTTTACATAATCTAATTTGTGCACAGTTATAAAAAAAATTAGGTCACTTAAGCCTAAAATAATCCAAAAATTTTAGTGAACTCAATCATTGAATTGATCATGAAAAAGCCATTAGTTTCCTCCTACATAAGGGTTTAAATTTTTCCTAGGGTTTTATATTTTTCCTCTATTAAGGCTTGATTTTTAAATTTAGTTTATGATTTTCCATTATCACATGCAAAAATCTAAAATTTTATATTTAACCTAATATTTCTTAGCACTTTCATACATACTTCCTATTCCATATAATAATGTTAGGTATCCTTTATGTATAATATTAAGTGATAATATTAATATTTATTATAGTTTATCATATTCATATTATTTTGAATCAATCCCTTATTTTTATGTCATATAAAATGATATAAATTAATATAATACATTTTTCTAAATTTATTGATAAGAACATGGATAAGGAACACATTAATGTAAATGAAAATATTATTAATGATTATGTGCCTAATATTGAGAACTATTATAAGATAATTTTGAATATAATAATTCATATTATGTTAAAATACATCCTAATGAGATTAACAATGTAGATATTAAATAAATAAAAACACTTTCTAATTTTTTAAAGCATTAGTAAGGAAAAGACAAATACTATCTTGAAATTTATCAAAGGTTAAAAATCAAAATAATTATAAAGAAACCACATTTAATGAATAACATGATGAATTTTTTAATGATAATAATCCAAATATTAAAGTCATATATATTATAGTGGGTGTTTAACAAACTATTCCTAATACTTCCATTCATGTGTTTATACATATTACTACCCAAGTTATTCCTACATGTGTTATACTTACTATAGGAGTAACATAATTTATTTCTTAAATATCCATGGATATCCTTATGTTTCAAAATTTTGAGTCTCTTAGGCTTGTAACTGATGTGACAAACATGATTTATAATCAATATAATTGCCTATCAAATAAGTTCTTGTATAATAATTACATGATCTTCAAGCCAATATTTCTCAAATAAATCAAAATTATTATAGAACACATCATTTAATAAACTCTTAGGCATTATTACACAACCCTTTGGCTCAAAATATTTATATTTATAT
Organism: Torreya grandis; assembly: GCA_037957365.1. NCBI lineage: Eukaryota > Viridiplantae > Streptophyta > Pinopsida > Cupressales > Taxaceae > Torreya > Torreya grandis. The sequence continues at coordinate 1,731,864 of JARHVA010003679.1, read as the reverse complement.
CTTAATTAAAGTATTTATTAGGCTTAAGCATACATCATTTTATGTGAAAGCTGATCTAGAATAACATTTTAGAGTTTGTCATGTAGAATGTCTAGTCTATGTCTAACAATAAGTTACTAATTACTATCTATCTTATGAATATTTTTAAACACTAAAATCTAGCATTAGAAACATGTAAATTCCAATATCTATCTAACATTATCTAACATGAGTTGTGCATACACATATGTCTCTTTCACACCCTTTTTATCCTATGCACTTACCTTATTTGGGCCTGACCTTCTTGATTTACTATTAGTCACCTACATGAAATCAATAGTACATGTCTAATATATTTATTACCATTATCAAATTGTCTCCTAATCATTAAATCATTGTTCCTTTCTTTCTATACATCTCTAGCCATACTCAGACAACTCCAAAATTTTGAATTCATCCATATCCATAAAACTCATATGTGTCCCAAGTAATGGTTATTTTCCAAAATTAAATCATCTTTATGAGTCATACCATATGTTACATATGTTGATGAAATGATAAGTTAGCCAAAAACTCCTCTATTACATACACAATAGGTCAAGTGTATTCATTATCTATCACTTATTAAGAAGATGTTTATACACATATACACATTGAGATGGACTACCCTAAATTTAAAAAATGAAAAATAAGTCATAAGGTGGAGGCCCTCATAAATTTTGAAGCACCAAGATAAGTCAAGTTTATTATTTTCAGGTGTTAAAATCAATGTTATAGATTTCATCCATATTATTAGATCATGATTACACATACACTTAAAGGGAATAATTACATGTGGTTTGGTTTCCCTCCTCAAAATATTAGATATTTATACAATTCTTATCCATTCATTGAGAGTGGTTTTGGTTATCTCAACCCATAACTTTTTCCCATTTTTATAGGTTAACTTAATTCCCATTTTTATAGGTTAACTTAATGTTAAAAGCAAAAATAGTGTTTTGAGTAAAGGAGATAATAGTATAGGTAATACACACACAAATATATTATTATATCACATCATAATATGGTTTACAAGAAGACATAGTGACTATTGGAGGTTTAGTTTGTACCCTAGCTGAGAAAAAAGTGCTTAGGTCCTCTATCCAAATATAGTCCAACATGGGAATGACCGTAGGCTATGGGTTACCTAATCTTGGGTCAAACCTCTAGTATTTTTAATGAGGCCAGCTCTTTAGATGAATCATTTAGTTAATTCACACTAAAACCTAATCATCAGTAGGAAATAATAGAGAAGGATAGATAAAAGGAAAATCTAAGCTAATGATGGTGATGAACGTAAAATGATCTTTCATCCACTCTTACTTGAACCTCTAAAAACACTAATGAGACAAGCAAAAGATTGGATCTACAACTCCAAATATTTGTTATTCATCAGTATTTCATGCAAATGTTCACTAAGTGATCAAAACCTAAGGTAAATAATGGAGAGGTCTGATTCAATGCACTAACAAATTAATGTATCCACATGCTAGCTTCAATCAAGTAACATTAAACACTAAACGTGACCTACATAACTAGATAACTAGTAACTAGGTGAGATCAAGACTTGACAAGGGAGAGATTTCTACCACATACAAATCAATTTAACATTGAAACACTATACCAGGATGATCAAGTCTAAAATCAGTCTTCTATTCATGTTAATAGAATACAAATCTCAATCTTGTTAGTCTAGTCATGCCGAAGAGAGGGGATCAATTTCAAGGATTATAATCCTATTTATATAGTAGAATGGGAATGAGAGAGATGGGGAACATGCATGGGAGAATGGAGGAGTCATTAATAATAAAGAAATGTGGTGGTATTTCATTGATTATTTTCTATACACATGCCTTCTTCCCATCAAGATTAATCCTTTTCAACAAGTCAACCTACATTTGGCTCCAATAATCTTCAATCTTTCTCGTTGGCTAAGAGATCTACTAGAAGATAAGGGTTTGTTTTACATGATGAGTCATGACTAAGTCTATTAGAGAAAATATCTTTAAGATCTAAACATAATTAATACTCCAACTACTTCTCCAATAACCATACCTCATTGTTTTTATTTTCCATGCCATATCCACTTGCTTCATTATGAGGGCAAGGTCCTTATATCCTTGGGCCTGACAAATCCATCACCATGTTTTCTTTAAGTGGTGTAGTACATGATTGTTTAGGATCTAGCTATACTTAATATGAAACACTTATTCATAACCATTCATATCTACCCCTACTCTAATCTCTAAGCATAAGAATACTATAGGTGAAAACTAATCTTCTCTATTGGCTTTCCTATAGTTATCATTGCAATGGAGATACATAGGTTGATCTACCCATATTTGATTTCTATTAGGCCTAGAAAGACCTATTTTTCCTTTTAGAATTTATGGAAGCCAAGAACTCACTACACATAAAGATATTCCTTCTAAAATAATAATAAACATACCCATGGAATAATCCTCCAATTTTTTAGAGGATGGTGTTGATAGGTTCTAATATTAAAACTAGAGGTTGAAACTATACTTTAATGGTGATGAAACTTAATTGGAAATGAATATTAATCAATAAAAACCTTTAATTTATAACTATGTCCACTTAATATCATTTAACTAAGCTCTGATGGTGGCATATGCTCTTTAAAACATTATTCTTGGTTAGACCTTGGTCACATGTTTGACATGTGCTTGAAGTCCTTATATTAAACTTATAATACCAACCATCAATATTGATATGAGTTATTTAAATTATGCCACTTGTCAACTCTCCATTCATTCCATGGCTCATGTTTTCATCTCTTTGACTTCTTAACCTCATGTGCATTGTTGATATACTTATATATAAATGAATGCAAGATATATATTTTATTAGTTTAATGTGCTTATGACACTTGTCAACTTCCCATTACCCTTTGAGATCCATTGACTCGTTGACTCACTACGGACCATTCTATCTTCTTCATATGATTGCATGCTCCCCATTGATCTATTTGGACCCATTAACCTTGACATTCACTACACACTATTGGATGTTTATCATGATACCTAAGATATTTCCACTTGTCAACTTCTTTCTTAAACTAACATTTTCACTTTATTCTCACCATTAATCTCTTTGATATGATTGAACACATGCCATTGGATATTGAGACCCACTGACATCTATTAGATTGATGCTCACCATTAGATCTTAACTTTAGCTCTTAATATTTAGACACTTGTCACTCTCATGTTAAACTTGAGCTATTTGAATTCTAATTACTAATTCATAAAGCTAAAACTTGGCATATGTGCACCTATTTCACTATGAAAGTCTAACTTTAATGTTTTATATCTTGAGATAGCAGGCTCATCAAGATATGAAATTTGTAGAGGATGATCTAGGTATGAATATATTCATGTTTATGTAACCTTTTGGCCTTTAAAATCTCCCCAAGTGCATTCATAAATTCATAATCAAGTTGACCCATTCATTTCAGAATGACATCCTATGATGGTATGGTCTTTCAAAGCTTATACAAGTCATTTGATCATTCACTCAAACATGAAATTTCATAATTATTTTTATTTAGGAAAAAACTTTGTATGTTGGTTAAAATTTTCCAACATATCTGGTGACTCATAGGGAAGCATGCCTACTATTCTTGAGAACCCAAACCATTTATCTTCACTAGTCCATTGGGCATGGAGTCTCCTCTCTGGTTAAAAAATTTGATTTGAATCTAGAATGGACTACCCCTTTAGATGACTCCTATTGAAACAAATAAATAAAAAAAGAACAAAACAAAACAATATTCCCAAGGCACTTATTAAATTGAAATATAGAATAGAAGGTAAACTAGCCTAAATAAAGCAAGGACCACTAACCTAAGGAAATATCAAAAATAAGACAAAAGGGAAGCAAACTATCGATTATGATAATCACTTATTGAAATAAAAAAACCTAAAACAACTAACTTGAAATGCCATTCTTCCATCCAAGATAGAATGCAAACCTATTTTGTGCACCTTGGAACTTTGAAACATGCTTGCTTTTTCTTGATAGATATTTTTTGCAATTAAGAAAAATTGGATGTTCATGTATTCTTGATGATGCAATTTGGCCTCCTATTTCCATTATTAGGTACATTTATTAAAGTTATGGATCCAATACCCAATCATCCTTGTCCCAAACTTAATTTACTTTATAGAAACAACTTCAATTCTTCTTTATTCATGAAATGTTGACTATGAACATATAGACTAGCTTGATTTATCTCATTTGACATATCTACAAGGCTAACCTCTATCTAAGATGGATCTTATCTAGGAATTCCTTGAGGCCACTTGAGCTCATTTTTAGCTTCCAAAACTAGATAAATCTATGAATTTGAAGATAAAGGTTGATAACCATGTTTGAAAAGTTAAAACATGTCATCTCTTAAGTGAACATCCACCTATTTCTTAATGATAGAACTCATCTTATCTTGTAATGGACCACATTCAAGTAAATAATAACTTGAATGAAATATATAAAACAAATATAAATATTTTTTCTCATGAAACTATAGTTCAATTAGATCTTTCAAATTGAATTTTAAAAGAAAGCATATCAATTTCTTGACCACAAACATGAGGCTTCAAGTTTTCTTTTTTTATCTCAGATTGATCAATCAATATATAATCACCTTCAACATCAAGGTAATGACTAAGCATACTTTCAAAGTTAACTTTCTCATCACCTTCTTTTAATTATTGGTGCTTATGTTTTACTACTTCTATAATCTCTTGTCTTTCATGATGAATGTTAGATCTTGAGTCATCAAATGAGTCATGGGAAACACCTTTAACTTGTACAATTCTAATATCCTTCTCTTGAACATCAATAACCTCATCTTCATGTACTTGTTCTTGTACTTGCATCTTATCCTTTACCTCAACATTCTCTTTCACTTGTTCCATATTTTCATCACTATGGAAGACTAAAACATGTTTGTCCTTGCCAAGAGGTGTCCCAAACATGATTTATTCTTCCTAGTCAATAAGTCACCTTCATTTTAGCTGTATATTTTTGATTTGCCTCACAAAGTAAAGGCTCTTTCTCAAAGAGTCACACAATATACACTTAAAAATATTCAATGAGATGAGAAAATTTAAAAGAAGTTACCATAGATACCTAATTTTGCTCATGGAGCTACTCTTCATGGATCAGCTTCACCTCCTCTTTCTATCACTTTACTTCTTAAATGTCTCTTCATGAAGGAAAGACTCTAAGCTTTTGATGGGAGAGGAGTGGAGGTTGAATTATCTCCTTCTTGATATTGACTTCAACATCTTGGCTTATGCCTGATTATTCTTACTTTTTTCTTGATTGTTAAATATGATTTCAAGTCATAAAAATAGGTTTAGAAACCTCTCCTGTACTTGTTTTTGTTATGGGTGAGAAAGAAGGATTTTGTTACTATGTTGCTTTTGCTGTTACTATGGAATGTTGGAGATGCTAATTGGTAAACTCAATTTTCTTGGATAAATTAGTCTCAAAATCATGGACTAGATCAATGGAGATATCTTCTTACAAAATTGAAGTTATAGGATTTTGTATGGTCTATGCAATCTAAAAATTAGACTTCTCATAAAAAACTTCTTCAACTTTTTGAGACCTCTCTTGGATAGACTTCCAAGTAGGAAAGCTAGGTAAGGCTTGGTTTGACTCCTAAGAGTAGTGATAAATGTTAATTTTCTAATCATAAAGGGAAAAGTGGAGCTCTATGGGAGTATACTACTATAAATGGTGACCTTGGGGTTTCTCATAAACCACCAACCTCTCTTCAATGGCTACTATTAAACCTTTAATGTCTAGAATATATAAACTATAATTTGAGTGACCTTACCTTATGAAATATGAACATACTTCTTTAGCCCATTGTAAATTTTCTCTCATGCTCTAAATTTCATACATGAAAATCTCCTCTCTATATATATTCCTAGTGTCTATACTTATCATCTCTTTCTCATAACCAAACAAGGTCTATTTGAAGCTTGAGATGGATTGCTTTGGGGACTGATGGGTCTAATGAGGATGACAATAAGATTCATGAGGGTTATTATAGTATTATTATGGGTCATCATACTATTAGTAATGCTTTGAATATGGTTGGTGATGTTCACCATAAGGCTGATAGAGATCATGGTTGGGATGATATGGGTCATGAGGAAGGTAAGAGCCATGCCCTTGATAATAAAGATCATGATAAATTTTATAAGTATCATCATAGCTTTGATATAACTCTTTGTAAAGCTAATTAGGCTCATATAGATCAAGAGGATCATGTTAGAACTATTGATAAGGAGATGAATGATAGGGGTATTCACCATAGTTATTCATATGAACCTCATATGTCAAAGGAGATGCAAAACTGATCAAAATATTTAATGGGACATACCAAGGCTACTTATAACTATAATATTGGATTTTATGTTTCCATTGGTGCTAACTTTATTGCTTCTAGAATTTTATTCTAAGAAAGACACACCAACAATATTTCCACTGATTTAGATTTGTGTCTTATTGGGTGTGATAGAATTGTTGGTCTAGATTACACCATAGCTAAACAAAGGAGTGGTTGAGTCCTCTTCCCAAATCTAATATAACATGGGAATGACCCTAAGTTGTGGGTTACCTAATATTGGGTTAGACTTTTAATATATTTAATGAGGCTAGATCCTTAGATGCATCACTTAGCTCATTTAAACTTAAAACCTACTCATCATTGGTAAAAGTGAGAGAAAGATAACTAAAAGGGAAATCTAAGATAATGATGGTGATGCACCTAAAATTATTGTTCATCCACTTGAATCAAAATTTTAAATCCACTAATGGGACAAGAAAAAGATAGGATCTATAACTCCAAAAGTTTGTTATGCATCAATATTTCATGTAGAGGACTACCAAGTGATCAAAACCTAAGGGAAGAGATGGAGAGGCCTGATTGAAGGCACTAAATAGTCAATATATCCAAAAGATAGATTTAATAAAGTAACGTTAAATATTAAAAATGACCTACATAACAAGACAAATAGTATCTATGTGAGATTAAGACTTGACAAGGGAGATACTTCTATCATATATGTAAATAAAACTGACATTGACATACTATACTAGAATAATGATATTTGAAATTAGGCTTCTATTTATCTCAAGAGGTTACAATTATGAATCTTCATAGAGTCTAGTCATTCCCAATAGAGGGGAACAATTTCAAGGATTATAATCCTATTTATATAGAAAAATGGGAATGATAGAGATAGGGAACATGCATGGAAAATGAGTCGTTAATGATCAAGAAATATGGTGGTAGTTCATTGATTCTTTTTTATATGCATGCGTTCTTATCAAGACTAATCCTTTTTGACAAATTAAACTACATTTCACTCCAATAATCTTCAAGCTTTCTCATTGGCTAAGAGATCCAATAGAAGACAAGGGTTTGTTTTGCATGATGAGTCCTAACTAAGTCTATTGGAGAAGATACATTTAATATCTAAATAGAATCAATTCTCTAATTAATTATCCAACTACCAACTCTACTTTTTTTTACTTTTCATGCTATCTCCACTTGCTTCATTATGAGGGCAAGGTCCTTATATCCTTGGGACTGACAAAGACATCATAATGTCTGCTTTGAGTAGTGATAGTACCTATTTGTCAAGGATTTGGATTTATCAAATATGAGACACTTGTTCATAACAATTCATATCTACCCCTACTCTAATCTCTAAGAATAGTCCTACTATAGGTGAAAAAAAATCTTCTTTATTGGTTTTGCTATATTTATAATTGTAATGGAGATACACAAGTTGCTTGATCTTATTTTAATAACTAGCTACCCATCTTTGATTTCTATTATGCCTAGAAAGACCTATTTCTCCTTTCAGCATTTATGGAAGATGAAAACTCATTACACACAAGGATATTCCTTATAAAAAATAATAAAACATACCCATGGAATAATCCTATAATTTTTTATAGGATAGGGTTTATAGGTTCTAACTATTCAAACTAGAGGTTGAAACTATGCTTTAATGGTGATAGAATTTCATTGGAAATGGAGCTTCACCATTAATAACCTTGATTGTACAACTATGTTTTATTAATGAAATTTGATCAAGCTCTAATGAAATAATATTCTCTTTGAAAAATTATTATTGGTTTGATATTGGTCACATGTTTGACCTCTACTTGATGTCCCTGATTTCAACCATCAATTTTTATCTGAGCTCTTCTAATTATGCTACTTGTCAACTCTCCATTCATTTCATGGATCCTACTATCATCTCTTTAACTTATTGATCTCATGTAAACCATTGATATACTTATGTATCAATGAATGAGATCCATATATGTTATATAAATTTAATGTGCTTCTGAAACTTGGTAGCTTCCCATTAGCCTTTGAGATCCATGAACTTATTAACTCATCACTCACCATTAGATCTTTATATGATTGCATGTTCACCATTGATCTACCTAGACCCACTAACATTATTAGTCACTACACACCATTAGATATATATCAAGACACCCAAGATATTTCCACTTGTTAGCTTCTCATTTACACTAAAATTTTGACTTGATGCTCATTTTTTATCTCTTTAGTATGATTGAATGAGTGTCATTAGATCTTGAGACCTACTAACATCTATCAGATCGATGTTCACCAATGGATCTTGAACTTATCTCTTGACATTTGGACACTTTTCACTCTTGTGTTAAACCTTGGGATATTTTAAATCTAGTTGCTACTTCATGAAGTTTAAACTTGATGTGTGCATGCGTATTTCACTCTACAAGTCTAAATTTAAAGCTTTATATCTTGAAATAACAAGATCATCAAGAAATGAAATTTATAAAGGATGATCTTTGTATGAAGATATTCATGTCCACATAACCTTTTAACCCTAATAGGATCCCCAAGTAGATTTATTAAATTCATAATCATGCTAAGCCATTCATTTTTGTATGATGTCTTATGATGGTCTAGTATTTCAATGCTTGTACAAGTCATTTGATCATTCACTCAAATAATAAATTTTCTCATCTGTTCAATCTAGTAAAAATATTGGTATGTGGGCTAAATTTGGCTAGTAGTGACTTGTGAAAAGATAATAAATCATAGCTTATAATGATAGATATGGTATAATGTATATGTCTATAGATAGTACATGCATCCAAATCCTAACATAATCATCTAGGTAGATCTAGATATCTATTTTACTTATTTGAATGAATCCTAGTCCATTTTAGTCCTTTATTACACCTATTCATAATCTCCTACCAAAATAAATTTGTAATAAGCTAAGTACTCTAGTCCTCTTAGTGTTTTGCATTAATAGTAAATTTTAATTAAACATCTACTTGTGTAGACATTCATACTTGGTATTATCAACATAAATTGTGTATTTTGACCAACACTTAACCTTATTGACTTATACTCACATAAAAGAATCTTATTCTTCATTACTCATATCCATTTACTCTCATATGGTATTTAACCTTCCAAGATTCAATTATTATCAAATATTCTTTTATGTATAATGTGACCCTCATAGCATAAAATTGTAAAATAAATTAGATTGTATAAAATATAGTATTATTAAATAAATTTGTTTGTAACTAGTCAAATATAGTAAATTATTTATTTTTCAAATAATTAGGAACACATAGTCCTTAGCTTGTATTAGATGAATGGAAGTTTAAAACAAGAATACAATTGTTAGTAATGCATTGTAATACGCTTATGACTGTTTTGATCTCAAAATAGAGTGTATGTGAGATATTGGATAGGTTTTCACTTCCTTAGACAAATATGTAGTGTACAAAAATTTGTATTAATTTATATATAAATTTTATCAAATGTGTTTAAATTTGATGAGGGTTCTTATGTATTCAAATTCCTTTGATTGGTTTTGAACAACATTATTTACCTCCTTCAAAACCCTAGATTTATACAAGTTATAATTAGACAATTATGAATTGGGAAAAGGGTGAGACGTATGGGTTTATTTGGCCTCAAATATCCCCATGATTGATCACCACCTACATATTGAATCATCTAAATATGGAGGTCAAATCATATGTAGTTCTCCCACCTAACTAAGTGTGTGAAATTCAGTGTAATGTTAGTATGCAATGCAATCATTTTAATGGATTACAACACTTGAAAACCTATAATTGACTTTAAAAAATTTATTTAGAATTATATCAAGGATTCTTCCTTTGAATAATTTTAGATTGGGAATAATTATGGATGTTCCTCTCAATGTGCAAATGCATTTCCAATGAGTGCTTGACAAGTTACCAAATAGGTAAATTAATAGGATTGATATGTTTATATAAATAATTATTTGGGAAACATATGGCATGATCATTTTTAATAATTTTAATTTTATAAACTAATTGTTAAAGAGCATAAGGACACGGTTAGAATAAGTGGATAAGTCTATGGTAGAAAACATCTCCAAAAGGTGTAAAATTTTGTAGAAAATAGGAACAAAGATATGAGGATATGATAAATTTTTGTAATGGTATAAAAGTATTTTTTTAATTACTAGGAAGATATTTTTTAATAATAATGGAAACTTTGAAGGGGTCAAGCCCATTTAAGATAAAATGGATGTTGGGATCGATGAATAAGAGTCATGTATGTGAACATAAGTCAAGTATGTGAAATGATTATCATATTACACATTATCAAGTGTATAATACCAAATATGAGTGTATACATTTTCACCCATTTTCTTATAGTAATGTAATTGATAAATTAAAATTATAGATGGGATCACCTAAGTATAACAATGATGGGTGTGCTCAAGTATGCACTATGTGCTATGCCTTGGTACATGAAATTTTAAAATGAAATATGTAAAAATTATTTTCATTTATGATGTAAAATCAACAAGTTAGAACACCGTGTGATGACCATGCATACCTAACATTATGATCATGAATATTTCTTTGGATTGTTATGTTATGTTAGCACCATACTAAGAAAAATATATTGATTTTTAGAATAGTGATACTAATTTAGACTAATTTTTATATTATTAACTCAAAATTATATTAATTTATCATTTATATTTGAAAGAGTTGTAAAAACACATCATCCAAGATCTCTCCAATAAGCCATTATTACATTCATGGAAGCTTTAACATACACAAACAAACTAAATCAATTGTATTATATTATATATTAAATAGTTTACAATAGATATGTACAAATATGTAGAAAATAGGATAATCCTAACCATCCCATGCATGTGGGATAAACATCCTCAATATAGGTGTACAAAAGTAATAAACCCATCATCCTCATAAATGTGGAATAAAAATATTTAAATAAAATAACACCAAAGTAAGTTAAAGAGCAGGAAACTAATATATTATACCAACACCCACCTTAAGCGTATCTTAGGTAGGAATAATAAAGGATGCAGTGTGAAGCCACATGTCCATATGGACAACAATCCATCTTTATAGAGTATATGGATGTCGAGTTACTATAACCACCTAGTGAAACTAGGAGTGATGGTGAATATGAGGATCACTAAACATAAACATTGTACTACAAAATATTAATTAGAATGATGTACTTAAAGAAGCATTGATTGAACATCCTCCTACAATATGGTGACAAGTGAGCACAAAGACTAGTGGGGCTACCACACTAGTGCTCCTAATGGGGATACCAAATTGGTATCACTATAATAATCACCAATAATTCCATGGAGTAAAGTAAAAAATCCTCATATAGGTTATATCAAACAAAATGATTGAATAATATACACATATATAAAGCTAAACTCTAAAAAACTCTCAAAAAAGTACAAAATATACATATAACTCTCATAAAATGGATAAAAAAGAGAAAACCCATAGGAAAAACTCCCCCCGCCCCCGCCAAGAAAAAAGAAAAGAGAGATAAAAAGAGAAGAGAGAACTATAAATCCCACCAAATATGATGTCAAAGTAGTTCATATTCTAAGTACTTTAAATTCACAAAGGAACTCAATCTCCATAAGTGGTTTGAATACACTACTTGATCACGAAAAATTTGACATTGAGCTTCACCAAAATATATTTAATCAAGAAGACTATATATGGTGATAAAATTGTAAAAGAGTAATGCACGTGTAAGGAAATCTTAACACCTGATAAATATAATGTATACCACACCCCCCATATTATTGACTAGGTAGAGTGATAAAATTGGTTTGCATGAGTGGTCTAAATCCATGACTCGAACACCAAATAAGATGAAATTGTATGCACCAAAATAGATCCATATGTTGTTAAAGACTATCATCTATCAAAAAAAGTGGTGTCAAAAATATATTTGTAATATCTCAAAGAGGATGGCTTTGGAAGTGATGGAAGAGATAAATAATTGAAGAAGAGAAAAGGTGCTTAGTATAGAACACAAAAATGCATGAAGTTAAATTAGGTTGAATCAACAAAACCCCCATATAAATTTCTAAATAAATGAAATTAAAATATAACCCATACATAAAAAAACACCAAATGGAAACAAAGAAGACATTGAGATTCACCAAAATAGCTCTAAATAAGGAGACTATCAACCTGTCAAAAAAGCCATCACAAATCATTAGAGATTCTCTTAAAATAAGGGAGAAACAAAGTGTCTCCCTAGAAAAAGGAAAGTTACTAATAAAGGGGTCTTTATGGAGAGATGATTCAAACTACAAGTGCATCAAATTAATAATGCATAATCTAAAATAGATCATGTCATGGACTAATGGAAGAGTGGAAAATGGCAACAAAATCCATCATGTATGGAAAAAAAACACACAAAAAGATCAACTAACAAAAAAAAAAATCTACAAAGCACATGAAAAGGACATCAAACTTATCTAAAAATGTATCTAAGATAATGCAAACTGCAATAGTGGCATAAGCAATATAATGTAGAAAGCAGTAGGGCCCATACATAGACAACCCCCCTGAATATGGTACTTTATAAATTTAGTGAATTTATAATAAAAATATGACCAATTCATGTGAAATTAAAAAACATGAACTTTTGAAAAAAATGATTCTCAATTTTGAGCTACATATCAAAAGTTATTACACAATCAAGTTTCCATCATTAATGGCCTATTTTAATTAAATTTACACAAAAAGTTTAAATTCTTCAAGGTATGAAATCCAAACATAGTCTTGTATCCATTCTTTAGAATTGAAATATAAATGTTAGCCTTCTCAAGTCAAGAAGAGTAAAAAAATTCTTTCTTCTTTCCCCTATAGCCTCTCAAGTGAGAAACAAGCCACTTAAAGCAAATTAAAAAACTATTTAAAAATAATAATTAAAAAATTACTAATTTTTTAAATAATTTTAGGTCAAAATTTTAGGTCCAACTTTGATTTATAAAAGAGGAGGAGATATGGGCACTGCCATGAGGAAAAACTCCATCAAGTTTGTAGATGCCATTAGCAAGCTTGTGTGTTTAGTAGGGGAGTTATATAGTCAAAACATCATCAATGGAGGATGCATCGAATAACCAATAGATTTAACATCACCATAAAATTCCTCTATAGCCAATGACTAGGCAAATATACACCATATAAATAACTCAAAAATGGAATAAATGTTGAAACCTGAGTCCCTTTTACCTTTATCATGTCCAACATCAAAGTCATATACATCATTGCTTGTGTTGAGCCATGTAATAATGAGAAATAATGAAAATAGAAAAAATAAAATAACCTAAAATCAAAAGAATGCATTTGTATATAATTATCAACACTTACAACACCATATGTATTTCATACCTTCACTACTATAAAATTAAATAACACACATATGCACTTGGCTTTCACATATCACCATACAAACCTTAGCATAGTATTCACCAAATCAAACTTCCTTATGGAAATTTTACCAAAAATTGGAGAAATAAAAAGTAGGAAATAGGTAAGTAATTGAGCCAAAACTCATGAAATATTTCTTAAAACTCTCCATCCAAAATCTCTCCAATAATCAATTATTAAATTCATGAAAGCTTAACCATACACACAGATGGAATAAATCAACTTTATTCTATTCTACATAGAATAGTCTACAATAGAGATGTATAAATAGGTAGAAGATAGGATAATCCTAACCATCCCATGCATGTGGAATCACATCCTCAATATATGTGGAATTAAGGCATAAACTCATCATCCTCATAAATGTGGGATAAACATCTCCAAAGGAATAACACCTAAATAATCAAAAGAGTAAGAAAGTAATATCCTACACCAACAATATGATTATATGAGATCAAATATTGTTGATGTCTTTTATTGACATGGTTTCATATGTTACCTTTAGATGAACTAGGTTGGGTTGGGTTGCTTGCATGTAGTGATGAAGGTGTAAAACATAGATTGGTTTAAAATCATCATGAAATTAAGATCACCATTTTGATCCAAAACCTCTTGTTGGTTTAATTTTCATCTTAAGTTATGTTGTATAGTATTTTTTTTATGTTTGGTGGATTTCTAATTTTATTTTTTATTTACGTTTGGAGTAATTTTTATTTTTAAAGTAATAAATCGACATTGGGTTGAGAAAAATATCATTATAACACAAATTAATCAAGATTGAAACAAATAAGATGTAATTTGGCATACATGTGAATTTTAAAAAAAGGATGTTGGATGTTGGATGTCGTATGACCATTGGTAATTTATGTAATACTTTGGTTCATAAGACCATTTAGAGGTCTTAGTGCATTATTATTTATTAATCCATAAAGAGACTAAGGAATAATGTAAAGGGGCCATGGTATCAAATGGTGGTGTATTATGTGAACCATAATCCTTAAAATAATTAGGTCAATGGATTTTGATATGCTTGGTAAATCAACCAAACCATGGTAATGATGTGGTTGATTGACTTGTTTCTTTGGGCACTCAGCCATGGTGTTTATTGAGGTGGAAACTACTTAATGTTTTTGTTGAGTTTGCATGTCAGATTTCAAATTATGCATATCGATGATGGTTTGGAACTCATCATCATGCATGAAAAAATTGATCTTGGAATGTTTAATGGTTTCAAGTTGGAGTTCCACTTGGTAGAATGAATAGATCTACTAGGTAGAATTATTGGTAAATTCGGTGAGGAGAAATTAAAAATTAGTGTGGGAAAAGAGAAGAGGAAGGATAATGGTGAAGTGGAAGGAATTGAAGCAAGAGGAAAATGATTTTTTTTTGAGATTCTATTGGTTCTACATTGTGAGAATAAATAAGAAAATCAGAAAGTTTTTTTTAAGGCATGATTATAATTAACTACTTGTAAATCTTAAATAACATATGTTTACAATTTAGAAACAATTGTATACCTCCTAATTATATGTAGACTATATTTTTTTATTGAAAATAGTTGAGGAAAAACCCTTATAGGTGAGACTAAGAGTTTAACCTCATGCTCATATATCATATAGGTGAATTGAGAAGATAAATAACTAGACTAGTTGCTCATTTAATTATTTTTGGTTGATTTTTAAGGTGTAATTTTGTTGTTTTTAATAGAACTTGAACCCTTATTTTTTTAATTTGTCTAATTAAATGGATTGTGTGAATATGATATTTACTATTCTTGGGAGTCGATATTTTTTGGTGAGATTTATGTTTTGGTTGTTTTATTTGATTTGATCAATTTGTTTCATTTAATCTAAAACCTTAAAGGCATTTTACTATGATCATATTTTAAACATGCTAACAATGATTCTTGGGTGTTCCATTTTCACCATTATGTTTTATCTACCATCCCAAATAATAGTTGGGGTGGGTAGGGATAAACCACTTATGGTTGGTCTGACTTGGCACCTAGAAGGAATTTGCATGCAAATTTATTTTGGTTTGTCAATTCTATATTTAATGGATTCAATTAATTATATTTATATTTACTCAAAGGAATTATTTGTATTTAGATCTTATAAAAAATTGAATATGTTTGATTTATATTTTATCTTCATTTTTTAGATTTTGTGTATGCTTGTATAGTTTATATTTGAGTTTATATGTTGTACATGATAAGACTATTTCAAAATTTGAGTTAGAATCATATGCATGATTTAACTTCTACTATTGTATCCATGATGGGAAATATTAAGGGGTATATAATTATATAATATTTAATTGAATATGTATAAGAGGAATGATCATCTCTAATGCAACCTACACTATTCTCTTTTTATAGATGATAATTGAGTAGTCAAAAATCCTCAAGAGTCGTCCCATATTTTGTTGTTTTTATTAATTTCAATTATTGACATACATCTTATAGTTATACACATCCTCCTAATCCAATGTATTAATTTTTGTGCATCATACACCTATGTCATGAATACCTTTGTTTATTGAGTCTGATAGAGTCACTACTAGGGAGGATGATAGCATAAATGAACCCCTTTGTAATTCTCAAGCATATTCTCATTTAGATTTGATTTATATATTTTTTATTTGTTATATTTGATTTAATTACATTCTAATATAATTATGGTACTGAGAGGTAAATGGAAGTTTGTGTGTTGCAATACTTTTGATAGTTGGTTTAAAATGGTATTCAAACAAAAGTATAAGTTTCATTTAATGTTCAAGATTAATGCATATAGGTTTAATATGAAACAATGTGTGGCTAATCTATGTATCAATTATCATTAAAATTAATTTTCTCATTATTAAGGTAGATACTTTTTGATTTATTCATTATTTATCATATTTAAAATTTGGTATTTATCCCATTTTGGAAAGGGTGTGGCCCTTTCTAATTTTTCAATTAAATTAAGAATTTGGTGTACCTTTTATAACAAATTTTATTTAGGTTGGTTAACCTACCATGAGTTATTTATCTCAATATAAATATTATTTGATTTTATGACAAGTAAATAGGTTACACTTGATTCATTTTTAGTTATAATATTAATTGTCTAAGTTGTCATATCATAGCCCTTCAATTGGATATAAATTTGGAACTGCATTATTTTATATGTTTAAATAGTTTAGTTGGTTATAGTCTCGACTTCTGAAGTAACATGATCCTACATATTATGTAATTTAAAATATGTTACTTCTTATGTGCATTTTATGTTAAATTCATAAATTATCAAGTTATGCACCTTATTTTTTATTTTCTATAAATTTTTATAAGGTTGAAGCAAATAGATTTGATTCCTTGATGTATGTGTTTGAATGAGGGAAATTGGAATTGTATCAATTGTTATTATTTTATGAGTTGTCAAAAATTGTATCAATTATTATATATTGTGTAAAACATATAATTTATATTGAGTTATTTAGTTTCATAGATAACCATTTTCATGCAAATCATTATTATTTAAAAGTGATATGAATACATAAAATTCATCTAGTTGCACTTCTAAAACTATGTGTATATAGTATAAATTATAACTGACTATGATATTTAATTAAATTTTAATTTTTATTAAATTTATTATAAGAGTCTAAGTGGAATAAATTATTGTAAATATTATTATCCTATCTTATTATCAAAAATGGTTGCAATTGGAGTTCATCATATATAATTTTTATTATTAGAATGGGCATAGTTATATTGCTTTAAAAAGACCATTTTCCAACTTATAAAAATAAGGTGTTTATTTATATTTGATTTAATAAATACATAAAAATCTATTTTATTTTAATTTGATCACAAAAATTTGAGAATAAAATCATTTAATAACTTTCTAGTGTTGATTAGTAGTGTTAGAATTCTAAATTGACTTCATGGGGAAGTATAACTTCTTTTGTTTAGACTTGTTAAATCTAGACGATCCATATAAATGCTTAATTTTTTGTATATTCAATTCCTAAAACTACCTACTTCTATAAAATGTTTAATTTTTTTAATTGAGATTATATTAGCTAAATTACAATTATAAGTAAGTGGATATTGATGGATGTCTTTTGATTGTTTAATGTATTAAGTAATCTTCATAGGTTATGTGAGCTTAGAGTAATACATTGAAGAGGGGTAATAATTATTAATCGACATAAAAATATTATAATACATAAATTTCATATTAAATAAAGGAATATATTTAATATGGTGTTCGATATGAATATGTTAATACTCATTTTGAACATGATCAGGTTAGATAAAATGCTTGAAGTTGATCTTATTTGATTTTATGCATTCAAGTAAAAACTACGATGCACTCTAAATTCTTTTTGATTGATAAGGGGAATAATTTTTTTTAAATATTACCCTCAAATTAATATAAGTACATCCCATTATTATGAAAGAGATTATCATTTACTAGTGCTCAATGCGATAAATGTAATAATCCTCATGTTATCACATTATTGATTGTCAAAAAGGAAGAAGTGGTATTATTAAATTAGTTGTATCTATTTAAAATGTTTAAGTTTCTTCAATTTAAATATAGTAATCATTACAATTTAATATAAATAATGGTGGAAAATAAATAGGTAAATGAGCTATATAAATCTAGTATTAGTAAACCCTATCACTGAGATAGAGAGAATTGCATGAGTGCCATCTAGTATCATACTTAAGCTAAGTAACTAGAAAGGTTGATTGCTTGAATATCTTCAATGAGAAAACTAGTATAGGTGATGAATATAGCCAAATCTTCCCTTAATGAGGTCAGTTAAGTTTAATTAAATTTCTTTCTTGAAAAACTAACATGTAGTTCTACTTTTTAAATATGATTTAATTATTATTTCAAATCAAAGTGTTTACAAATTTATAATATTGTGATTGATACATTAGATTTGAGTAGCGTATAAATTTTAATGTATAGTAGATACTCAAGTATTGTGAACTTTTATACATGAGGGAACTGATATTTACCATGTTGGCCTTCATGTTAAAACCTTTAACTTTGAACTCTTTATTACACAAATTTTATTTAATCCTTGTTGGAATGCACATGAGTAAGTTATTTGTACTATTAAATCCATGGTACTTACCTAAATTGGTGTTAAAATTTTTAATCTTAATCCCGATGAAATTAGTTTTTGGTAACTTGATATTTGGGGGTTATAACACATTGGACATATATAAAACATAATATTAACTAGTGAAAACACATTTGTTCACACTAACCAATCTCATATTATAGAAATAATGGAGAATGGGGTGATCATGCCCCATTATAGATGAATATGTTAAACCATGGGATGAGATGAATATGATCCAATCCTCATTTTAAATAAAAAAAGTACCTAGAATCTATGTTATGTATGATTCTAGTCCCATAAGATTATAATAAATTTGAGTAAATAGAACCCATTATGGGTTTTAATAAATATGAAATATTTGAGTAATGCTTGAGAATATAATAAATTCTTGAGTAATACCTGAGAATCTAATACATGATTTTCAATCATCCTTTACAAATGTATTATATTATTCAATATAAGTAATTCCTACGAATAATTTCTTTTTTGAAATAAACATAAGTAATATTAGTCATATAATTCCTTATTATAAGATCAAGGGTTTTTATAGTATTTAGGTGTAAGAAAGAACACTCACATTAGGTTCCTCCCCCTCCAGGCCTCTTCAAGATCAAATTTGATGGAATGGCTAGAGGTAACCTAGGGACATTAAGAACTAGTTATATAATCTAAGATTTTTTGAGTTATTTGATACATGTAGATTCTCAAAATTTGATAGATAGAACTAATAATAAATCTAAGGCATAATATTTAATTATAGGTCTTGAATTGGTGTCTCAATGTAGGATTCAAAAAATATGGTGGAAACAAACTCTATGGTCATAATTCAATCTCACAAGAGGATAAAATAAAAAAAATTATGTATACATAATATATTTGGGAAGCATGTACATTTTTGAATATTTTTTTCATTGGGAAGCTTCATATTATCTCTATGAATCCAACAAGGAAGCAACATTATTGTCTATTAATTGATTATCTCAAAAAAATTAGATGTCAATTAATAATCATTTGGAAAGCTAGGTAGTTTTGGATGAGGATGATAATTTTGGATGATTTTTGGACTATGATCTATTCCATCCTATCCCTCTAAACCTTGGTGATATAAATAATCTTTGTTTTATCACTTGATCATGTGGGAATGGGAAGTAATCATGAGTTAGTGATACGGATTGAGGGAATCATCTATGTTGGCTTGCATTAAAATTAATGAGATGTTATCTTTTATTTGGATTTACATTTATTATGGAGTGTGTAAATATAAAATAATTACATGAACTCCCCTCATTTTCATTCAATGCTTTTTCTTTGCTCAATTCTTTAAATGTAAATAACTTACCTTTCACTCTTTATCTATTTATGATGGTGTGATCTATTCTTGTTATAGGTTTGGCAGATGAATTAGTGGCCATAGAGCTGATGGATTTTATAACATTGGTATTATAATTTTTCTTAAAGAATATTTACTGTATTCCCACAATGTTGGTACTTAAGGCTATCTAGAATATTTTGGGTGTGGGCTACGTTCAAATGGATATTCAAATATCACCTCTATATTTCTAGTATATCTCCTAAAGGTGCTCAAACACAAGGAAATTCTAAAAGAAATTACTAAAAAAATATTTTAGATGGTTTTTAGGGTAGTTCGAGCTTGTCTCTTGAGGTTTTGGAACTATAATTCTCATGGAATATTCCTCTAAGTGGCTTAAAATATATAGGGCTTGCTTGTATCACTAAGAGTGTTTAGGTCAATTGAGGAGAGATTTTTCAAGGTTTTAATTTTTATGGTTCACACGTCAATTTTATTTCTATTTCCCATACTCTAAGATTTGGATTACCTAAGGTCAATTAGGATGAACTAAATTCCCCCATTCATTATTTTAGTCCATTCCTAGGTAATAAATCTACATGCAATGAATTAAAATTTGGCCACTACATGGGAAATGTGACATGAATCAAATGTGGTAATTTTGGAAAATTAGGGGTCAAAGGTGTCTAGAGAACTTTTATGGATCTTTTATGTTTAAAATATGGTGATTATTATTTAAATAAGGGTGGCATGGAGAAGTGTGGAAAAGCCCAAGGATGTTCATCTATAAATTGAGGTAATATGCATATGTGTTATCCCCCTAAGTTAAATAAAGTGAATATTAAGCTTGAATAGATTAGTGATAATAGTAGAGACAAAATTTATTATAAACAAGCATATTTAGCCTTTGATATATAAATAAATGATGGATAGAGGATTTTAAGTGATAGAAATAGGGACTTGGACATTAAAAATGATGGTTGTGGACATGAAAGTGGACTTGGTGATAATTAAGGAATTGATAATATGGATGTCAATGTGTAACTCTTACATTCCATTTTTTATGAACCTAATTTATTCTAGCTACACATGGTTTAGTGGCACCCATTTTTTGGTTGTATATGTTGTTTATCTTGTAATCGAATAGTATTATGAATATCTATTATAGTTTTTTTGGAAGTTCTATTTGTAAAATTTTGATATGTCCCCCTTGGTGGTTTAAGACAGACCCATAATATTAAAAGAGTTTTTTTGTTAATAATATTATTTTGGAATTTTTCCAGTAATATATTATTTTTTGTAACATTTTCATATTATAATGAATTGGTAAGGTACCCAACAACACTAAATTATCTATCCAAAAACAAATTAAATAGATATTGACATGAGTTTCCATTTCATCTGGTAATGTAAATAATTTGAATCATTTATAATGTGATAATATATCATTATATCTTAAAAATTGTGAACATATGCCATATATATTCCTTCTTTGTAACAATATATGTAATCGAAGTCTTATTATCTATATAATGATATCATTAAACTTATGAAATAGATATGAAATATGTCATGTATATGACCCACATCTAATTAAAACTATCTTAATATAAGTAAAACTTATAATAATATATGTAAACATATACCCTTTCAAATTAATATGTGCTAAAATCTAATTCTTTTAAAAATAGAAAGACTTACTCTCTAATACAAGCCATCATGTATACCTAAATTTTAAGGTGAGAAATTTATCCTAAAATAAATCTTCCTTAAATAAGAAGTTAAATGTATCATGTTTTATATATATATATATATATATATATATAGTCACACATGATGTCATGACCATGATTCACATACTAAATCATATGCAATAGAATTTAATGTAACACAAGTATTAGGGCTACACATAATAGACAACCAAATTTCACATAAGACTTAGGGCCACACATAACATAAAATCAAGTGTCACACAAAGCTTAGGGCCACACATAATAGACAATAAAATTTTAAACAAGACATAGAGACACACATAATATACAATAAAATGTCACATAAGGTTCATGGACACACACAATAGACAATAAAATGTCACACAAGGATTTTCCACATTGACAACAAAAAATAGTATTGATCATGTACACAATAAGCAAGGTATGTCATCATCACTTATAGAAAATAAAATTTATAGTTAAATATCAATCTGAATAGTATGACTCAGAACAAGTAATGTCTAATAAGTGAAAATTAATGCACTATTATGAATGAAAATAATCAAGAACAATAAATCCTATGTAAAGTATCAAAATTCCCCCATTTTAGCATGCCCTAGTATAAAAATAAGGATCATGGGTGTAGGAATGTCTCAAAACTATCTATCCATATTAGAGATGACTTATATGTCCTAGACCTCACTCATATATACTTTGAAAGTCATTTACATATAAAAATAGATATATAATGTATTATATATGATAAAACATAAGCAAATCATGTAAAAAAGAAATACATGTCATGTATAGGTCTTAGATTTTTTATTTTTGAAATTTTTTTGGGTATTTTTATGAGTTTTTAAAAATATAATGATAACCAAGGATCCCATAAATTATATCCTCACATTTATTTTATGTGATAATAATATAATATGTTACTTATTTTTATTGAGTATTAACATGTGAACATGTATTCTAATTTAAAAAATAATCTAGTGTTGTGACACGTCCATCATGGTCATTATCAACCATATGATCTTGTGTGTGTTTTTTAAATTTATGAAACATAATATTATGTGAAATCTAATGCATAGTGGTATAATGTGTCTATTTTATTTGAGTAATATGTATATAAATCTATAATACTAGCCTAGGATGTGATAAAGTATATAATAGATCTCTAAAATCCTAAATATATCTTTAATGTTATGAACATTAGAGTACTATTCATCTAGGAAAATATATAATCTTCCTCTAAGTTTTTTGAATACAATAAACCTTAATTGGTTTTAAAATTGAATTTAAGAGTGGTGGGAGTGTTGGATGAATAATATCAAGCCAAATAGGCTACTTGCATAAAATACTTGACACTGTAAACACCCTATTTAAATGCATATACTTTAGACATTTGTGAATTTTATATGGTACTACATGCATCTTACACATCAAGAACATCCTATATGTCAAATACCTCTATATCATTATTTCTAAAAATAATGTATAATATAGAAAGACCAAATTTTAGTAGCAAATAAATCCTTAAAATATGATTATGCTTATGTCCATCAAATCCATTAATCATAATTTTTGTATTCATCAAATATTCTTAGGTATATCCAAGTCTGGTGGGAAGTGTCATGGTTAAAATATTTTCACTAGGACATTTATATATCATTATATTTTGTATAGGCTATAAATTTATGTATGAACTATAAATAATGCCTCATCATAATAATGACCATCAATAATCTCATGCTTAGAAAATTTAATAGTAGGTATCTCTATATATATAGTTTGAAGTGTGCCAATAATGCCTTATAAATGATCCACTTCCACAATTTTAAGTGTATAAGAAGTTTGAGGAGGATGTGCATTGACATTCATATGAACATGAGGTTGAGAAGAAATCTCTTATGTCACATCATTGGGAAATGGGTCATTAAATACCTTTAATTTAGCATTTCCACTATGTTATGTCCATTGAATCACTTTTATATGTGTTACTATCAGTTATGATATCATCTATCAAATCCAATATATTTTACCATAAACAAATGTGTTAATTGGTTTAATGGCTTATTATTCAATGATATTCAAAATATTAATTATTATTAAATTATTTGTCTTGAATCTTACTCATATCAACCTCCTTTTGGGGAGGGAGATATATAAGTTTGTAGTAAACTAACTTTTGTAATACCTTATGAGGAGGTTATGGTAAAATATAAATTACCTCCTTCATAGAAATAAGAGAAAAAGTTAATTAGTTTGTTATGAATCTATGTTAATTATATATTTTTTATCATTAATATTACCATTTACTTTTGAATTGAAAGTTGTCTTACTTGAAAACTTAGCACCAAAAGTGGTTTGAGGGTTGGACCCATACTTTATCTTATTCATTGCAATATATTTAACTTCTCAATCATTTACTATGTGGCATAGGTCATCAAATGATTACAATTTATTAAAAACATTAGACTCATGTAATTTATAAGTCAATATTTCTTTGAATATAT
The DNA here is from genome assembly GCA_037957365.1 of Torreya grandis. NCBI lineage: Eukaryota > Viridiplantae > Streptophyta > Pinopsida > Cupressales > Taxaceae > Torreya > Torreya grandis. Next base: position 1,707,319 of record JARHVA010003679.1, on the reverse strand, counting down.
CTTGCAATTCCTTATTTACATTTTTACTTGTCATCTTAGAGAGCATATTCTTGTAATGGATTATATATTAAATAATAACCTTAGTAGACCCCTATTTGATATTTTCAATTTGAGCATCAAACATATTTTCAATAATTTTTATTGAAAAATTGCAATAAAATTATATGTATAATGGTTTGAATGCATGAACTGATTGGAAATGGGAATTAAAAAAACCAATAGAAGGCATAGTATTTAATACTTCATGGAAACAACTTATCCAATAAATTATTTTTGGACATATAGTCTAAACATACTACATGAAATACTCAAATATGTTATTGTGGATCACCCTTACCATCATATAGTGTAGGCTTAGGTACCAAAAAAACCTATACGTAAAGGATTAGCTGGTGAAATCTCAATGGTTAATGGATTGTTCAATAAGGCATTAAAATTAGTGGTATGTCCCCATTTAGAAGTATTATCTTTTAATTTATAATCTTATTCTATAAATAAAAAACTATTTACACAATGGTTTAAGCATTGGGCATTGAAATTTCTATATAAATAGATGATGTGACATGTCTAGTAACATTAGAAGGTACACAATTATGATGTGTAACATAGTCATAGTAATCCGAGGAGAACTATGTATTATATCTATACCATGGGTGGACATAACATGTAACTAAAGGTGTAGACATGGGAATAGTATAAATAGTGTCATCAACACATATTTTAGAATAAATACCTCTAAAATGTGCATTAATATTAGTGAAGGGATCATATTATTTTTCCTCTAATGTGACAACCTTAACATTACTTTTATTTCATCTTGAGTTACATGTATCACTACATCATGAAAGGGTATATTCATATTAAGATATTTAGTGAATTTATCTTTATCAAACTCATAAAATATACCAATAACATTGATCATTCCTTCTATTATGACTAAATATCATAAATTAGGTCTTAAAATTAACATTGAATTTAAAATTTTGAAATCATATTAAAAATGGGAGGAAACTATAAGTAAACTAGGGTTTTAGATTCTCAAGACAAATAATGAATTTACCAACATGGTTTATCTATTTTATGATTAATCTAGACACTCATATTTGGTTTTATATACTTGAAAATTTGTAATTTGACCAACATTTTACACACTTAACTTATGCCCATATTGGTGTGACCCTTCAAAGTGGTCATTATTATTATACAAGATCTTCCTTATTTCTACACAAAAAACTTTATATCACTCATACTATCTTCTAACCATAGGTCATTGTTCTTATTTTCTAGGCATTGTTAAAAATAAGATGACTAAGAGGGGAGGGGGTGAATCAATCTTAAAAAAATTCATTCAATTCAACTTAGCCATTCATTAACCATTGTATTCAATCAAGTATATCAAAAAATTCATAATAATAAAAACATGAGAGCATGAAACACATCAAAACAACATATACATGGGAAACCCTTTTGGGTAAAAAACCCACTAATGAAGCAAATAAACTATAATCCTATAATAAAAACATCAAAATTTAGTTGAGAACCCACAAAATTTGGATATCCAAACCCAAAATATTAATCACCAACTTGATATTATTTATATAAGCACCAACTCAACAAGGAGCACCAACCCCTAATTTACCAAGCACCCACTTCACATTAGCAAGCTCCAACTTGTAAGGAAGATACAAACCCCTAAATAAATTAGCACCAAATCATCCACATAATTATTGATAACATTCAAAAATCCTTTCTGCTTATAATAAATATGATTATCTACACTTTCATCTCTTCGCTCTCTTTAGCGCTCTCAAACTGATCTTCAACCTACTTTGCTGAACTAGCCATCTTCATGGCTGGATTAGGTCATCTGATCTTGATCCTATCTTGAAAAACCCCTATTAGATAGTAATGATATATTTATTAGTTTTCATGACCTTATTATACTCACAAATTATTTATATCATTCACTTATATTTTTCTTCTCTTTCTCTCTTAGCATCTCCTCTTCACATCTTCTAAGCGTACCAAAATAAGCCTAACTATATTATTTTTATACAAGTCATTTGGTCATATCCTTATAAGTTAGTTATACATTAAAATAACTTATGTTAGACATAAATAGGTTTAATAATATTAAAATAACATGACTTATTCATGAATCAATCACTAAAATAGGTCAACCAAACATCAATTAGCCCTTCCTCCTATTTTCGACTTATGGAGACCTAATAAACCTTCACAAAACAATGTTACCCTTTGATATTAATTTAAACTTATCTATACACATCACATGGTATGAATACAGCATAATATAATCCAATATCCCTTATCCAACTTCACTTAAGGTCTACAACACCTTTCAGGTCCAACTACCACTTGAACCCTTACTCAAATCACTAATTTTAAGATGTTTTCACATATACAAAAACTATGGTTTGAAAAATTAAGGTTTACACTCAATTTTGAAAAAAAATATGGAAAAAATTATATATTTATAACCCTCATAGCCTCATTTCATCACTAAATTCATCTGATGCTTCAACTCAAGGTAAACAGGCTCAAACACTTCTCTTCAGGATGTTCACTCAAAACTGCTAACTAACTCCAAAACATAGTCAAGGAAACATGAACATATGACACATTATTTAATATATTCAAGGTCTTTTAATTCATGTAAAATATATTAAAACATCCTTATATCAATTTCAATCAATTATATCAAGAGATATAATGGGAGATATTAGTATTACACACCAATCTTACAACCTTCTCTCTCATAAACTCTACTCAATCAAATAAGCCATTTCCGATTTAATGATTAAAACTCTTATACCAACTTCAAATCTTATAAAAAGAATGGAAACATCATTCAAGACCAAAAACACATCATCATTCTTTTCAATTCTTCCCTCTTTCATGAAAACACATCATGAAACATATTCTCACTTCTATGTGATTTCTTCACTATCCAAACCACTAGGTTTGTTCACCAACAGGGCAACTTGGATCATCAAATTCATGTATCTGAGATATTTAACCTATCTAAAAACCTTTATAAACATCAAATAAAAGTCTCAAATTTTTATCTTCATCCACTTAGAAACTTTGACTCATTAAACATTGTCTACTATAACAAATCTCTAAAACACAAGCACTTTTCTATATGTTCTTCTCATTCACCTCAAAAACCAATCACACCTAGAGATGCCTAGGAGAGTTTAATTCAATATCCAATCACTTTTATGATCATATGAAACTATTTTAATCTCTTTTGAACAAAATATTCAACATTGGGTCACATTTAGGGTTTTATGAGGGTTTAGGCTATATTTTAGTCCTAACGATCATTCATAAAATTCAACTTATCTTTAAAGGAATAAATGCTTATATTTTTGAGATATAACCCTTCCTAATTTAACATGAATAACTTATGATCTCATTCAGCTACTATATGTGCCAATGAACACTGTGAAAACCTTCTTGAGTAGACATCTCTTCATTTTTTGCACTCAAAAAATCTTGAAATACTTTTCAATCCTTTTATTTGCAAACCAAGTCCTCAAAAATTCGTTCACATACTTAAAATGAAATTAATTACCTCTATCAATATTCATTTACTCACTCATACCATTGAAACTAATCATGTTACTTCATCTAGCCACCATCTCTTTTCTAGTTTTCTAAGCCTTAACCTGTAAGTCTTGTTAGTCCTCAAATATGACCTTTTAGCCATATTTTAGTCTTCACCTTGGAAAATTAATGTGTTACAATGTATCTTAAATATTCCCAAGAATCCTCATGAACTCACTCTTCTTCAGAGATTCAATAGTACTTATTTAGAATTACTTACAAATCTTTGAATCTCAATTATAGCATCTTCAAAGCTATGTACATAGATCTTCTAAGCACACAAATATTTAGAGCTAAAATTCTAATCATAGTCAAGGTCTCCAATACCTTAGATACAACCTTAGATAATCTCACTCATGCTCAAACACTATCAAGTGTTCTTTAGACATTTTCTTTGGACCATTCTCATCTTCATATCACTTTCAGAGCATCTTCAAAATTACTTATACAAAACTTCAAAGAATAATACTTCTTATGATCTCACACATTTCATATTGAAACATGAAAATACTATATCACAAATATAGATAAAGTATTACAACATGTTTTATACTTTTTGTACTGACATATAATCACTCATGCTACTTTTCAAATAATTTACTCAAGTTATCAACATAACATTATTCAAAAAACAATCTCTCATCACTGCTTTCATATAGAAACACTCATTATGCTAGAAATCATAACTTATCATATACATCTTTAAAGTCTTACTTGATCAAGAATTTTCACAAGAACCTTTGACATTAAATGACATTATATTGACATCAATAAAAGAATCATGTATTTTCATTATAACTTTTGACATCAATAACAACACTAAATATCAAAGCTAAACTCTTAATGACAATAATCAATAATCTCTCCCTTAATCAATGATAATGTCTAACAATCTCACCCTTTGTCATTGATGGAAAAAATAATCAAAAAATATTGTCAACCACTTCTTGATGGAAATAATCTCTTAGAGATGGTTACTGCCTTTTATTTCTCCCTTTATGATATTTCTCCTTTTCACATCTTTTTTTATCTTTTGATCTTTCTCCTTTTGGAAATTTTAGAAATTTTATAATCTTTCCCCCCTTTGATATTAATGACAAAGTCTTCCATAAATATCATCATTTTCAGAATGAACTAAGGTTACAAGATTACTTCAACATAAATTAGGCTCAGCCAACTTACTTGAATAGCTCCCCCTCAAACCAAGCATCTACCATGATTTTGTTAGTACTATATATCAATGATCATTTACAACTACTAAAATCATACTCTTCAAAACCTATGGCAGCCTTTTATGATAATGAAGCTCAAAAAAATCTCAATCAGGTTAGTCTCCTAGTTAATTCATCTAAATCTCAATAAACATAGTCTATAAATCATCTCAGACTCAATCTCTCCTGATCTCTCTACATATTTAAATAAATAGCTCTCTTGAGAAATAACATAGAGTTAACAATATCCCCATTAGATCAAGAATATATTCTTTCAAAGAAATAAGAACTCAAGATCATGTACATTTCTTTGATAGGGCTAAATAAAATACCAAAATATTTGACCACACACTCAGGGTATCCCATACTAGATACCAATTTATATTAACTTATATCAATTACATAAATAGGGACTCCTCATTTATCTTCATAGATCAGGCTCACGTAAACAAATAGATCTTAGAAACTTACCTCTTATATGCCAATTATTGTGCATTTTTTCTTCAAAGCATCTTTGACTAAAACCTCAAACTTATACTAATATAATAATGTATCCATGATCATTATTGGAGTCACCCCCTTTTCATAAGGCTCTAAAACAATGTGAACTTAGGAGATTGTTAGACCTCCATATCCTTTTCACAAAACTAAATATTTTAAAGCATTTTTATATACTTGACTACATTTTTAGGCTTGAAATTTGATTTATCCTTTTCATCATTCATCTTATCATCCTTCTTCTTTTATTTGACTATTTTTCAACACATGCAGATAAAATGTGCTCTTGACATCCCTATTTCTACTTTATAATAGCAAACATTCCACATTGGTTTATGAGTTGATCATGACTCACCTTGTCGTCGTCGTCGTCGTCATCATCATCATCATCATCATCATCATCATCATCATCATCATCATCATTATCATTATTATTATTATTATTATTATTATTATTATTATTATTATTATTATTATTATTATTATTATTATTATTATTATTATTATTATTATTATTATTTTGAGTGACTTCTTCATTCTTACTACTTTGATCAATTATATGAGAATTAATACTTCTCTTATTTACTGACATGTGGCTTGAGCATCCACTATTTATGTCCTGAGCTTTCACAAAATTTTCTTCTTTAGGATTTAGCTCCATCTTTACCTTATCTATAAAGTTTGTCTTCTATATCCATTTTTGAGTGACATTAATATGAACCATCTTATCTTAAATATTCTTCTTCATAACTCTATTAGGATAAAATATTACAATATGTCTTACATTATTACAACTTTAACAAACCATATTATACATACCATTTGATTGATGATGGTTGTGATTTCCATTTGACCAATTTCTTCTCCTTCCATAGTTCCCTAAATACTTATTCTTGGAGGGTCTTCTACATTATCTTACTCTATGACAAAATTGACTACACGTAAAACAATAACCATTAAAATAATTAGCATACCATGTAGAATTATGCTATTTGATAAGTATTTTCATGTTGATCTTCTTGTCTTAAACAATATTTTCCTTGATTGAGATGCCTTCTTTTGGTCATCTTTTAATCCAAGAACTGTCTTTTCACTTTCAAACTTTTGTCTTCTTAAAGTATCATTAAGAGACTTTGTGCTATTTTTAGACTTCAAAAAATTCTTCATCTTGATAGATACTTGATCCAACTCAACTCTTGGATACTTTATTTTAGTTTCATATCTATTGTAGTATTCTTATTTAGCATTTAGAATTGATGCCATATTCTCATTATAGGTTTCAACTTGTTAGATTATCTCTTCATATTCTTTGGAGGTGTTGCACAACCTTTCCTCAAATAATCCAATATATTTCTCATATTCCTAAACTAATGACTTTAGTTTCTTGTTATTCTTCTTCAAAAGTTTCATATCTTCTAGGGCACTCATGAGTTCTATTTCAAGATATACTTCAGCTTCTTCACTTTCATAGTATTCTTCTTCATCAGATACTACATCAATCATGAGACTTTTCCCATTTGAACAACCCTTATTTTTTAATTCTATTTCTATGAATAGAGTTTTAGTGTTGTCATATTAAAATTCATTAATGTCATCTTCAATGCTAGATGTGTTTAAATCACTCACATTAGATGAGCTATATTCTTTGGTATAAAATCTCTACTTTTTCATAAAAGACTTATTCTCTATTTCATAATTTTTGAAACTATTCTTTCTTTTTTCAGACATTTAAGATTTTTTATCTATATCTTCATCCCTAGTCTCTTATTTTCAAAATGTCCAATTTCTCCATAGTTGAAACACTTAAATGTCAATTTACCTTTGTAATTTCCTAAACCTATTCTTATCTTTCTATAAAACATAGTAATTAATTCATCATCATCAATCCCTAAATGTACCCCATCTTTTTCCTTGTTTTCAGCCTTGAAAACATCTTCCTTCTTGAGAGGTCTTCCTTAATTTGATCTCATATCATAGGTAGTTAAGATGTTATGAATCCCATCCATCTCATCTTATCCAAATCTTCCATATTTTCTACTATAGATACTTTAGAATCAAACTTAGAAGTTAATGATCTCAATACCTTTTGAAAAATAGTAGACTCTTTCACTTCTTCTCCCACTCCTCTAATGATGTTGAAAACTTCATCAAAATTTAATAGATAGGATGAAATGAATTCATCTTCATTCATCTTTAGGTTTTCAAACTACCTTCTATGGGTCTTCAAATTGGCCATCTTCACCTTGGTGTCTCCTTCATAGATGGCCTTAAATTCATCCCATATATCTTTGGTTGAAACATAATGCATTAATTTTACTAGCTCTACCTATGATAGGAAACACATAATGATATTCATTACCTTGGAGTTATTTTCACTAACCTTATTACCTATTGCATCTATTGGTGTAATTAGATGTGCAATATAACCATCTATAGATGACTACCAAGTATCATGTCCTTGTAACATCAGATATATCTTCATTCTAACATTTTAAAAAGCATAGTTAGATCCATTTAACAATGGAGCCTTACTTCTAGAGAAACCTCATTGTGTTTATTGACTAGTCATCCTTGATTCTTAAGATCTCTTTTAGTCTATCAAGATTATTTCAAAAGGACCTAATCTGATACCAATTTTTTAAAATAATATGAATTAGAAGGGGGTTGAATCAGTATTCAAAACTTTTCATTTAATTCCACTTAACCATACATGAACCATTATAATCAAGAAAGTATATCATATCAATAAAAGGCATCAAAACATGAGATAATGAAACACATCAACAAAACATTCATGGGAAACCCACTTGGCGTAGAAAACTCAATAATGAAGCAAATGGACTATAGTCATATAAGTCAGAGATAAAAATTTTGTTGAGCACCCACTCAACTTGGAGCATCAACCCAATATGTAAAGCATCAACTTGACAGTATTTAGATAAGCACCAACTCAACAATGAGCACCAATAGCTAATTTACCAAGCACCCACTTAGATTTAGCAAGCTTCAACTTACAATGAGTCTATAACCCCCTAAATGACTTAGAACCAACTCAGTCACTTGATTTTTTATCACTTTTAGATATCCTTATTGATTCTAGAATAGATGATGGTCTTGTTCATGTATTGATTAAGTCTTTTGACATTGATCCTCACATATAAAACCTCTATTAAATATTCATGATATCTCTACTAGTCTTCATGACCTCCTTCTACTCAAAAATTATCTATATCATTAATTCATACTATTGTAATCTCTCTCTCTTATTGCACTCTTAACATCCCCTCTTCACTTCCTCTAAGCATACCAAAATAGGCCTAACTACCTTATTTTTATATAAGTCATTTGATCATATACTTTTAGTTTGGATATACATTCAAATCCCTTAGGTTAGCCATGAATAGGTTAAATAATATTAAAAAACATTAATTATACATGAATCAATCACTATAATAGGTTAGTCAAACATCAATTAGCCTTTCCTCCTCTTTTAGACTTATGGAGACCTAATAGGACTTCTCAACATGTTACCCTTTGATATTTATTTAATATTATACATACACCTCATATAGTAGGAACACAATATAATATACTCAAATAGCCCTTATATAACTTTAATTTTGTTCTATAACACATTTTAGGTCCAAGTACCAGTTGAACACTTACTCAAATCACTACTTTTAAAAGGCTTGTGCATATACAAAAATTCTACTAAAAAAACTAAGGTATACAGTCAATTTTTCCAAAATATTATATATTCCTAATTTTTATGACCTTAGGGTCATCACCAATTTAATTTTATGTTTCAAATCATGATAAATAGGTTGAAACACTCCTCTACAAGATGTTCACTTAGAACTACCAACTAACTCCGAAACATAGTCAAGGAAACATGAAAATATGACACATGATTAAATATATTCAAGGGATTTAAATTCTTGATTAATATCTTAAAAAATCTTTATAATAACATCATTCAATTATATATAGAGATCTAATGGTAACTATTGGTCTTATATACTAATCTTCTAACCTTCTCTCTCACAAACTCTATTCAATCAGATAAGCCATTTAGCCTTAAATGATTCATCTATTTATACCAACTTCTAAGATTTTAAAAATCATATAAAGATCATAAAATAACTAAAAAAATTATCACTAATTTCTTTGCATCACTCTTTCATGAAAAATCTTCTCATTTCTATTTGATTTCTTCATCGTTTGCACCACTAGGTCTATTTAGTGACTGGCCAACATGGACCATCAACTCAATGAATATAAGATATGGAACTCATTTATAAAAATTCATCAACATGAATTGAATGTATCACACTTTTATCTTCATCCACTTATAAACTTTGACTTAATCAACACTATTTCATATAGTAAATATCTAAAATATAAACACTTTCTGTATTATCTTCTCACTCACCTGAGAAACTAGACACACCTAAAGATGCCTAGGAGAGTTGAATTCAACCTCAAATAAGTTATATAATCATATCAAACTATTATAATATATTTTGAACAATATATTAAATATCGGGTCATAGTTAGGATTTTCTGAGGGTTTAGATTATCTTCCAATCTTAATGATCATTCATAAAACTTAGCTCCTCTTTATAGAAATCAATGCTTGTATTTTAGAGTTAAAATCCTTCCTCATTTACCATGAATAGATTAGTATCTCATGTATTTGTTCCATGTGCCAATGATCATTGATAAAACCTTTTCAGGTAGACATCTCCTCATTTTGTATACTGGAGAAACTTTGAAATACTTTTCAAGCCTTTTTTTTGCAAACTAAGTCATAAAACTTCATGCACATACTTAGATTTTTTTAACTTTCCTATAAAAATATTCATATGATAACTCATGCCATGAAAAATGACCATGTTACTTCATCTATTCACTAGCTCTTTTCTTGCTTTCTAAGCCCTTACCTACAAGTCTTATTAATCCTTGAATCTAACCTTTTAGCCATACTATAGTCTGCACCATCAAACATTATTATGTTCCAATGTCTCTTGTGTATGCCCAAGCATCCTCATACACTCAATCTTCTTTGGAGTTCAAAAAAAAATTATTTGAATCTACTTAAATATCTTTAGAGCTTAACTTTAGCATCTTCAAAGCTACATACATAGATCTTTGGAGCACATAGATCCTCAGAGCTGACCTTATACTCATCTGCAAGGTTTTTAAAACCTTAGATACAACCTCAAATAATGTTACTCATGTTAAAACACTAAAGCATGTTATTTTTATAATTTCACCATTGTAGCACATTGAAAGCATCTTCAGAACTACTTGCATATAACTTTAGAGCATATTGCTTCTTCTTCAAAGCTCACACATTTCATATTTTCACCTGCAAATACTTTCTCATATGGTATAGTTAAATCATTATAATATGTTTTATACTTGTTTTAATAACATGTACTCACTCATGATTATTATTAAATATATAAATCAAGTTATCAAAAAAACATTCTTCAAATAGAAATTTATCATTACTATTCTCATATAACAACACTCATATTGCTGATAATCAGAACTTATCATATACATACCTCAAGGATTACTTGATCAGGGATTTTCAAAAGAACCATTGACATTATATTGACATAAATGAAATAAAAATGAATCTCCATTAGAAATTTTTACATCAATGGCAACACTAAATCTCAAATCTCAACACTTAATGATAATGCTCAAGAATCTCTCCCTTAATCAATGATAATGTCAATTAGACATGTCCACACCTCTCAGACAATTATATTGTCATGAACTTAGCTACATATGCCATATTTATCCTCACATCCTTTAATTATTAGTTTTCATAATTAAAATTGTTCAAAATGTTCATATCATACATTTTTCATGTATTTTCATATAAAATTACCCAAAGAGTCAAGAATCCTAAGCATTTACCTATCTGTAAAATCTATTAGTCACTCAATAGAAATACATTGAGAGTAACTTCCCTAATTATTTAAAATATGAAATAATTAAAATTATAAATCCTTGATCAAATTATGAATAACATTTTCAAGGTCAATTCATAGGTTATTAAGCATTTAAATCCATATATAGGATTTACACTACATGTTAGTATTATGTAAGATTGCACACACTCAATTATGTGGAAGAACTACATGTAGTTTGGATTACCTATTTAGAGTACTAGATATGTAGGTGTCACTTAGTCATATGGGTGTGTAAGGCTAGATAAACCCATCCATTCTACAATTTCCTCTATCTATAATTGTTTCATTATATAGTGAAAAAGGGACAGTCTTTTAGAGTAAAGAGAAGGAAAATAGGTTTTTTCACACCTGATCAAGAATATGAATATATATGAAGTATTCACAAACATGGGTTCATATTTTATAATCAGTTCATAATTTTAACAATGAACATAGATAGTTCCATACTCCCTTATATGTTTCCACACTATGCAAATGACCAGGGAAGTATAGACTTGTCTAGGCTCACACATACACTATGTTTCCATAACTGAGTGTTTATAGACCTATTCAAATGAATTTTTGATTAATATTTTCCTACTACAGACATGCATTCACCAAAAACAAACTATGTATTAATCCCTTTAAATTATTCTATAAATACAATGTTATTATATTTAGCTAGTTACATTCAGATTTGTGTGACTATTATATACCTTAACTAGTCTGAATTTTTAATTAGTTTTATTATATTAGGGTCACATTAATCCTATAAAATATAAATAATATTAGTGAACCAAATTTATTTAATAAAATTAAAAAAAATTAGGTGCCCTTAATATTTCTTCTTTCTTTCTAAGATTTTCATATTTATCCCCTAAGGTTTCATTTTACGACCTATTTTCTAAATATTATAGTTGCATACATTCATATTTGATATTTCCCCCTTTTACCAAGTTTTTCATTATTATTATCCTATTAGGGTCTCCATTACTAGGGTTTTCCTTTATTAGGTGATATTTGGACCAAAACAACTCTATTTCATAAATGCTATGATTGTTTCTGTATTAATTTTAACTAGATAAAAAAACCTTTTTTTGCCACAAATTTATAAAAAAATTACAAAATTTAAAATTTATTATTTCTAGTAAATTCAATCTAGAGGATGAAGGGCGTACATATTTTCAAAAAACTTTCTAGGTTTTGTTTATTCATTGATTTTAATCAAAAGCCCTTTTTGAGTTATGAACTTTTTTCATGGTTTTCTTCAAGTGATTTATTTTTTATTTTTAATAACATATGAAGGATATAATGGATATTCATTATGTGTATTTTTTAATTCAAGAAATTAATTTTATAATTACACATTGTTGGCCTAAAATTTGTAGTATTTTTCATAATAATGTAATTAATTGGATAAAATTTATTTATAATAAAACGAAGGCTGAAATCAACAAAGAGCCATCCTTAGCCTTTCTTAATTTATAATGTGTTAATATTAAATTTGAGTTACCTCATGTTTCCACTAGGTTCCAAAATACATTTATTAATCCTTTTTCTCCTCCTCCCCTAGACAACAAGGTTGTTTCAACTACCATCCCACTCCCAATATTTTTGCTAGGCTTATATTGACTCATGTAGTCCAAGTTGTCACTATTAGAATGGGTAGGTGCCATAATATGCATGGAAATATGGGGTTAGTCAATGTGTTTCTCCTCATCCCCCTCTACCTCACATGAAGCCATATACTCAAACCAAAGGGTATGATATCATATATTATTAAAAAAATACCCATGTCAAGATTTTTATCCTAAAATTACTAAAGATATCAACTATTTATAAAGACTTTTTTTATGAGGCACTATGTGAGACAACTCTTCCAAATCATACACAAATTGCATATTTTGACTCCTTTTTAAATAAATTTAACTATAAAAAACAATCATACAATAGATAAAAATATCCCTTTATTGATTTAAGTGAAAAAAATAAAAATGGGAATGAAAAGAGTTTTGATAGATAATAGATCAAGATTTAATACATGCACCATTACATTTTTCAAGAATTGGGTATCGATATGGATTTTATTCAAAAAAATATAATAACATCAAAGTATTTAATAATGTGGCTCACTAGTCTCTAGGGTCTATCACCTTAGATATTATAGTTGAGCCTAAGACTTTACCTCCTTTATTTCATGTAATGCTTGATCAATTACATTATAACCTACTCTTAGGTAGACCATGGATACATTTTATGTAAGTGGTACCATATACACTACATGTGTGTGAAATTTATATGTGATGAAGATGAGTATACATTTCCAAAAAATTAAGACCCTTTAAAATATTTTAGGATGATGACAATAAATAATCAATGTAATTCACAAGTATATTTTATACATTATTCTATATTTCCTCCAACACAACATTTTTCATTAGAAAAATTGCATATAGTTGAGGTTGTAAAATCAAGTAAAGTAAATGACAAGGAACTAGTAATGAGCATTAATAAAAACAAAAATAAATCACTAAAATCTAATGTTGAACAACAATAAATCATTTAAGATATCCCTCTTTTATCCAATTCAAAAAATAAAATCTATATAGTTATAGATTGGTATGAAGTGATGATGATAATCATGATATGAAAGGTAATTTATTTCTATTGATCTAGATGAGTTATTATTTCATAATATGTTTAAACCTATTGGTCATATAGAGTATCATAATAATTCATATACAAAATCATTGGTAATTCAAATGTTCTTACTTAACCACTATCTACTAAGAGAGAAGGAAATAAAATAGTTCAAGTCAATCAAAGTATACAACCTAAATTGGTCAAGCAACCACACATATCATGTCTTTTCATAGTCCTTTTATAGGAGACTTTGACTGGAGAATATGAACCTTGTTCACATTTATCCATGTCTTTCATTTTACTCATCTTGGTCTTGTTTCATGCTTGAGTCACCATTTTGCTTATTGTTAGTTATCCATAGACTTCCAAAACCTCATTCCACCTTAGTTAGGTTATATGTCCCATGTTTATTCCATCCCCTAGGTCCTGAGCCTGCAAGACAAGAGTGCTAAGATTGGACTACAACATCGGACCCGAGGGTGTCTATTTCCAATGCTCATGTCTAAGTTCATTTTGAGCTCCAATGATCAATTTCCCTCACTTAGTGAGCCCCAGCCCTTTCTTATCTTCATCCTTAATTTTTCCAATGTCAACCAAATGTGAATAAAGTTCCCAAATTTAAAATTAATAAGATCCCATATAAATAACTACATAAGGCATTTTATATCTAGCACTTACTACTTTGGCACATTACATAATTACAAATCAATCAATAGTATAGCTCAACATTCTACATCACACATATACTTTCATGCTTGATCAAGTAAGGGCTTAAGTATAGTTTCATTCTTTCATCTACTATGCACACTGATTATGCATGTTTCCTAAGGGATAACTACATTTGATTTGAGACCCTAGATTGAGGGTTAATGTAGGCAATAATCAAGATAGCAGGGGTTCTAGATCATGTGATCATACTTCCCCTAACTGAGTTTTTCCATTTTATACTTTTGATGTAATTTTTTATTTCATGTGTGTATATAGACTTATGGTTTGGAGATTGAAATGGACTTACAATAAGCTCTATTGACATTCAACCCTTAAAATTTCATATACATGTTCAAAATGAGATTATGGACAAAAATCACAGAGCTCAGGCCTTCATGACAATATTAGTAGAAATGGACTATAATTCTAGACACTAGGGTGTCCTATTCTATGAATATTGTCCTTTCAAAAAATGAAAGCTAGATCTAGACTTGAAATACTGTCCTAGTCTTGTGCAACAGATTTCAATCTTTAAATCATCCATTTCAGTCTATTATTCTAGACAAGTTTATTTCTCTCCATGTGCAATTAATTTGATTAAATTGTTCAAAACCTATATTTTAGTATTTTTTATTAGATTTTTTCCCTTATTCTAGACCCTTTATTTTTTAGGAACTAGACCTTAGTTTCCCAAAAATAATAAAACATTTGGTGAACTTGACTTACTTCTAATATATATAAAACCCTAGGTACGCTTGGGGATTTTCCTTCAAATTTTGTGCAAAAATTCAAATTCAAAATTATAATTTTTGTATAAATATTTGTGCATTTATCTCATTCAAATTTATTTTAGAATTTAAATTATTTCCATAATTTTCAAAAATTCTAAAACCTTAACTAAAAACCCTAGATTCCTAAACTAGGTCCTCAAACCCTAAGTCTCCCTCCCTTACAAGTTTTAGAAATATATTTTGGAATTTTTACAAATATTTTGGAGTGTCAAAAATATTTTTAAATTTTCAAAATTAGTATTTTTTATGTACAAAAATTAGATTTCAATTTTATTATTTTTATATCAACTTTTGTGCATTTATCTCATTCAAATTTATCTTAGAATTTAAAGTATTTCCATAATTTTTCAAAAATCATAAAACCCTAATCCAAAACACTAGATATGAAAAATAGGTCCTCAAACCTCAAGCCTTATAATTTATAGAAAAATATTTTGAATTTTTTACAAATTATTTAGATTGTCAATTTTATTTTCAAAATATCTATGTTAGTAGTTATTTTTACATTTATTTGCTTAATTTTACTTTTACATATTCTCTTTGGTGAAATAAATAAAATGGAAACTAAAGTAATTCTTACCTCTCATCCCATACATCAATTTATAAAAAATTTCTCACAGTTGTGACAATGAATGAACAAATTGCCAAAATTACACATTATCTAAAAATGTGGAAAATAATTTCATATACAATGAAGATAATTACTATTGTTGTAATGAGGAATATGATGATACATGTGAAAGTGATAGTGAATTAAAATTATATGCATCTTCTTCTCTCAAACCTATCTCTTTTATTTCATCTTTTAAATAAAATAATTCTGATAAATGGGAATGGTACTTTTCACCTCATTCTCCTAGGCATAATGCACCAAATGAACAAATTATTCATGCACTTCCAAGTGAAACTATTAATCGTGATAATTTTATTAAATGTGAACCTAATCTCTCTCTCTCTCTCTCTCTCTCTCTCTTTGTATACTTCTATGTTCAAAATAAAACAATATAAATGCAATAAAATCAAATTGCCAATGCATAGTTCAAATGATGCATCTCATGCTCTCAACTCTAGTTTATCAAAATAATGTCTAAATGAAAAATATTAACCTCTTAATTCTAATATTAAAAATGAAAATAATTAATATGTATATCCATGGATAATATATCTATACATAATATTCCCATTTCACATGATAATTTATTACATATTAGAAAATAATTAAATTCTTCTCTTACACCTCTCCCTAGTAACAATGGAAATGACAATGAATATGATAGTGAATATACAAATGAATATTAAAATGAGAGTGATTATGAACAATATTTCAAATATGATAATGCATGAAACAACAATGATTATTATGCACATAGTGAAGAATAAAATGCATCTCATGTTTGTAACTCTTCTTTCACTCCTCCTCTCAAACATAATGCACTACCAACTGTTATTTCTACCTATACGCATGATTCTATTTCAAATAATGAAAATGTTAATGATAACATCCCATATTCTGATCAATTATAATGTGATTAACTAAAACATAAATATACTAATGAATCTCTCAAGCCACCCCTCACTATAGTAGAACCCAGTTCTCACTCTGCACCTAAAGATAATGGTAGCCCACATCCTTCTATTAAGGTCTAAGTTACCATTACTCCTAGGTTTCAAGTGAGAACACCCCATCTTTATGATCTAATTATTAAATGTATAACTCCCATGGATAAAATTAATGATCAAATCAATAATTAAATGAACTACTTTAGGATGATAATATACCATCCTAAGAGATTATTTATTTGATGCATGTAGTAGGTGAATTGCAACACCAAATACATCTCCTTACCTTTAAAAATAAGGCTTATAAGTCTTGGATGGATGCGAATGATTAACATGGTAACCCTATTCTAAATACATTTATAAAAGCTTCATTGCCTCACTTTGATGGAACTGGAGATCCATTCATACACCTTCAAGCCTTTCAAAAGGCTTTGGCATCTCATGCGAGTCCTTTGATTCTACTCAAATTGTTTTAGTAGACATTAGTGGGGGAACCACAAAATTGGTTCTTTCGTCTACTCCCTATTGGCTCCTTGAAAACATAAGATGACTTAGATGAGGAATATTATAGACATTACATAGCAAACATAGGAACTCATATTACATATGAGAAACTTGCTATAATGTATCAAAATACTCCAAATATAGTTAGTGAATAGATATTATGATTTAAGATGCATATGTTAAATTCATCTATAAACTTGTAGATTTAGAGATTCAACATATATTTATTAAAGGGATTCATTAGCCTCTCCTTAATCATCTATTATATCATCCAAAGTCCTCTTTTAGGCACCTATTCTATATAGTTCTAGCATTGGAAATTAAATTGGGATTGATTGAGGAAGATTCAAATGATCACATTTATCTACATTTCATAGCAATACCTATATCTAAATCTCTTATCACACAACATTCACCATGTCCTAAATAATATAGGAGACCACAATAATAAAATCAACCAATTAAGAATAGAGAGTTAGTCTCTAGATCACAACCCACAGTATGCACTATAGAGAATAACAACAATTCACCATACAGTTTGATTTAGAGTGGGATAGCCCATGTGTCATATTATCAGTGATAATAGATATAAGGTTAATCATAATAACTTATACTCATTGATGAGATCCACATCTCTTACATAAACAACCGCATTAACCCTTTTTATAACAATCATTATATCCATGGATATAGAGATAATGATTGTTATGGACTTAGAGATTACATTAATAGAAGTGTTGATAATGGCATCATAACATTCACATAGGAGGCATGAGATCTCCTCCATCATGGAACCATATACCTCATTCATCCATGACTGAGTCATCCTAAGACATTCCTTTATAGGAATCATTGATCACTCATAGTGAGAGTAATCTAGGGTCTAAGATATAGCCTCAAAGGAGATATCCTATTCCACCTATTCAAAAGGTTTGGAAACTAGTACAATGAGATAAATCTACATATAGTAGTGTAGTTTGAGGAGTACATAGTGAAATTCCATATACATATCTAGCACAATCACTGGCATCATAGTAGAGTACCACTCTAGAGAGATATTCACTATGGCAAAATTTTTAAGGTCCTATCTCACGTAGCAACCCGTTATGATTAAGATTAAATGAACCCACATATTAGAGTATTGCTCTAGAGAGATATTCACTATGGATATATTTTTAGGGAACTATTTCACATAGAAAACCACTAATATTAATATTAGATGATCCCCATAATAGGTTTCAACTCCATATCAACATATTGCTTAGTCATATGCATCACAAAAAATAACTTCAGTTTCACATCTAGTAAGGTTACATTTAGTAGAGTCTCCATGCATAGCTATAGTTAGTGCATAGTAGATAGTATCAAATACAACATATGTTCTTACATAACATGAGAAATATGGGCACTTGTTTAGTTGGCCATTAGGGTTTAGATAGATACATAACACACATTCATACTAGTATTAGTTCATAGCTTCACTTATAATCACAATTATGGAGCCAAAGTACCAACCTTTCTATTCTTAAGCCATCTACTTAGAGGAATTAGACAGACAGTCTAAACATTGATTAGTACATGCATGATTACATAGCTTCACTTAGTAGGATAATGATGGATCTAGAGGACCAACCTTTGTATTCTTGAGCCACCTACTTATAGGCATTAAACACATAATCTAAACATTGATTAGTACATGCATGATTACATAGCTTCACTTATCAAGGCAATGATGGAGCCAAAGGACCAACCTTTGTATTCCTAAACCGCTCTCAGGGAATTGAGAATATAACACTCTCTTACATCCCCTCCTACTAAAAACTAACATTCCCTAGTTATAAATATCCATTCCCAACCAAACCAAATTATCCAAATCCAAACCTTACCAATAACCCATTTTACTAATCTTAAACCAAATATCTTTATCCAATCCATTTACAAATAATAAAATAATTTTTTTTTATGTATATATAATTAAAAATCAAAACCTAACATCACACTTAATAGAAATAATAAAAATCACATGTCCCAAAAAAAATTTTACCAGAACATATACAACCTTAACATCCATATTAAATCAACTATTTCTAATCAACCATTTGCAAAAATACACTAATCTAGTCCAAAGTCCATAACATAATATGCATGAGTCAAAAAAAAAAACTAGTATCCATAGATATATATATATATATACATATATATAATAATGTTTTCAAAAAATATACATCACATCAAACATAATCAATTATGAATGGGCATCATGACCTCACTCTCATTCTCACTCTCCCCACTAGTACTTGGCTCATAATCCAATCTCATACTTAATGGCCCCACACCTCTATGAGTTCCCTAATACCTTTTACAATGATTATTTCACTCTAGCAACTAACCATACTCGTCATGCAACTCCAAATACTAACTTTGAAACACTCATTCATAATCCTCATAATCATCAATCCATAATTAGGTGGAGGCATCTTATGCCTATCTAACTTATCCCTCAACTCATATCTCTCTCTTTTATCTAACATATGTAGTTATCACTATATCATCTCTATCAAAGAAATGAGCATAAACACCAGATATAATTTTAACTCACTCTATCAAATCCTCTTTTACAACATCATCAAGTACATGCCATGTAAGTTCTTGGAGTGTCAACTTAATTATGGTCTCCTAGAACCCATCATCTCCACCACCTACCGCAACTTGTACTCCATCTTAAGCACCTCCCTCTCCACCTTCACACAAATTACAACACTAAATTAGATATATACTTTTAAATCAAACTAAATAATAATATTTTACATAATTCAAATAAAAGTTTTACTTACCTCCCATCATCTAGATTGGCATAGGATCCTCATACTCAAGATCATCCCCTCCATTAGAAATATATAATGGAGCCCATAAATGCCTAGCCCATCATGTAGTATATGCCTCCATACATCCAACATCATTTACATCAAGAATATCTTTATCCATATATCATACATCTAAAAAAATGGTGTTAACTCAACCTCGATAGGACTTAAATGAGCTCCTACCCTTAATGGTGCTCATGCACTCCTCACCCATACCCATGCTACAAGGGGCATATCTTGTGGTACCCTAAACTATCTAATCATGTGCTCATACCAAAAGTACTCATACACTCTAATCTAGTGGTCATGTAACCAATATCTAACCATCATATACCATAACTACACTCCATCCTCAACCCACCTAAGACATCCTCTATAAGTCCTCCATATGATATCATGAGCCACCAATATATCTAAAACTCATCTACAGTGAAATATCCCAAGAGACTAGATAGCCAATGTAATCATCCACCACTCTCCAAATGGTTTAGATGTGCCCACTCTAACCTAGGTAACCCAATTGGGTACATAATTACAATATGCTCATAAGCCTAATAATGCAATAAGCTATATGCACTCACACCACCACTAAATGCCTCCTAGGTTAGCATATAAAGATCCCTATATAGGTGGGAAAGCATAGTCCTAACCCAAGAGAACATAGTTCCATATACCTCTACATTAAACATTATCTTATGCATCTTATATGCAATCAAAAGCTCATTCCTATCCATAATAATAAATTAAGATAACAACATGACCAACCACTTCTATAGATGTAGAATACTAGACTATTCTATAACCAATAGTAAGACATCATTATCACTACCTCTTTGATGTATGCTTGAGGGAATACCAAAAAAATACAAGGATGCATGGTTAATAGCATCATCACCATGTCATCTTACAATGTCACATATTGTCCACTAATCAACAAATACAAAATGTGATACACATCCTCTAATGTCATAGTAATCTCCTCTGTAAGAAGCTAGAAAGTACATTTGTCTACATTCCACCTCTCACATAAGGTAGTAATTAGATACCTATCCCACTGTATAGTGTCTAAGTCACACACATGACCCAACCGTGCCCTATCCATCACAACTCTCTCATCAGCCAACAAAGGTAACAACCTCAATTTATCCATCACTTGAATCTTATGGAACTCTTTCACTATACCTCACCTTAAAGAACACAATAAATGGCATGTGTGTGTGTGTGTGTGTGTGTGTGTGTGTGTGTGTGTGTGTGTGTGTGTGTGTGTGTGTGTGTGTGTGTGTGTGTGTGTGTGTGTGTGTGTGTGTGTGTGTGTGTGAAACATGCCAAAATAAATAGCCATGAAAAAACCATAGAAGCTAAACAAAGTAGTAGCTCAAAAAATCCAACCTCTAGGACATCAATGCTAGGTACATAATAACAACATTAGATAGGATTGCTAAAACCTATAAAATAACACTGGATCCTAGACAACAACATTAGATTTAGGATAGAAGTGATCTAACTAGTCACAATATTCCTAAGACTATTAAAACAACTCAAAAACATAAAAAATAGGCTTCCAAACATGCAAAAATTAGGCATTTTAGCTACTTACTAGCCTAACATCACCACCAGCCTCAATCTAGGTTACCAACTACTCAAACCAAGTCATGGTAGGTTCTCATCTCCTCAACATATCTCTCACTCTTGAGCTCCAAATCTCAAACTATTCAATGTGGAAATGAATCAAAAATCAATCCAATTTTTCTATATCAAACAAATTTTTCATCCAAAAT
The DNA here is from genome assembly GCA_037957365.1 of Torreya grandis. Classification (NCBI taxonomy): domain Eukaryota; kingdom Viridiplantae; phylum Streptophyta; class Pinopsida; order Cupressales; family Taxaceae; genus Torreya; species Torreya grandis. The sequence goes on along the minus strand of JARHVA010003679.1, from coordinate 1,685,163 downwards.
AAAATACCATTTTCCTTATAACATGAACTCTATAACCCCATTTTTCAAACCATTTTATTCCATGGAAGTAGGACAAAAATAACTTAGACATCATATGAGATTCACCCTCTTACTAATTCATTTGCCTACTATGGCATCCACATCTTTATAATTCTCTTACACCTAGACATACACCTTAATTCTCAATAATCAAAGCTTAATCTCCACTTTCAATAACTTAGTCTAATCAATCAAACAATTTATCAATTAATTCAAATTATACCAACCTTGTTTTTATCATTACACCACTAGTCATCACTTTTAGCTCGACCTCCTCTATCATAAATTTCATCCCTCCCTAAAAAGGGGCATCATTCCTACTATTCCTATTCCTATAGTTATCAAAAATACCCATCCACTCTCATATGTGATACACCATAGTTTTTACACCTCTTGTATTCATATTATTAGATTCAGCTCAAATTGGTTTAAATATATAGTGATTCAAATTACATGGGTCACTCAGCATTACTCAAGACATTTAGGGGGATATACCTTCAGTTTATAGATATAGTGGTTTAGATTATATGGATCCACAATTATTTTAGTTTAGAGGTACATGGACTATTTATATATAGTGGTTCAAATTATATGGATTCATAATGACTTTGATATAGATTAAGACTCAGAAACTACATTTGGGTGCATGTACATTATTACACATCTCACACATACAACTTCGTACAACATGACATTGTTATAAAACCTGATAGTAGATTATAGGCATAGTGCATAAGTTTGTGTTTTGATCTCTAATTTTACACATGGGACATGGCATGATAGGTCATATCACATGTGGTTATATAGATTACCAAATTACACATATGCATTACTCACATACCATATTTGGGGGTATGGCATATATGTTCATGTTCTTCATCATCTAGGATTATATAGATTGGAATGGTAAGACATTCCATTCCCTTCTTACACATTTACTAGATTTTTATATTACACCCACTTGTACCCAAGTTGTCACCAAGTTGGACCACATATCCATCTTTAGTGGTTGGTTCATTATATTACCCAGACCTAGACTACATGAGTTTGTGCAAGATAAATGAGAAACATTGGTTTTTGGCGTCCAAGAATTTCTCAATTTTAGTTCAGATATTTAGAGTGGGAAAATGATAGATTTTTCTATTTATATAATACAAATTCTATATATACATTCCAAATTACATGAGTTTACGTGGGATAGAGGGGAAATATTGGTTTTGGGCCTTTAATCATTTTTCATTCTAGTTAGATTTAGCACATGCTGCTAGCATTTCCCTTCTCCATGTTACATGGATTTCACTTCTAGATTCAATACAGGGAGCATCCATTTTAGGGATTCCTTCTTTCTCTAGGCACTATTTATCTTTCCATCCACTTCCCTATCTAGGAAGTGAGTTAGGCCCTATTACAACACATTGATCTCCACATTAGTAGTTTCATGTGCGCATTCTCTTATATTTCTTTTAATTTAGTAATTCATTACATTGCATCACTAGATTAAAATGGGGGTAAATATATACACCCTAAATTAGTCAACTAACCACACATATCATGTCTTTTCATAGTCCTTTTATAGGAGAATCCAACTAGGTAATATGAGTGTTGTTGACATTTAGCCATGTCTTTCATTTTACTCATCTTCATCTTGTTTCATGCTTGAGTCACCTTTTTTCTTATTGATAATTACCTGTAGACTTTCAAAACCTCATTCCACCTCAACCAGGTCAGGTTTACAATACTTATTCCATCCCCCTAGGTCCTAAGCTTATAGGACATGAGCGTTGGGATTGGACTACAGTATTGGACCCTAGGGTGTCTATTTTTAACACTCCTATCCAAGGTCATTTTGAGCTCTAACAATAATTTTCCATCACTTAATGAGTCATATCTCCTTTCTTAGCTTTATCCTTAAGTTTTCCAATGTCAACCAAATTGGAATAAAGATACCAAATTTCAAATGAAGAAGCTCCTATATAAAGGACTACATAAGGCATTTTATATCTATAACTTCCTAATTTGGCACATTACAGAATTAAAAATAATTCAATATTATAGCTCATCATTATGCATCACACATAGACTTGCATGCTTGATAAAGGAAGGGCCTATGTGAAACTTTATTCTTGTATCTATCATGAACATTTATTATGCACATTCCCTAAGGGAGAACTACATTTTATTTGAGACCCTATCTTGATTACTAATGTAGGTAATGATGAGGACAATAAGGGTTCTAAATATTGTGATCATACTTCCCCTAACCTAGTTTTTCCCCTTATTATTTTGATGTATTTTTTGTTTTATGTGTGTAGAAATAATCTAGGTTTATAGATTAAAATGGACCTATAGCGAGCTCTATTGACATTCAACTCCTAAAATTTCATACATAAGCTCACACTAAGACAATAGATAAAACCCAAAAATCTTAGGCCTTCAAGACAACAATATTAGAAAATGACTATAATGCTAGACACTGGGGTGTACTATTCTGATGCTCCTATCCTTTCACAAAATAAAATCTAGATATATATTTGTGATACTGTCCCAATCCTATGCAATACATTTCACTCTCTTAATCATCTATTTCAGCCTATTTTCCAAATAAGTTTATTTCTCTCCCTATGTAATTAATTTGATTAAATTGTGAAAAATCTATATTTTTGTATATTTAATTAGATTTTTCCCCTTATTATAGGCCCTTTATTGGTTAGGAACTAGATCTTAGTTTCCCAAAAATAATAAAAATAATCAACATGATTATAATATAAACACTTGTTTCCTCGTTCTCCCGTGATAACATCAAAAGGAAACTTGGGATTTATGTCTAAGAGTTACATCACTTAATGAAATTATTGCATACATACATAATCCATAGCATTATTATTTCAATTAAGCCTTTTAACACCCAATAAAGATATTTATGCCTAAAAATATTTCATCTAGAGCATAGGTTTATAAATAGAATACATCTACATTCACAAGGTTAATAATAATCTAAGTGAATTTCTAAGATATATGATTCAACATAGGTTAACCACTTTTCCTCCTATGAATCCTAAAAATAAAATCTATATACCATTTTTATTATCATATAATTCACGAATATCATATGGATATTTTTTGTTCATTATAGTAGTAGATTCAAAAATAGGGTATGATTTCAAAAATACAATCATCAAACAACCATGTTACAAATAAGTTCGCTATATTTTTCCAAAAAAGTAAGTTTATATTGATCAATATTGGACCTACATGTTAGCATCCCATTTAGGGGATAAATTTTTATCATTATTCATAAAAAATAAAAAAGCTCATAAAAATAACCCAAAAATATAATATTAATTTTTTTTAAAAAACTAGGACCTATACATGACATGTAATTTTTTTACATGATTATTTTATGCTTTAGAATATACGGTACAATCTATTATAAAGTTTTATACACATATTAATTTAATAATATACATGATTGAGATGATATATGTACATGTTTGTATGACATGGACACATGGATATCCAAACATTCCTAGACCCATGAGCTATCGTAAATTGAGGGCATGTTTTTCTTAGGGGCATATTTTTGCTGGGGATGTATTCTTTATTTATGTAGGTTATATATTTATATTTAAATTTGATCATATTAAGTTAATTTGCATTGATTTTATGTGAATTACCCTAGATCATACCAATTATAGTGTTATTTCACTAGATACTATAGTTTTCTATATGTGATGTTGACATACATTAATTATGTACATTACATGATTGATGTTATTTTTTCTATGTTTGAATCTACTTATTTTTATAAATTTCTTTTTATATTGTGTGTGGTCATAAGACTTGTGTGATATTTTATTATTTATTATGTGTGTCCCTAAAAATTATGTGAAATTTCTTGACTATAGTGCCTAGCCCTAATCCTTGTATGACATTTTTTTGTTTATTATGTGACTTTGAGCCTTATGTTAAATTATAATTCCTATTATGTGTATCCTTGATCCATGTGTGAAATTTATTTTTCTATTATGTTTATATCTAAGACTTGTGTTCTGTTAAGTACTTTTCTATTTGCTTTATTATGTGTCATGGAAATGACATCATGTGTTTTTTTATGTGTGGATATATCTAATATTATATCCTAATATTTTTTGTGTCATGATCTATATCACATACTCTTATTCTTGTTTGAGGTGCCATAATATATATCATGTACTTTTATGCATATTTACTACTTATTTTATGGATGTTCATTTGCTATGATTAACATTTTCATTATGTTTCTCATTCATATATCTATCTTCTCATGGTACTTGTATGCTTGGGATACATGCTTCACACATACCCAAATGCTCTTTTTTTAACTATGATGACATATTCTACACATGTTAGTACATGTTTTACACTTCTTATATATTTTTTATATCGCATGACCTTTTTAACTTATTCTTTTGAGATGATTTATTTTAAAGCTACATTCCCAATAGGAAAAGGGGGGATTCATAATAGCTTATATTAGATACTAAGCCTTAATATTTACATACAATTAAGATTTTAGGCATGAATTAATTTAAAATGATATAGACTACATTGATTATGATAGGTTTGAGTCATATTAGGAGAATATGTGTGGCATATGTCACATATATTTAACATATTTTATGAGATTATTACATAACTTATAAGACTCAATTTTCACATATTAGTGTAATGGGGTGAATATGTGAAAAATATGATCATAATTTTTTTAGTATTATGATGTATTTATAGACACTATTTATTAATTATATATCACCTTAGTCTTATACATTTTGAAAAATGCATATCCTAGATTTACCTTCTACTTCTATACCTTTCTCATTTCCAAAAGGCCAACATAAACTATCTCTTTGTGTCTAATTTCTCATCTCTTAGTATGACTAATGTTATTCTAATGACTCAAATCTTCTATCATGCTTAGAATATGATAAACATACTTATCTTTCATCTCTACAAGTTTTGGACTTGCACATGTTCTCCAACTTCCAAAACACTTGCATCACAATTAGATGCATACATTGATGCAAGTGTCCTACCCCAATTCATGTGTCTAGTGCCCTAAAGTCATTCACTTTACAAATTAAACATATTCTTCTAGTTGGCCTATGTTATTTAATGAGAGATATTATCCAAAGGATTGGTATAAATAGAATGTCAATCCTCATTCACTCCTCACCTAGCATAAACCTAAGAACTTATTACCTACTCATAAGGCAACTTACCAAATACATTAAATCAAGAATTCAAGTGAGAAAATCTTCCGTATTTTCTCCTCTTTCCATACAAGTCATAGACATAACACATGTATATGTATTAATTACTAAAGGATAAAACCATGATTCACATTTTCCATGTTATAAGATAGGTCATTGTTGTAATTCCTTATTCTTATCACACATTACATGATACACACATGATCCAACACATAGGGGAGAACTATATAAGTTTAAGGCTCTCTTTAGAGTATTAGCTATGTAGGCAATACTCATCGATAGAGGGGTTTTTTTGGGAATCTTAATAGTATATTAACCCATTTTTACCATTGATAATATGAAAGTGAAGAACTAGGGTTTCCTCATTTTAAAAAGGACTGATAGTCCATGACCCATATCTAAATGCACTAGAGTAAAGGCAACATAGAACCCAAAAGCATATAGATGGTCATATCCAATTTTAGTAAGTATTCCATACTAGACACCTATGTCATAGTAAGATATAAGTGTTGTACCCAATAAACCCCCATTATTTATTTATTTTTGAATGAGGACACAATATTTTTTGAAAGGCCTATGTATATTCTAAAAATCATTTTTCATAGATATTTATATATTCACCTGACTTTAGTATTTGGAATAAATTATAGGGGACATTTTAATTTGTTTAGTTTATGTAGAATAACCTATTATTACTCTTTGGGAGTTTTTCATGTGTATATTTTTTTAAAGCATGTGCAATGATTACAAAGTTTTGGACTTCACATATTTTTCCTTTCACCAGTTATGTTTTTCACATCTTTTCGATATTTATAACTTTTATTCATGAAGTCATTTTTTAACATTTTAATCCTTTGCATATTTTTGCCTTCATGATAAGTGGTCATTGGAACTTTTGTTCACAGGCTTGGTTTATAAAATTTGGTCTTTTCAACTTTTCTTCAAAACTTGTGTGTCTTTAGAATTTTTATTCACATCTTTTGTCATGAATTTACCTTCACATATTTTACACTTTTCAATTTTTGTTCAAAATTTCAACACTTTGAAAATTTTTAATTTTTTAGGTTCTATTCAAAAGTTGTGTTTTGGAATTTATGTTTAGAATTTACATTTTGTAGGTTATGTTTAGAAGTTTTGTTTATAACAAGTTTTATTCATAGGTTATGTTAACATGAATTGGTCTTTGGATATTTTTTTATAAGTTTCATTCATGAGTTGTGATTCAATGCAAGATCTGAAACCCAAAATCCAAAGGTAAACTATATGGTATAGTTGGTATTTCATGAAATTAATGATAAGATGACACTTATCCAAAGAAATAGCATGGCATTCATCTGATTGTCTAAAAATAGTATGTGGCATACCAACCAAAGTGAATGGAAAAATTTTAATTTAATGAGTAAAAAAAATTGAAGTCATTAGACATTAATAGTTCATGAACTGGAATTAAGTTATTATACTCAAAGATATATCATCAAACTATAAAGATATCATTCCTATTGATTAATAAAAAACTCAAACTTTCAATCCAAAGAGAACTTGAATCCCTATTTATCAGTGTTCCATTGTGAATTTATTCTAATAATCCAATGAGTAATCAAATTATCATCAAAATAATATAATTGTATGAGGTATAAATGGCCTTTTTATCTAAGGTGTTCAAGGTGTGCTTCCACATTCCAAAATTTCTATCAAAGAGTCTATATAGTATATAAACACTATTTTTGATTTGATTATATTCAACAAGGATTATGCTAATTATTCAAATCTTTAGGACATTGTTAAGGATAAGAGACCCATTGACACAAATAATTTCTAACATCCACAAAACAAAAACTAATAACAAACTTTCTACCATTAAAATGTTAACAACTACATTTTGTTGCATCCAAGGCCAAGGTCATGCACTACATCAACTTGTTTTGAGACCCATTATTTGTTGGTAAGGTCACTAGTAGTGGATTCATACATCACATAAACCATAGGATAGTCATTGATTATATTTAAAGGGATGCCTTATAGAGGTATCTATATACTCTAATTGTAAATGCTAATTTTCATGGATATCAAGGGGAAATGTAGAAGAAAAAACCATGATTGAGAATACTTTAAGGAAATGGATTGATTTTGTATAGGTGATCACCCTCAAGACAAAGGGGTTAGTGTCTATCACCAAATTTTAGGTTGGTATCCACATTGGAATTGATTTGAATAGATTGTATGGTCACCCTAGCATCTACTATATCCATACAGAATGGCTACCATTAATAAAATTGATGATGAATTTTAAGCTAACCTTCACACTAGGAGAGATAAACAATGTAAGAATTCAAAAACAAATGTTTAAGAAGAATAAGAGGCCCATGGCCAACCATTTATACATGATGTCCTATCTATTGGATGTAGTGATAGACACCTTTTACATTGACAATGGATCACTTCGGATCCCTACCTTAGATTTCATTAAGAATTGGGTATGTGATTTATTTTCCTTATTTCATATCTATTCATTTACAAGGAGTATAATTATAATTACTTATAATGTATATCCCCAAGTATGGAAATCAATTAATAAAAAACCCTGCTTAGGATATTGGAAAATATTATCAAGACACTCAGACCAAGGGGAGATTATTGGATTTACCCTAACTATTTAGTTATTATGGAAATAGGTAACCAGGTTTCCCTATTACATGTACCTACATTTATCCTAGATAAGTTGGATGAGTAGATGATTTCCTATTAGCTATGGTGGAACATATATGAGGATATGAATAAAAATAAGAAAGGTGTACTTCATGGATCTTCTCTGATGATTGATAGGATTTGATACACCAACAAAAAATATTTTAGAGAGGTTAGTAAGGCCAACGAGTATTATTTATTGGTGAATTTACCACATAGAGATTTGGATCCTCATGGCATAATTAATAATCACATCTAAGGTTCAGGCATCCCGTACCAACATGAACTTTATGAACATGATATAATTTTTTGAATGCAAAGGATGGTGTCAAGGCCTAGGAAAGAGTAAAAATAGCTGGTTTTAATGAGGAAATTTTGAGAGTTATTCAATGAGAGACTTTTATAACAATTTCATATGCATATATTAGGCCTACACCTCTAGTTTAATGGGTGGTAGAAGGTTTTTGGAATTCTTGGCCTCCCTAGTGACCATTGGGTCATGGGGAACCATCTCAAAGACCAAATACTATTATGATTTTTTTAAAGAAAGGTCAAGGTGTGAAGGAAACCCCAATGGTTCCAAGTTCATCATAAGAAGGACCATATCAAACACCACCACTTATAATGAGGGATATGAATCAAGAGTAAGAGGAGAAATAAATTCTATCTACTAGAAGTGGTTTGGAGGACAAGAGGAACAAATTTTTATTGATTCTTATGATTCAAAAGAGGAAAGCCTTCATGTTACCTTTTCAATTCCAATTTCCATAGGTGTAAATTTCATTTCTTCCTCAACTTAGTAGACTTACCCCTGCACTATTAAGACCATAATTTATTAAAATAGGAAGATTAGGGTTATGGAAACACTTGTGGATGCAATATCTATAGCTCTAATTGAATAAGGGCCAATGGAACATGGATATACATCCACATAGAGGGAACATAAGGATGAAGAACTATAAAAAGGCCAAAGTATTAAGCCTTCAAGGATTGAAAATAAAACCACTACTTAAGGGTGATAATTCAACTGAGGACATTTCTCTTTCAACTACCTCAATCCATATTAGTTTTTCATTCTCTTTGGTTTATAATAATTCCCCTACTAATTTTGTTAAATTGAATCCTATTACTACTAGTCTTGGTATTTCCATATGTCTAGTTGTTTCTAATGTTGAGCTTATTTCTCTAGCCCTATTATATACACATAATATTTTTAAATTTTATCATTCAATAATGATTTATATCTTGTATGAACTAATCGAGTCTCAATATCTCTAAGTGAACACCTTAAGGGGTGCACCAAAAAAGTGGTGGGTAGAACATTGGTGATTTATAGTATTGTTGTGCCTATATTACCACTCGTTATCTACATGACCATTTCCTAAAAACATTATCCTAATATTTTCCTTAGTTTTTTCATCCTCATCTATTCATTTTCCACCTTCATTAACCCTTCCCTAGCCTAAAATCCTTTTTCAGGGTTTATGTCACACTATCGACCCCATTAAAATTTTACTCTGATTCATAAAACTTATTTAGGGTCTAGGTCCACCTCTGGCTGACCTAGACTGAGATTTTATTTATATCAATAATGATACAAGGTCAATTGGATCAACCTTATCTACTTAAACTTTTGGAGAGGACTAGGGAAAGATTCAGCTATATAAAAACATTCATTTCACCATTATCAGAGAGACAACAATATATAATTATTCATTTGCACTTCTTCACAATATTCACTTCCACCATCCACCATTCTACTTGAGGGACCTTACCTTAGGTTTTCTAATTGGAGAAGAATCTTGTCTTATGGAGAATTAATGGATGCTTTGGTATTTTTTAGTGATCCTTATAAACCAAAACAGCCCCTTGCAAAACATCTTTGGCCAAGGGATATATTGATTCTCAATGGGTTCATATTTAAGTTAAGTATCTCTAACTTTTATCCACACTTTATTAGATATAATTATCATAATTAATGTATTTTGAATAAATTTATCTGTCCATGAATTAAGGTCTTACTTATACATAGCCCAAATAGGATTATCTTATCCATGCTAATTTTTAGTGTTGTTTAATAACAATACTTTATGACACAATCTTTGGTGAGTAATAGATTATAATTTTAATTTATTTTTTATTAGTTTAGTAAATGAAAATTTAGGACCTTATTATTATTATTATTGCATATTTTTGCTTAACTGGAGGTTTAGGAAGCCTCCCTAGTGATATTATTGTAGTAAGAGATCCCTTGGATACGTCTTCCAGATCCATCTTGGTTATGACCTTGAATATATAATGCATCCAAAATTGAAAGTGTTAGTAGGATTTATATATTTTGAGATAGGATTGATTTATAGATAATTTACATTTCCCTTTGCATATATTATGATAAACCTGGTATGAATATAACCCTGACAGGTTTTCTTTCACATTATATTTTTTTATCATCTTATTATATTTTTTCTCATATTTACAATATTGTATTGAAATAATTGGCATAGATATAAAATTTTTGTGTGTAATTTTAACTCACAGTTACTTCAAAACAACTATTTTCTATCTATATAAGTATCAACTAGCTATAGGTTACTGCATCAAACAGTTTAACACAATACTCTTCTTAAGTTATATATTAACATACATTATTGACCAAGTTGAATTTTTCTATTAAGTGTCTCTACCATCATATAGGTTATTCAAAACTATCTAATAGGTTGACCCTAATCCTTAATCTACTTTAACATATAGTATTTTGTAGAACTAGATCAAACTAGTGGACTAAATTTGAAAATTTTGAAAGCAATAATTAAAGCACTATAACATAAAAATTGAAATTTAAATCATCTTAAATCCCACCAAGGTACATTTATTTTCTCTCTCTACCATTTTATTACTTCTTTTATTTCTATTTTTCACAAGTTATCAATCTTTAAAATAACAACCCTACAGTTAACTAGGTTGACCTAGTTTTATAATCTATCTTTTGTTTGAGAGACATAGTCAACCTATTTAACTATGTTATTAAAGACCTTGATTTTATATAACAAAAATGACATACTAAACTCTATTTTTTATGATTTTATTATATTTTCACATCAACTAAAGATATATTATTCTTAATCAAGTAATTAACATCTATTTACTGGTAATTAATTCATATTTCCTTTTCAGTTGTTTGTATGCTTAGAGTAACTCACATAGTATAAATAATTGGTTTTAAAATTATAATTTTAGTCACACTATTTTAATATTTTTCACACACCACCAAATCACTTAACATTCATAGTTCATTTAAACATATATCTTCCCAAGGCCTACCTACTTAGATTTCATTACCAAGGAGAAGCTAACTTGGTTTTCTAGCCAAGTATAAATATGTGGTTAATGGTATATATTATAAAATAACCTAACACACTTGTCCCTAAAATATTATTAATTGAGGGGGTATGCCCCAATACTAATCCATTACCATTACCAATATATATCCCTTTTAGCCCAAATGTCTTGAACCAAAATTTAAACAACTTTCTAGTTCCCTATTTCATCCAACTCTCCTATCAAATTAAATTAAATTTTTTTAATAATATAATAAAACTTAGGATGACCAATTATTTAACATTTAATTTATAGCTTATTTCTTTCTCTTTGATCATTGTGTGTTATATTGAAAAAACTTGAATTGTCCAACATTGGTTTAAGGTTTTCTGTTGTGTGATCCAATTGGATCAATCACATTGATCCAATTTTGTGTGTTTTTTATTTCATTATTTATTAAAAATCTCTTTAAAAAAATACCTATTTAATAATATGGTCATCTTGGTCGATGCAATCTCTTCCAAACTATGGTTTACCTTCCTACCAATAGTACATAGTCAACCTGCATGATTGTGTCTTATTCTAACAACCCCACCAATAATCCACCTCCAAAACGCTACCCATAATAAAAATTTAGGATAAATCATACAAACACAAACCTACCAAATGATATAACCCAACGTATTTCATAGAAAGTTTAACAAATGAAAATAATGCAAACATCTAACACCTCTTAAATGATGCACCTACAATATCATTTAATTAATATGGATAATCAAGCTCATATTCTTATCCCAAAAATAACCAAAATTTTATTCATCCCCCACTTATATATGAAAAAAGAAATGTAATTACCCAAACTATCATGAATAACAAGATGCTTCAAAGCATAAAAAATGATCCCTTTCCCCTTTCATTGTTTCCATTGATATTTTTAACATATCTCAAACTATTAAGTATGTTGGGACTAAAGACCTTGCATTTTTCCTCAAGTATTTGAAAATATTTACAAAGAGTGGATCTAAAATAATACCTTCACTAGATATGTATTATAATGGTACAACCAACTTACCAAACATTTCATATGGTAACTAAAGGATTTATTCAATCCTCTAGTTAAAGAGTTTCAACATAATGATCTTCCTAAAAACCATCTTAGTCATTTTATCAATGCTAAGTACTCTCCCACTAAATCAACTCATGATTTTATCAAGAAATGGAAATATTTGGCCCATAAGGCTGACCATAACATGACTGATGATAATCTCTTTAAACTCTTTAGAACTACCTTAACTCCTTATTTTCAATATAAGGTTCAAACTTTTACCCCTCAAACTCATAATGAAGCTCTTGACCAAACCAAGCATCAAGACTTCTTAACAAAATATTTTGAACCTAATACCAAAATTTTCAAAGGGTATTTTCAAACTTATACTAATGAAATCATCATAAATACTCCTCAAACCAAGCTAAGAGTTATCAAGGATGCCAATCCCCGATCTTCTCACACACGTTTAACTCTACAATAAATGAAATAATTTTCAGCACCCTTTAAATCATTTACTTATCCCAATAGTCCTCCCAAATTGTATGATCCTAATCAATTTTTTGGTTCCACACTAACATTGATCACTCCCATGAAACAGATAGATGGATTACCAAATTTTCTATCTCCTATATGCTTGGTAATTCCTTCAATCATGAAGCCATGATTAAACTCCATCATTAAGAGTATAATACCTCTTCTCAAAAATGACAAGCTTCTAAATATTTTTTTTCTAATAATCAAAAATATTTCTCCACATCTAATTATCAATAAGACAACAAGCATGTTTTTTCCATTGATGATTATTATGACCAATATTATAATAATTCTCAATAGGCTAACAAGGATAAGATCAACTATTGCTGAAAATTGGCTCATAAAGATCCTATCACTAAACTTGAGAAACAATCTTTGGAAGAGAAACTCATCAAATATACTATAACCACTCACCTAAATTTTAAAACTAATAAGGAATCATCTACTTCTTTTGAACTATCAACTATTTCTATTCCATGAAAATTTAGCTTTCCTTCTAAACCTCATGTTGGTTCTTCTTCCAAAACTCATTAGAACTTATTAGAGAAGCTCAACTATATGCCTTGTAAGATTCATATTACGAATTTAGTTTGCACCTCCCTTTATCATTGCAATTTATTTATGAAATAATTGAAAGAAATTAAAGACCCATCTTCTCTACAAAAATAACCACCTTATCATGAACCTCAACCAACCAACATGCATACCATTGAATCCTTATGTCCTTATAAACCTTCCATCAAATTTATCAAAGAAGATATTATTAATGATGAGATTGTCTTTTGCATCGATGATCCACCTCTATTCACTAAAATAGCCATTAATACCAACCTCATTTGTAAAGTATTATTAGATGAATGGGCCAATATTAATTTAGCCTCTTTATGGCTAATCCAAAAACTTGGATATAATAAACATCATCTCAATCAAACTCACCTCACATGTCATGGATTTGACAAAATTAATCAAAATCCACTCAGTTTTAATAGGAACCATCTTATAATCAGACCTAAGACTATTATAACTAAGCTTATGGTCCTCTATTTACCACTATCTTACAACATACTCATAGGGTGACCATGGCCTCATAGACTGAGGGATATCACCTCTTTCGATAGATAATATATTAAGTTCTTTTAGAAAAATAAAATGTATAAACTTGAGGATGATACCAACCCTTAGAGTATTCAACTTCATAATCCTAAGTCTTTATATCACATTCCCACAATTCTAATAATCAATATTAATCTCTTACATAAATTTATCAACATCAATATGGATTTACATTTCACTCTTATTGATTCAGATGATGATAAACCTATTGACTTATAACATACTTACAACACCACTAAACTACCTCCTTACATATTAGAGTGGCATCCTCCTTATTTATTGCCTCATGATTGTAACATCCCTCCCATTGATGAGATCACTAATTTCCTCCCTCCATACAATGCTTAGGAATACTCTTACATAAATTATTCCTTCACATGCAATGATTATGGAGGGTCCATTATAACAAGATACTTTTATAATGTCTCCACATAAATTCATTGATATAGGTATTTCCCCTTCTAAAAATATTCATTAATGTCAATCATGTACAATTTATCCAAACTATGATGATAACTACATCATGGCCCAAGCTCAATCATGAGACTGGAATGTTCAACATTATCAAAAAACTCTAGCTCAAATACCTGCTTCAATCTTGATGTTCATACCATTTCAATTGATTTTAAACTAACATATGAAAGTAATGTGGCTCATAATAATTCTCCACTTATTGATACTCCTTGGGTGGTAGTATAAATACTACCTTTTAAACCTCTAAAAAAATCATACATCTTTTATAACACCTACATACCCAATCATTCCAACTAATTATTCCCCTATCAAGTATGTTACTAACAAACCAATCAAATATGATCAACCTTTTACCCCTATTCCACCTACTCCTAATGTTGCATTAGATGCCAAGGCCATAGATGTATGTCAAATACATTAGGAATATTATCTGGATGGTAATCGCATTATTTATCTTGGAATAGATGTTGAGTATTGTGGTCCTCATCCCATTTTGCCTAGCGATGAAGCCATTCTTGAATTTCTTCATGCTTGAAACTCTTAACTACCTTCATATAACCACAAACTCAAGAATTTCAAGAATAAAAACCCTTATTTTAAAAAATTCATCACCAGTAATGATCCTAAATTAAATCCCATTTCCTTTTTACCTAATACACCATATCATTTCAAAAATGGGAATGTTATGGCTATGAAATAAACTACTAGAATTGAATATGGTACCCTATCATGCCCTTGACCAATTATAGTATCTTAAGAACTAATGCCAAATAAACATGATAAATTTAGATTATTTTTCATTATGAGACTTTTTCTTGGTCTTATGAGGACATGAAAAAATTGACCCAAGCATCGTGGTGCACAATATTATTACCTATCCTGGCATGAAACCTATGCAACAAGAGCAACAAAAATTTCCACTAGAATTTTCTAATCTATGACATAAAGAAATTATCAAACTTATCAATGTGAAGTTTATAAATCCTATAGACTATTTAGAATGGGTCTATAAAATTATCCTTATTTTTAATAAATTTACCATGGTCATTCCAATTTGCATTAATTTTCATAATTTTAATCTTGCTTTTCACAAAGACAATTTCCCTCTACGTTCTATAGATGCTATCATTGATTCCACTACTAGTTATTAAATGTTGTCCCTTATAGATGGTTTCTTGTGTAATAATCAAATTCACATTTCCCCTAAATACCAATATAAGAAAACTTTCACCATGTAATGAGGACATATTGTTACACTAAAATGGCCTTCAACCTTAAAAACATTGAAACTAGCTATCAATGGTCAATGACCCACATTTTTCATTATCTTATCCACAAGCTCGTATAAACCTATGTGGATGACCTCATTTCCAAGTCCAAAATATTGAAGACTCATCTCTCTAATATTGATATCATCCTTGATAACCTAATTAAATATAAAGTTAGACTAAACCCCTACAAGTGTGTTTTTGGTGATACATCTAGAAAACTATTAGGATTTTTAGTTTCTCTTTGCAACATTGATGTTGATCCCACTAAAATTAATGTTATTTTCAAGATGCACATCCCTCATTCCATTGCATATATTTTCACTTACCTTGGTCAACATTGATTAATTAGATGGTTCATCCTTAAAATAGATTACCGTGTCTATTCTATTATTTTTCTTCTCAAGAAAGGTACTACCATAGAATAGACATATCCTTGTCAAAAAACATTTAAGAATATGAAGGAATCTTTTATTATCCCACCCAATATTCATCCTCCTTCTAATAATTATCCATTAATCTTATATACTTATTATACACCCATATCATTTGGTTCAATGATTAACCAACATGATGATACTAGGAGGGAACATATCATCTATTATATAAATTAGGTCCTCATAGACTATGACAAACATTATACAAAACTATAATGTGATTGTCTCACCATATATTTTACTACTAAAAATATCTGACATTACATGCTTTATCAAACCACTTACATTATCATTCATTCTAATCCACTCCATCATTTATTATCCAAAGCCTTTCTTCTTGGAGATAGAATTTGTAAGTGGATTATCCTCCTCATGGAATTTGATCTCTGAACTATTACATAAAATCTATCAAAAGACAAATAATTTCTAATCAACTTGTCATATGTTCTGTATTATCTACCCCCCATCTTCAATATAATCTTCTTGATGATAATATTCTCTATATTGAAGGTCTTAATAAATCCATATCTCTTAAAGATTACTTCCATAACTTCATTTTCAATCTTGAATCAAGTAATCTTGAAGACTCCTCTATCTTCCCCAATAATAATAAACCAAAAGTAGTTATCGAATAACTTATTGAAATTACTATAAATTTAGATGAAGATACTTTGGACCTACATTTTTATGACACCAAATGCCTTCAAGGAGCTAGTCCAGGTTGTATCCTCACTATTCCTCTTGGTAAAATTATCCCTTTTTCATTTCTCCTTACATTCAATGTCACTGACAACATGGTAGAATATGAAGCCTTAATTCTAGGCATGAGGTCCCTTGACTTAGATATCACATACTTGCACACTTTGGGTGACACCCAACTCATTTATTACTATATCAATGGTGATTATTAATGCAAAAGTGAAAATCTCATTACTTATCTTCAAATAAAAAAACCCTTCTCAAATACTTCTCTTATTTTACCATCAATCCTATCCCTTGAGATCAAAATTCTATTTAATTCACTTGCTTCCTCAACCTCTCTATTTAATCCACACCAATTCCTTATTTATTCCACTTTTATTATCTAAATAAGAAAACCCTCATCTTCCATTCAACCACAAGATTCACTCATATACCACATTTAGGCTATTACCATTCAATAAATCTTGTGGTAGAAAGACATTATTCAATTTCTTGAACACCAAACCTATCCTCCAAACATTGATTCTCATGAAAAAGGTCAAATTCACAAGAAATATTACAAGTATGTGTTTAGATATAAAATATTTTACTATCATTATGATGAAGGTACCCTACTTTATTGTGTTATGAAATAATAATTTCATCCTCTTCTTGAACAAGCACATGGGGGCATTTGTGTTGGCCACTATAGTGGTAATGCTACAACCTAAAAATGCTTACATATAGGATACTTTTGGCCACTCTTAAAATGGATGATATCAAATTTTATAAAAATTATACTCCTTTCGAACTTCATGATGATCTAATACATTTACATATAACTAAGATTTAAATAGTGGAGTCTCCGTGGCCATTCTAAATGTGGGATTAGATTTCATAGGCAAATTACATAGATCCTAAGATGAGCATGTCTTTATTATCACCGCCACCTAATATCTTACCAAATGGGTTGAGTCTATACCTCTCATTAATGTCATTAGTAATACCATTTCCAAATTCATCCTTAATCAATCATTTTTTGCTTTGGTGTTACTCATACTCTCATTTTAGATAATGGTGGTAATCTAAAAAATAAATACATCAAACAATTATATGGTAAATTTAAAATCCATCACATATTTTAAACACCTTATCATCCCTAATGTAATGGCCAATCTAAGTCCACTAATAAAAAATGTAATAAAATTATTCAAAAGGAAATCTATGAAACTCACACAAATTATCATCTTCATATATATCCCTCTCTTTGGGCCTATCACATTATCATATGCACTATCATTGGGGCAACACCATTTTTGCTATTCTATGGTTCTAAAATTAGTCCTCCCATTAAAATTTGAGCTTCCCTATCTCCATATATATCTTCATGGTATCATACCCAATGAAGAATTATGTGAATCTCATTTTCATTCTCTTGATATTCTAGATGAACACCATCTTTCTGCCCTACAACACAATCACCAATACAATGGCCATATTTCCAAACAACATAACAAAAGAGTTAATTTTTATACTTTTAATGTTAGGGATCTTGTCCTTAAAATAGACTAAACTCATGAAAATGAAGTTAAATACACCAAATAATGGTGGGGAACTTATTTCATCAAATACATTATTGTTCCAAGCACCTATCACCTTTAAACTAATGAAGGCCATATTTTCAAAGAGCCCACCAATGTGCAATTATTAAAAAGGAATTTTTCCCAAATCCTTCCCTTCTTATCATGTTTTATATATACTATATTTCTAAAAAAAATTATAGAATACTTACATGGGTCTCACCCTCTAGTGTAGTTCCCTCGTTCCACAAACTTTAGTCCTTCCTTTTGGTCTTTTGGTTCCCCATTTATCATGAATTTCATTGTAAAACTATCGATAGGACCCAATCTTCTTCATGATTTTCCATTTATATTCTCCTTATTTCCTTGGTTTACAATACTTTTTATCACCCTCATGGGTTTCTCTTTTATGAGTTATAGTGTAAGACCATGCATAGGACTAGGGTTTCCTCATAAAATCACCATCTTCCATTAAGTGTTCCTTTTATAGAATGTGTCTAGCAATGGTTACAAGGTTTTGATCCTTGTTTCCAAATTTCATTTTTGCTTTTTTTATAGATAAAATTTTCTTAAAAAACTATGTTAGCATGTTGTCATACACTTACCTCATTATTATGATAAGGCATTACACTTAACCTCCATTGTATCTCTTTTTCACCCTTTGTCACATTTTTTTTATTTAAAGTAATTTAAATTATTTCATATCTGATTCCTCTTTATTTCATTTTCTTTCACTCCACATTGGATAAACAAGGTCAAAGTCAATATAGAAATTTTATTTCACATGAATTAATGAGACTCTTAGACACCATGCTCTCTAAGTTCTATTTCTTAGCAACCAAGTCCCATGTATTCAAATGAAAGTCATATTTATCACCCATGTTTGGTTTTACAAATCTATATATAGGATGAATATAAAAATCCATCAATAAATTTAAAATCCAAATCATTTGAAACAAAAGGAATGATATAAAAAAGGCAACATACAAATTTCAAAAGTTAAAGTCACACCAAAAAGACATGATTACAAGCACATCTCATATCTCTAATAAAATTTCAAAATCCATAGTTGGTCTCACAATAGAGCTAAGATCTATTGGGGTATAGTAGGCTAGTAGATTAGAATACAATATTTCAAAAAACTCTATGGTGCTACCTACTTTCTCATTCAAGTACCCAACATTTACAGTAGATTGATGGCTCTGTAAGGGGTCTTGAGCAATGGGGAACAAGTTTTGGAAATCTAGGTCCATTTTAATTTTTATACATATAACCATCATGGGATGATATATATACATCATTTTTTATCCTAATATTTTTGTGGCTAGAAGAAATTATTTAGAGTCCTTAAGGTTGAAATTCCTCTTGTTTTGACAAACTTAATTTGAGTGTAATGACTTCAATAAAGAGCTACTCTACCTTGGTTGTTCCTTCATTCTCCCCTCCACCCATTGAATTCTCCACTCCACCCATTTCATTCCCCCTATTGATAGGTAAAGTGTGATTATAAATATGTTTTCACTTATTCTATATTCTTTGTTCTTCACATCTTAAAAACATGCGAGCACTACTTTGTTTTATTTTTATTTATCTTTGCAATCAAAAAATATATTTGAGTGACTATGGATTATTTTATTTATACCATGGATTTAAATTTTTGTTCCTTGCTTTATTTTACCATTTATTATTATTGTATTACCCATTTTTTATAGAAACCTATGTCCATTTCTATTTTTATGTACTTTTTCCATTGATGATTAAGTAAGGATTGTTACTACTCACTCATCAATGTTGTTTTACCATTTTGATTTCCCTTTTTCTAAGTAAGTATTGTTACTACTTTTACATTGATGTTTTATTACCATATTTGACATGTATCCTTGGTTTAACTTGGTGAATTATACTTTCTTACTTAAGTTTACCTATTTGAGTTTTTTGGTCATTAGTAACCTTGGCTTTTTTGGTTACCTAATTTACTCTAACTTTTTATTTGGTCATTGGGTCGAACATAGCATTTATCACTCTAGAATACCAAATTTTCAAATACATCACATTTTGTAGTAATATTAAATGTGAAAATTGGTAACTTGAGTGTGTCTAATAACACTGAACCCATAGGTCCATCTTTCTTGCTTTCATGACCCTCATAGGCATCTTTTCATCGATTCCTAGTCATCTATAGCATTTTAGACCTAATCCTAGCTCAACAAAACTACTCTTTCTATGAAAAATCTATCCTCCTAGGCCTTGTTAGCTAAAGAAAATGGTAATCAATTTGGACTATATCATCAGTGCCACTAGTGTCTACTTTTGAGACTCCTACGTGAATTTTTAGCCTTAATGGTTAGTTCTTTCTAGTTCCCATCCTTTTCTTTGTTACCCTAATGTGAGCACATTCAACCCATTACCAATAAATCCCTATAAAATCCCATTAAAATATCATTTATAAGGGTTTAGAAATTATCAATAAGTAAGAAAGAATATAAGAAAAACTAATTAGGTAATCTTCCATACTCTCTACATACAACCAACTAATACACTTAAAATCTTATTCAAATCCTTACACCAATCCCTAGTCACCTCAAGCACACCTAGTTTTAGCATTTACATCTTAATAAATACTATTACAAAAAGTACATTAAGTGGGAGAAATACATATGGATTGATCCCTCTTTAGAGTACTGGGAGTTCTATGAGCATTCAATAATCAAATCTTCATAGGTATGGTCACATAAACACAATGAACAAAACCCAAAAAGCTCAGGTCTCTTAGACGATAGTGGCATAAGTAGACTATAGCACTAGTGCCACTAGTGTCCTATTTCAACACTCTTATCCAATCAAAAAATGAAGGCTAGATCTTGATTTGTGATAGTGTCTTAGTCTTTCATTGTGAATTTTAGACTCTATCTCAGCTGTCTTAGTTAGTTTCTAGATAAGTCTTATTTCTATCCCTCATTACTATTTTTAAAAGGTTAAATTTGAAATAAAACTTATAAAAATAAGTAGATTAATTATTGCATATTTATTCACTTATTTTACTACTTGGACCATTTATCTAAATTACGAATAATACACCAATATTCCCAAACTATTAAATCATTTGGTCAACCCAACTTACTTCATTTCTGCATAAAAACCCTAGAAACACTAGGGTAAATTTCCTATTAATTTTTCCTCTATCTTTATGATTTTTTACCTACATAATAAAATAAAAAATTAGCATTAAATTTTAAAATTTTGTAGTAATTTTAAAATAATTTTCTTTCAAACCCTAGTTTCCCATACTAGGTCCTAGTATTTTCCCAGTAATTTTCCAATAAATTTCTGAATTTTTACTCCCATATTAAAATCAAAAATTCACTATAAATTTCAAAATTCAATAGTAATTTTCAAAAATATTTATTTTTGAAAACCCTAATTGCATCTACTAGGTCTCTTTAAATCACTACTTTTTCAATAAATTTTTGGTTTTTTACTTATATACCTAACTCAACAATTCACTTTAAATTTCATATTAATTTTTAAAAATACTCATCTTTCAAACACTAGCTTCATATACTAGCTTCCATTGTTTCTTGAGGCATCACCTTACATGTTTGTTGGCTTTGTATCCTTCCTACGTAATTTCTAGTTCATTATATTTAGGAGTTTACATTTTATATATTCAATACTTTCCTTTTCTAGCACTTTCCCTATTATAAATTATTGCAAAAAATTCAATCAAATTTCAAATTTTGTTCCTACCTTAATAATGACCCAATACACTAGTTTTGATGAAACTGATAAAATATAGCTTTAATAACTCTTAACTAAACACCCTAACATTCAAGATGACATACTTAAAATATTAAAAGAATAACAACAAAATGTGAACAATTGTAAATCTTCTCAAACCACAAAGCAATCAATTGTAAATGACACTATGAGGGAAACTATGTCTCAACAACCCTATAGTAGCCCAACCTGCCTCTATACTACTAGCTGCAACTAGTACATATTTGTATCCTAATGTGGCAACCCTTGTGTAAGAGATAAGATCTCTTCAATCAAAAGTGATACATCATGAGTAAGGTACTTCTAGACCAATGAAATCTTTAGATTCTTTTCCTATATTGAATACACCATTATCAAGCCACATTGCTTCTACATCCTCACCACAAGGTTTTGTTCAACTCAAGCTTACTCTATATGATAGCAGGGGTGATCCAGAGACACATTTGAGAGATTTTCATGTAGCATGCTTAGACTATGTACCAACTGACTATCTACTTACCAAGTTATTTCCATAGAGATTAAATGATTATTCTTTACAACGATTCTATAGTCTATCGAATCAGTCAATTAATTCTTTCAATCCTTTAGCCAACATGTTCCTAGCTCATTCAACATTAACATTAGTGATAAGGTTTCATATGCCCAAGTAGCACAACAAAAATAAAGCTCAAATGAGCATCTCATAGATTATGTTTTTTTATATAATACTATTTTGGCTAAGATGACTATCCCCATGGCCAATCAAGAATTACAAGATATCTTAAAATAGAGTCTTGTACCAGATTTGCATGAATTAAGTATGTTAAAAATATTATCTTCCTTCACTGAATTGATTTTGCATCACACACTAGATAAAAGAGAATTCAAAATCATTTCAATGGGTAAACTCAAGCACATAAGCATCTTAAAAACAACAAACAAGAGTAATAGAAAATTCCCATATAAAGTCAAGATCAATGATAGCAAGAGTAAGAATCAACTGATAGTTAATGTGGCTTCCAATTCCCCTCAACATGTAGTTTTATTATCACCTCCTTGGTGAATCTTAGCAATCTACTAGTTTTTCCAACTAGAGTTTTACAATAGCTATTAGAATGTAACATCATATCTCTCCCTCCTATTCAAGAAGTTGACCCAAAAAAGCCTCTTCTATAGGGCACTAGGCCATATAAAAAATAGATGCATCAATTTGAGACACAATATATAGGATTTGATACAGGGTAATCATATTGATCTTGACACTTTAGTTGAGCCTTCTCATGTAAAGTAAACATAAGATAAAGCTTTGAAAATCTTCTTAGATCTATTTCCATAGCATTATAAATAAAACGTAGGAGGCACATGATGGTTTCACCATGCATATCATGCACATCCACCAATAAATATATATAGGGAACTTTCAGTTGAGATATATCTTTTGAGTAACATGATTGGTGTATACAATTCTAGAGTTCTAGCTAGATTTTCCATTTCCTTCTTAGAGTAGGAGATCATCAAGGACGATTCAGATTATAATGTAATCTTTATCAGAGTTTACATTCATAATCATCTTATTCATAGTGTTCTCATAGATAATGGATCTAATGTGAACATGTGCACTATGACATTATTTCAAGATTTTGGATATGTAGAGCAAGATAGTACCCCGATGAAGACAATTATTATTGGATTCAGTGGGCACATACATAATTAATTTGGTGAGATTGTACTAATTTTATTTTTTGGTCTTATACGTGTGGACACACCATTTAATATAGCTCTTAATGTAAGAGTTTTTGATATGCTAATTGGTCAACCATGGATTCAAAAACTCTGAGAAGCACCTTCTACAGTTCACAGATACATGAAATTCATTCACACTAATTAGGTTGTTATAGTTGGTGGAATTCCATATGAGTTACCACTATCGACTTCATAGCCATATATTATTTCATAGCCATCAGTTTTAGTTTTGCCTTTAGTTATAGTTCCTCCTCTGGTTCTAATTAAGACATAGTTAAGGCATCCACTGCCAACACAGAGAATTCATTCATCTTCATAGCTTCAAGATTCTAGATATCTTCCAACTATAGTATTCACACCTATGGTAATATCATTGAGATGTCATGAATCTACTCACATAGCACCTATTTAGAGAGCTTATCCTACTACCATATGGGTCCCTAATAGCGCTATAGTTTCCTTCATTTCTTAGAGTTATAGGGAGACCTCATAGTTGGCCTCTAATTTAGGTATTTCATTACATTTACATCATATACAACTTTTAGAGCCACAGTCTCTACAATTCCATCATGCTTCATGATCATGCATAATTCCTCTCCTTGATACATGACACCATGATAGGGAGTCTCCCATGAGACTCATTAGTTAATATCACCCCTTCCCAACTTACATGTACATATATTCTCTTCAAATCTATTGTACATGGTCTTCCCATGATTGATTATACATAGATCAAAATATCAAAATTTCAAAAATAACTCAAAGTATTAAATATCTAAAAGTGTTCAAATATTTAAAAATATAAAAACATGTAAATAATTAAAAAACCACCAAAAATATTTCAATTTTATGCATCATCCATGCTTTACATTTCTACTATCATGCTAGACTTACATTCATTGTTCTATGCTATTGTTTATCAATTTATCTACATTATTATTCTTCACTTGATCTTATTTGAGTGTGTGTAGTGACATCCAAATCCTTGATTTTTTCACTCTACCCATTGAGAGGGCATCCTAATTCTACATTTGAGACACACATCAATATACATACCCATTGGGGGCATCTTCTACATGACTACACTATCTAGGTTATGTCATTCCTAGACCACACACTCTAGTTATCATGATGATGTAAATTATTTACTCACTTACATAGATTACTATATAAATAACTCATTATTATATATCACTTATGTATTTCTTGGCATATACCTAGTCTTATACTACCATGTCTTATATACTTTAACGTATTACTTTGATTAGTTAGATGCAATTGAATAACTAGTTTTTATATGCTTTCTTTTCTTATTTTGAATAGTTAGATGTGATTGTATTTCTCTATTCCTATTTATCTCCTATATGTGCCTTAGGAAATTTTCCAATTCCTCTGCTTCTATTGATATGTGTGCCTTAGGACATTTTCCAGTGTCTTTTTCCTATACTCTTTTATGTGATTATGGCTCTCAAGCCAACCTTGCTTGTTCCAATTATATGTGTATATGGTATTTGAGCATGCCTTGTATGCTTATTTTCTTGGCCCCTTGGCCACCCTTTTATGATTCTTACTTCTTTCCTTGTGTTCTTTTTTTCTTATTTTCTTCTCATTATTTACAATGTCATGATCCACATTATGCATTATCTTGATTTTTTGGATGCCATGATGGACATCATGCTCCATTCCTCCTTAACAACTAACAAATAAAAACTAAAAATTATCCAGATTTTATGTTCTCATTCATTACATTGCACATGCTATTACATTATTATATCTATCTAGGCATACTCCTAATAATCTAGCAATCTCTTATTACAAACCATGTTATATCTTGAGATATCTTGTAGATTATCATTGCTATATCATGTATCTTTACATCATAACACACTTTTAGGGCTCTTTCTTCTAAGGTCAGTCATTATAGGGTCTTCATTCTTACCCTTAGAAGAGGGAAAAACAAATAGGGGTTTTGTCATAGAGATCAGAGCTCCTAATAATTGAAAAAGTAACATTTATAACACCTAAAGTAGTAACTAGATAGATCAGACTAGATAGATAGTGAAAATCTTAGAATGCTCATCAAATTTAGCCTTGGACAATAGTGCCAAGATTGGACTATAGCATTAGTGCCACTAGTGTTTATTTTTAGTGCTCTTATCCAAATAGTAGAAAAACCAAATTTTATAGAAGTGGGTATAAAAGTAGGTTTAGCCACAATTTTGCATAGTTATCCTAATTCAAAATTAAAAAAATTCAATACACTTTTTCTAAGAGAATATAGATATAGGGTGCATCATGCATGGCATGATAGCTATCATTTATAGTTTTAGATATTATAGTTGATATAACTTCTAGATCAAAATCCATGTTTCAAACACTAGTGATTGAGGGCAATGTGAATCACACATTTATTTTATTTTCCTTCTAAGTTTAGTATTGCCCAAGTATTATCAGTAATTGCATTTCTTATTCCATCTATAGGTGGTTGGCATCATTTTGGAATGGCTTTCATATAATCATAGTGCACCAGTTTTAGAGTGGCTTTCATATAAGACTAATCTCCATCTTTTTGAGTGGCCAAGAGTGGCCTAGTTTATATCATACATTTGGATATCCATGCCAACATTGTCAAATCATAGTACATTTATGGGATTCAAGATCCATCATATACAATACACATTTCATATTAGTATCAGTTCATAGTTTCACTTCATGGGGAAATGATGGATCTAAAGGACTAGCTATACTTTATATTCTTGAGCCATATATTCAAAAGGATTGAACACATAGTAAAAACATTTATCAACACATGTATGACCACATAACTTCACGTAGTTGGTGATGATGGATCCAAAGGGCCAACCTTTGCATTCTTGAGCCACTTCTATGGAATTGATCACTCAGCTCCATTCATAATATTACTCTTGGTTAAACACACATATAAAATCACAATAGATTCACACTTCATAATGTGTTCTCTCTACACACACCCAACATCACACAACTTCATGAGATTCACTCTTGTAGGTAAGTTTAGATACACTTTCTATTTTTTTATTTATCCTAGTATTTCACTTTGTTGCATCACTAGAATAAGGGGGGGTGGTAAATATAGTCATATAAAATGTGAAAATTGGTAATTTAAGTGTGTCTAATGACACCCAACCCATATGTCCCTCCTACTTGTTTTCATGACCCTCATATGCATCTTTTCATTGATTCCCAATCACTTGTAGCCTTCCAGACCTAATCCCAACTTAGATATACTACTCTTTCCATGATAAATCCATCCCCATAGGCCCCATTAGCTAAGGACAATAGCACCAAACTTGGACTATAGTACCATTGCCACTAATGTCTACTTTTAGTGCTCCTATCAAAGTGAATTTTTATCCCCAATGGTTAATTCCTTCTAGTTCTCCATCTTCTCCTTATCAATCTAATGTGAGCACATTCAACCCATGACCAATATATCCCTATAAAATCCCATTCAAAATCATTTGGAAGGGGTTGCCAATTATCACTAGGCAAGCAAGACTACTCAGGCAATGATTTCCTATTTTTTGCATACAACTAGCCAATACACTTATAAGCTTATTCAAATCATTACACTAATCCCTATCTACCTCAATCATACCAAGTTTTAGAATTTTAAAATTAATACACACTATTATATAAATCACATCAAGTGGGATAACTACATATGGCTTGATCCCTCTTTGGAGTATTGGGAATTTTATGGACATACAACAATCAAAACTTCATAGGTAGGGTTACATAGACATAGATAATAAAACCCAAAAAGCTCAGGTCTCCTAGACAAAATTATTAAAAGTGGAGTACAATGTTAGTGCCACTAGTGTCCTATTTTGGTTCTCCTATCCAATCATAAAACAAAGGCCAAATCCTAATTTAAGATAATGTCCTATTCTTGCATAGTAAATTTTAGACTCTATCTTAATCATCTTAGTTATTTTCCATCTAAGTCTTATTTTCTATCCCTTATTACTATTTTTACAATGCTTAAATTCACAATCAAATTTATAGAAATTAGTAGCATAATTATTGCATATTTTTTTGCTAATTTTACTACTCATACCCTTTAACTAAATTAAGAATAATACACTAATATTCCCAAAACTATTAAATCACATCTACATAACATCAATTATCTTGGCTTCCCTACATTTATTTATTTTTGATCTTTAGTTTTGTATCCTTGGTTTTGTCAAAATTAGTCTCTATGTTGTCCATAATCAAAACTAAAAACACAATAAACAGCCATCTATTTATAAATGTAAGTTAAGGTATGCATACATTACTTTTAATTTTCACTTATTTCCCTTTTATCCATTTAAATTTCATTTATTTTTACTTTAAAAATACTTCAACCTTTTTTAGCCTCAACATTGTGTGTTGCTATGTTATATTCTCAAAGCACCATCTCTTGTTATACTTGAGTGACATGTGATGAGATTCAAGTGAGACATATGTATACACATAATATTTTCAAGTTTTATCAATTAGGAACCCACCGAGTCTCAATCTCTCTAAGTGAATTCCTTAAGGGGTGCATTGATAAAGGGGTGGGAAGATCATTGGTGCTTCACAAGATTATTGTCCCTATGCTACAACTTGTTAGCTACATAAACATACCATATAAACATTCCCCTAATTATTTCTTCCTCTTTTACACCCTCATTTAGTCATTTTATTCCTTCATTGATCCTTCCCTATCCTAAAATATATTTTGATGGTTTATGTTACACTGTCATCCCCATCAACCTTATTTTATAATTGATAAAACTTATTTAGGGTCTAGATCAGCCCTTGAATGACCTAAAACCATGTTCTAATTTTATTTTGTCAATAACGATACAAGGTTGATTGGGTCAACCTTGTCATCCTAAAATTTTAGAAAGAACTAGGGTTAGATTTAGATATATAAATGCATCAATTTCAACATTATTATAGAGACAATAAGAATTAATTAATCATTTGTACTTATTTATATTATAATCTTCTACCATTCTACTTGAGGAGTCTTATCTTAGGGATTTCACTTGGAGAATAATCTTGTATTATGGAGAAGTCTTGGATGCTTTGGCCTTTCTTATTTATCCTTACAAACCATAACAACCTTTGAAAATAACCTTTTGTCAAGGGAGAGATTTAGTCTTGTCAGGTTCATCTTCAAGATAAGTATCTCTAACTTTTCTCCTCTCTTTAATATATAGAAGTAGCATAAGTAATGACATTTAATATATTTCTTTCTCCATGCATAAAGTTCTTACCTATATATAGCCTAAATAGGATTCTCTTATGCATGTTTACTTTTAATGTCATTTACTAACCCCAAATTATGTCACACTATTTGGTGAGTAGTAGATTATACTTTTACTTTAATTGTTATTAGTTTAGTGAATATTAAAACATAGGACCTAGTTAGGGTTATTACAAAACTTTGCTTGACTAGAGACTTTAGAACCCTCCCTAGTGATATATTTTTGGTAAGAGATCCCTTGGCTAGGTTGAGCAGATCCATCTTGGTCATGACCCTGAATATATAATGTATCCACAATCAGAAGTGTATGTAGGATTGGTCTTCTTTGATCTATGATTAATTTATAGATCATTTGTATTTCTGTTTGCATACACCTACTATCTCCACTTACAATATTATCACCTTAGCCACAATTTCCTCTAACACTAATAATCCTAAAAAGTATCATTTCAATAAAACTATAAAAGCTATGACAAGTGCCAAGTTTCATGTTTATTCCTCCCAATTAGGATTTTCAATGACTTTTTTCAGTTCCACCCAATCTATTTCTACTATTTCATCAAATTAATCTATAAATAAGAATCATGTGTATATTATTCATCTAATTACCCTATTTGATGGTATATATTAGTCTAAAATCACCTAGAGATCATTACCAGACCCCTTGCAAGTAGAACATTCAATGTAATCTCTAGGTGACCTTATAACAAAGACTAATACTAAGGACACTCATCCAATTGAATATACCTAGTTCATGATTCCTCAATGGGTTCTTGATTTAGAGGCCAAAACTTCCCAAAGGCCTAATTTAGTGATAACAAGGATTTCCATGGTTAGTTTTATCTTTGATAAATCCATAAGAACCATATATATGCAATTAAAAATGCAATAAATCTATAAATCAATCCTATCTTAGAGAATATAAATCTTACTTACAATTCTAATTTTTGATACATTAGATATTTAGGGTCATGACCAAGATGGATCTATTATACCTATCCAATGGATCTCTTACCAAAATAAAAATAAGTAAAGAAAAATATAATCTAGTGCTCACCAAAGTTTATGGCATAAATTGGGGGTAATAAACATGAAAATTAAAGATGCATGGAATACATATACTCATGTCTATGTATATGTAATCTTAATGTATGGTAGAGAGATAAAATGCATATTTATCTACTCTTATAAAGGAGGAATAAAGTTATGAATACTTAAATTTTAAGATGAACCCATAGAGTCTCAATCTCTCCCTTGGACAAGGTACTTCATAAGAGGTTGTTATGGTATGTAAGGGTGACAAGGATAAATATGTTTAGGATACACAACCTATCAATTCATCCAAAAGACTTCTCTATAAGACAAGATCTATATCTCCAAAGAAAGTATAAAACCATGAGATATGTTCCTTAAGTAGAATGGTGGATAAATATATGTGAAATATATATATATATATATATATATATATATCTTCTTTTTTTCTCTTAAAAATGATGAAATAGATGTGTTTATATAAGTAGATCTAACCCTAATGATTTTTGAAAGTTTATACCAAAACATTTCACCCAATCAACCTAGTATAATTATTGATAAAAAAAAATTATTTCATATTATAGGTTGGCCAAGGTCCAACCTAGACCCTAATAAGTTTTATCAATTAGAGTACAAGGTTGATGGGACTAACAGTGTAACATAAACTATTAAAAAGTGTTTTAGGTTAGAGAAGGGATAATGAAGGTGAAAAGGGATAGGAGGGTGAAAAAGAGGAGGAGAAGCTTAGGGGAATTTTTTTAGTATATGGTGTGTATATCAAGTGGCAATAAGGGACAACAAACCTATGAAGCACCAATGATCAACCCACCCCTTTTTAGTACACCCCTTAAGGTGTGCACTCAGAGAGATTGAGACTCGATGGGTTCTTACAAGATATAAAACATTAATAATTCATAAAAGATTGAAAATATTATGTTTATACATATTCCTTACTCAAATATCATCATATTTCATGTAGGTGAAACATGATATGGTGCTTCAAGAAAATAACATAGAAACACACAATATTGAAGCTAAATAAAGTATAATAAGGAGGAAATAAGATAATTTAAATGACAAAATTGAAAATTAACATATCTTTACTCACCCGAGTGTTATAGATACACAATTATATGTAATAAATATGAATTTGGTCAATGTAGATAACATTACATGAACATGTATAGATTAGTTAAAAGAGTGAAAAACAGAAATTTTTGCAACATAGACTATAATAGGTGAAAAGATTCTCTATGATCTTAGGATTTTAAAACATTTTATATTTTGGAAAAATAATTAGTAGAGACAAATTTATGATCAAAATAATAAATATGTGAAAGGGAAATAGATGTGAATAGTAAATATAAATAGGGTGAAAAATAATTCATTTAGCATTTTTACTATTCTAAGAAAACTAAGCTCTAAGAGACCTAGTGAGAAACTAGATAGCTACTATGGTGAGGAGATGATAGTTGAGATGGAGAGGATGAATAGTGGTTTTTATCAAGTGTATCATAGGTAATAAACTAAAAAATTTAAATATTTTTATTTTAAACTGAGTGAATTATAGAAAATGGATTGGTAGGAAAAATCTAGGCACCAAAATGAACCATAGGAAATTTTTAAGGATACTAGGGGTAAAATGGGGTATTGGGTAGGAAGGAGTTAGACTAATAAATTCTAAAATAATTTATGGTAATCTGTCAAAATTCATCATTATGGATGAATAGAGTCAACTAGGTCAGCTTAGTATGTAAGGTGAAATAAAACCAACATGATAAATACATAGTAGTGGACCGACTTAGTTATTATGGAAGTGGTCGATGTAGTAATATAGGGTTAAAATATGGTCGATTAAATATTTCAAGGTAAAAAGGTGGCTGATTTATTACTAAACAATAAAATTTAGTAGAATTTTTGATAGAGCTAATTTAATAATATAGATGAAACACAAGGCTGATTTAGTATTGAATAGGCTAATTTTGTAAGAAAAAATGGAAAAACAAAATCAAATTAGTTGAGTTTTATGAAAATTTAAGATATTATTTTTTATTATAAATGACATGGAGATATAATACATCCTCTATTGTTTTGATATTTTTTAGAGACACTATAGATATTGGGAATTGATCAATGCATCATGGATACCAAATGTGTTATAGCATTTGATAGACATGGATAGAGCAAGACTAGTTAGATTAGGTCTAGGAGTTATTACAGAGATGAGGTGCATCACACTCAGTGTTGATCTCATTATCATATTCTTAAAATCATGGGAATGGTTGACCAACACTTTTTGATGGGTGGTGGATGGAAATACCATAGAGGTGGGTATCACACTAGAGAACATCCATGCATTGCTTGGATTACTGATAGGAAAGACACTAGTGATCATAATGACACTAAAAGATCTAGAGGAGAGGCAAGTACTAACAATGTGGCTAACATGCTTAGATAGGATATACCTATAATTGAGGGTGTGTCTATTTTATGTGTATATTGTAAAATTTCTAGACATCTATAAGGTCATGATCAGAATTATGATAGCATGAGTATTGTGTCACAAGTTGGATGATAGGGTACCAATGTATGTGATATCCTTTGCCACTCCATTTTTTATCAAAAGGTGATATATGATTTTTGATTTATCATCTAGGTCTATCACATGCATGATATGCATAAGATGTTATCCAAATGGAAGAATAACATGTGACCATTGATAATAATGGGTGCATGGATATATGAGAGGTTCCTTATACATCAACCAATTGGATTTCCCCATGTGGTCAATGATAGGTTACTATAGGTGACTAGATGTAAGATGGACTAGGTAGCATAAAATATGCTCAAAATGTCATTGTTATAGATGATCACATGAGGGGATATTGTGTGCTATCCATACACACATATTGATGTTGTTTCACCTAGTTGGGTGACTATGGTGATAGGTTGGATCAAGTGTGAATCATAAGCCACTATATATGGTGGGTAGAGCTACAACTAGTAACACACTTTCAAAGTTAGTTTATACTCCCTCAATAAATGGATATTTTATTAATTACTACTTTTTGGGCATGAAATGCTATAAATCCAAAGAGGAGAGGAGGAGGAGGATCACTAATCAAGATACTAGTGATTAGGTTGTGGCATGTATGACCATGGATTAGTCGAGCATGATAGAAGGTAGCCAAAGGAAGAGAGTACATGGATGTTGATATAGGGGTGTAGTAGGAACTTATAGGCCAAAATTTGCCTATTTACAAAAAAAATTCCTATATGGATCACGCCACTCTCTTTGAACTTTTAGTAACATTTTACCCCCATGACTAGTCCCCTTTTTATCCTAACTTGATGATGTAGTGCAATATCCTAGGAGGTCATGGTGTGGTGTGAGAAGTTGAGAAGAGTTATTTTTAAGTGGGTGATACAATAGTGGAATAAGGATAAAAACTTCATGACCATAACATATGTCACTTTCAACTTTTGAAACACTTTAAGCAAATGTTAAGGTGAATTTGAAGATTTTGAGGAAAAGGCCCAGAAATAGATCTAAAACTACAAGTGAAGGATGCAGTAGATTTCCATGGTGGTATAGAATTTAGGGGTTTGAGGTAGGTTTTAAAAAAGTCTTATATATTATAATAATCTAGAAATTATGCCTAGAGAAGCTATTATGCCCAAAAGACCCCCAAAAGTACATTAGATGACTTAATGGTCCCTAAAATAGAAATCTTATGTAAAAAAGTAACATTTTGAGGAATTAAAATTGGTTTTGACTTCCTCCAACATAAATATGTAATTTTTACCCATTTATTCATGTTCAAGGTCATTTTAATTCATTTGGAGTTGAGGAGAGGAGTTTGGGAACAAAAGGATGCATTTTGGAACCTTTTGGAGCTTTGACAGAATAGGTTCTTAGAGTATTTTATTTATTTAGGGGATAAATATATCATATGTATGAATCCATGTTATCCATAATATCATATTATAGGCCCTTGAATATATTCCAACATAAAAACCAATAGAGGTAACGAAAACCTATTAGATATAAACTAGGAATAAAACATCTTTTCTACCATTAATGGAGGTCTAAGTATTTTAGAATATTTACAAAAAGAAAGAAAGGTAATTTAAAAATAAAAAATATTTACCAAGGGTTGGATTACATAGGTATAAATTTGGTTCTTCATGCTAAGGAAAAACTATTTTGGGTAGTTTGGGATAGCTCTAGGAGAGCCTTATGTTTCCACTCATTACGGTTAGAAGAGAGAGATTTGGGCCAAAATAATTTGGGAAGTGATAGGTAGACTAATATTCTTCCACTTTGTGGAATATTTGGTCTAGTACATCTCCCCATATTTATGAAAAATTAATAATAGTTCAATGGTGTCTAGATGGCCTACTCATCCAAACAAGGTCTAGGTTTTCCCTTGTTTCTTCACTTCAAAAGTTAATGAGAAATAATGGTTTTAAAGGTGCTGTATTGGGGTTAAATAGGACCTATTAAAATTGTTTCATCATATAATTCATCCCAATAAGGTACTTATGGCTTAATAATTTTTTTCCTTCTTATCCTTGTGAATGGCCTATTTAATTAGTTTAAGAGAAAAACCTAGGTTTGAGGGATAATTTACCTCATCCTCCTTATTAAACATAAACAAAAGGAAATTGATCTTTCTCCCCAATACTTAGTGGTTCATCAAAGCTTTGGTAGGCCAAATAGTCATTTCTTAAATTTTCATACACAATCAGCTAAGTGAGGTATATGACATCTTAAAGAGTGTCATACAGATGTTATGAAGAGCTAAAATGGGATTAAAATCATTCTTGTTTCATTATAAATCAAGTAAAATCCATTTAAAATGACAAAATATGGATTGTGATAGTCAATGTAAATCACACATACACAGTCAGCACATTGGATGAGAATCTATAGTTGCCTTAAAAGAAGCCATCACATTGAGATAGAAAATTTCACTATTTTTAGACTTATAATTAAAGAGTTTAATTTGAGTTATTTTGAGCAGATTGAAACAAGTTTCATGCTCATATATTATACACAGTAGTTATCTCAACCATCATTGCCTTGTCTACAACATCAAAGCATGTCTAGAAGATACTGAGAGCTTTAATTTGAGAGTATTTGAACTTGTTTCAAACCATAAAAGGTTTTAAGCATACACTTAAAAAAAATTTAGGGTACTGGGAGTTAGTTTTATTCTCATACATCACACAAATTCTTTATGTCTATTCCCACTTCCTTATAACCTATAAATGCACACCTACAAACGACTTACACAGGGGTCTACAAGTGTGATCTTTAGATTACCATGAATATTTTAGAGGTTGGAGATAACTTGGTATTAATAATCAAAGCATTGGAGTAGTTAGAATCCTTGTGCAACTATATCCAAATTGAAGGACTATGATTTAGGGACAAAATCCCTAAAAGTTTCAAAATAGTGACTTAGCCCATTTTGATGATAAAAAATATCAAGGTTACAAGTCATCTAGAGGAATTAAATTAAATCCATAATGAATCCATTACATATGGTTATTACTTTTTAGAATGATTAAGGTGTGTTATTAGAGGGGCATAGTGTCTGAAGGCTCTTAAATCATGAAATTGTTCAACATGTTTGTTTAGTGTCGTCTATAGACATTGAGCCTCAAAGTGACCTCTATATCCAAAATTGAAATATCGAGGCATGTATTCATGTTCAATAGTTCTAAAAAAGTGAGGAGAACATTACTGATTCAAAGGCTTAATGAAAATTTCACTAGCAAGGTTTTGAGACCTTCTCAGGGTCTAATTTGAGCTCAATCTATACAAGATGAACCTATAAACCATAAAGGATAGTCACCTCCAAGGGTTAAAATCAACAAAAAAAGGCATGGTATAGTATAAAAAATCAATCCAAGGATTAATTTACCAGTATAATATTGTTCTAATCATAAAATATCAAATTAGGATAGCCTCAGGTGTCCTTCAGACCACCTATAGGCATGTCCTATCTCAAGGAAGGAATATTTTACAAGTGTGAAGGCTCTCCTAGGATACTAGGCCTACTTGATCATCAAAGGTATTATAAAAAATTAATGTTGGTAAGGTTTCATAAATAGATAAGGGAAAAATACCAATGTAGCCTTGAAGGGCTTATAAAATTCAAATGTAACCTACAACCATATCAAATAGAGGAGATACAATAAAGTAGGAAAAAACTACCAATTAGAAACTTCAAGGGTTTGAAATCTATAGGGAGATTGTTGAATTTTAATAAATAATTGAGAATAAATATACAATTATAGTATATAAAACCATTTAATGAATTTTTTTTCACCTTTGGAAGGACTATGTTAAAACTTTAGAGGTGCTCAATGAAAAGGAGTGTGAAATGAGGCCTTGAAGGATAAAGAGTATGGATGGATTTAAGTATGTAAATGAAATTATATAAATTATATAGCTATTTTCAAGGTCCAATTAATATTCACATAGGTGTGAGACTCTCCAAGAACCCTAGAACATCATCTTACTTCCTTGCAAGTAGGCATTATTTGTTTGAGACAACACAATCAACTAGAGGTTAGTTGAGGGAATCAAACGAAGTTGAAATAGGTTTCGATAAGTAAATTAAGTGTGTGGAATAATTATAATATCTGATTACCCTTCAAAATGGTTTTAAATATTTCAATAAATCTTAGAACATCTTGTTTTTACTTCAAATGTAAATAGTCTTGTAGATGTTTGTGCATGCAAATAGTCGAACAAGACCCTTATTGAAAACATGGAATAGAGGAGGTAGTAACATTATCTGATGATAATAAAAGTTATAAAGGTTTATAATAGAACCTTAAAATCTTTGAAATTGGTCTAGCAGACCCTTCATAAGCCATGAAACAATTATGATCCCTCTCAGGTTTATGTAGGGAATGATACCCCCATTTAGGATTTTGAAGTCAAAATCATTTTTTGGGAGTTATACATAGCCAAAAGGGATAAAATTTTGTATTTTTATGTTTATCCATGTCATTAAATATATTAAATAGTTTTCATGGTGATATGATGAGGTAAAATATGGTATTCAAGTACTGTGTTGAACTAGCCTACTAAACAAGCCTAGACATGAAGGCCTATTACTAGAGAAAGGTGTTTTTTGATGAGGATGGGATTACATAGGAATTTTTTTAAAGGTTATATCATGTTATTAAATTTAATAAGGCACAAACATACCATTTTTAACCTTGAATGTTGTTATAAGATAAATTGATTGGTTTATACCCTACATAGTTAGTGAAAATACACACAGTCTTTTAAGTTTTTGTAATTTGAAGCATGGAATGTGTGAAATAAGGTGTTTCAAATATTTTATAAGGTGTAAATATTATAAATAGAGCTATTTGTGGTGTTTTTTATCCTTTAAACACTCAAAAACTTGAGATATTATTTTTTAAGCCTTTCAGCCCTTTGTGCATACAAGAAACCCTAGAACTAGGGTTTGGGTGGTAAAATGAGTTTCCACAATCAAGATATGATAAAAATATGTATTATGGTCAAATTAAATGTCCTATAAATTAATAACTTTGTTTTAGACCTGTATTGTCTTCCTAGTATGGATTTTAACTATTGTGTTATGAGATAGGGCTAATTAGGCCTAAAAGATGTTAATTAGAATGCAGAGGAGGATAGAAAATATAGATAGGAATGGAATTAGATAATTAGTATTAATTAATATTTTAATATTCATAAATGTTAATCTAATATTTGTTCATATATTCAATAAAGGTTTTAAAATTGTCAAACTAAGGAGAAATGTCCAAAAAGGGCTTCAAGCCTTAGGACCCCAAGATGAGCCTTGTATGTGAAATGGGATGATAGAGTGAGTTTCATAAAATTAAATGGGTTAATTAAATTTTAATAAGGTCACTTTATACCATCCTCGATATAGGGTTGAAATCTTGAAACTTAATCAAGATTTGACCCTTGAGACCAAAGGAAGTTGCCTAGTGAAAAACTAGTAAAGATGTGAGAGGAAGCTTATGAAACAAATGAATGAATAAAGGTATGAAAATTATTGAAATGATACAAAAGAATATAATTTATTTTAATAAATTTTTGGTTTTAAATAATGATGAGATAAAAAATTTTACCACTAATAAATGCCTTAAAAAAGGGCTATAAAGGAGGATTGTAATAGTGATAAAGTAAAGACATGTGATAAAAGTTCTATGAGAGGATTGTGGACTAAAATGAGTGGTAAAACAAGACCTATGGAGAATTTTTTAGGTGAGATTAACTTGTATTAATATATAATAAAATTGGAATGAGTTTTGAATCATGTTCCAAGTCATTGAACCTAAGGAAGTAGACATAAAGGCTAGTATGTGAAAACTAGTAAAGGTGAGAGACTTGGAGTGATGGAATGAGAAGACATAAATAAGGTAAATATAATGATATTATGAAAAACCAATAATGGAATTTTTTTTCTAATCCAATGGTGACCTATATCTAGCCTTAAAATCACCTACATTCAATTAGGTGTGTAAGGGAGTCAGAAACGTTTTATGGTGTAAACCTTAAAGGAATGATGTTGTGTCTATATAAATATCATGATCAAGCATGGGAATAACTTCACACACCTTTTTACTAATAGTCCAACTCTATAAAATAATGTCTATAATCAATACATGTCTACAGTTAAAATCAAGAAAAGATGAAAGAGACTATTCTCATGAGTAATGGTATATTGTCATAATACAAAGGAAACATGTTATTATAAAAAGGTGTATAGGGTTTTTGTGTCAAGGAGATTTTCCATGATTAATACCATTATCCTATCATTGTAAAGATAATTATATATACCTATAGCTACCAACAATTAACATAGTAATATGAAAGATAAAAATAACTAGGAAGGAGGTTTTCAAAGTGGTGAAGGACTAAACCACTACTATATTGATCATGGTGACTGATCAATAAACCAACAGATTGAGTACCTAACTCAATCAAGCATATTGTGAAGTTTCAAGGATGTTCTAAGTAGAGGAAAGTGATCTACAGTCTCTCAAGTTAAAACATCTTTCAAGTTGGCAAATGATATTGAGGATGTAGTGATGCATAGAGTTTTGTTGGTCATGAATGGATGAGTAATCAATTATGATTTAGAAAAATACATCATGATAATCCTCAAAATTTCAAGGAAACAAAATCAAGGTCACTAAGGAGTGATAGTCTTGTAGCCATCCACCAAGATGTTCAACCTCAAAATCTAGAGAGAAGATTCATGTTCTAAGAAGTTGCTTTAGGAAAATATAAAAGGACTCAAATATTAAAGGCCATACACCATGAAATGAGCACTTACAGTATAAAAAGGATACCTACAAGATTTTCTATAGTTTTGGCTGAGAGGATTGAGGCTAATGGTCCACATGATGGTTTCATATTCAAGATAGTGGTTTGAAAAAACCACAGAGAGCAATGTCATCTTAGTATAATAAAAACATATATATGGTGGATCTAAAAAGACATGTTGTAATCAAAATTCACCTCATAATAACCTATACTAATAACTAGCCTAGTCAAGGTTAGCAATGAACCTTCCACCAACGTTGATTTGGGCAATGAACTGGGTCTAAGATGTGTTCAAGTTATTTGTAAATAAGGAGTCTAAAGAGAGTGGAGATCCCACTATGTAACCAAAGTGGGTATCATTATCACATTTAAAACCAATGAAGTAATTGGTTTTCACCAAGGGAGGACTTGGTTAAAATTTGGAGATGGTCATTGAGAGCAAGCCTATCTTCAAGAGGGTAAAAACTATTTCAACAAGGTGATCCATGGTGGAGTTTCATAGTATAGTTTCAAAAGATCATGTGGAGATGGAATGGATTCTATATTTATGATATATGGATTCAAATAATGTAATATATATTCATGCACCTCATAGCCATCACATATATCAAAAATAACAAAGGCATTTATGGGTTTTCCTTGAAAAATTTAAGTCATACAGAGGAAGCATGGGAAATTGTGGAATACCAATAAAGAGTGTAATAATTCAAGGATAATATAAATGAGAATTTAGAATCAAATTTACCTTTTTATAGCTCAAACCAAGTCAAATGGGAGGAAAACTTAGTTTTGAAATTTGAAGAGGTAGACACATGTCACTAGCTTTTGCCATAATGGGCATATAAGCCAAAATCTATAGGATCTAATCAAAAATTTTGGTATATATTATCATTTTTACCTAATATACTCACTAAAAATATTTTTTAGTTTTTTTAATAATGGTAACTATTCACTATTTTGGTATAGTCAACCCTATGTCAAATCATGGTCAACATTGGAGCATGCCTTAGAGGAATTGGTCATTTTGGGGCATCTACAGGTTGAGTCAAAGAATGGAATTTGGTAAAAATGATAAAAATTAACTAAAAATAATCTCATTCCATCCTAAATTTCCTATAAATAGTTAAAGTGTCCATTATTCTTACACAGTCTATAGGTAGTCAAGAATGTAGTCATTGGAGACCAAATGAAGTTTTGTTAGTTTTGAATGTCAATAAGGAATTTAGGAATTAAATATGTTTTAAAACCATATAATATTATTTTTTAAACCTATATTATCCTATATAAATGATAAATTTTATGGGTTTCAAGAAATTTTTTTAATAAAGACAAGTTTTGGCATGAAGGAAGCATACAAACAACTCAGGCTAAATTTTGGTAAAAAAAAGTCTGTAGGAAAAAGTATGAATCCAAAAGACTTTAAAATTTGTAGGATTGGTAATAATCATATACCCTACCTATAAAATAAAAATTTAAGGTCATATGGTAAGTTTAATTTCCCACTATTTATACACAGTCCCCTTCATGTCTCATAATGGTCACTAGTCATGCAAGCATATTATTTTGAGTTATAAGGTGTTTTTGAGGTTTATAAGCTTAGGTGAGTATTTAAAAAGAATTTTAATATGTTTTTATCCTATTTAAAACCTTTAAATATTTTTTACACTTTCAAATTCATGTAAACCCCACAAATAAGCTTAGAACCCCATAGGTAGTCTCAGTGGCATGAAGAGTCATGTTGGTTTTAGATCATTTGGATAAGTGTTATGAGATGTTTAAGGTGAAATGAATATTATTAAAATAAAATAAGATAATTTAAAATTTAAAATTGGTATTTTAAATAAATTTAAACTTTTCTAGTGGAAATGTCAAATTGGTCTTTTAGAGAAATTCAAGCTTTTCAAGCTTAAGACACATAGTTTTAGCCCTTATTTAGATGCTCATTTATTTAATACAAGTGATTATAGTATGTTTTTAGTAACCATATGTAATTTAAATTAATTTTTCATTTATTTTGGTTAAGATATTTATTTTTAATAGTGTAAGCATGTCTAGAATGCTTGTAAACCCTACAAGCAATCATCTTTATATATGTATCTTTTCATACCTTCTGCATGAGAGCCCAATATTTTTAATATGTTTAAGGGGGATATGTAATATATATAAATTTAAATAACTGGTGTATTTCATATCTTCATTTTATGAATAATCATCTTGAAGGTGAGCTTACTTAAGCTTGTAGAGGAGCTTTCTAAACAATTTTGTGTTTTTGGACTCATAGGTCCATAAAATGTCCTATAATTAATTTGAAACCACACAAAATGTGTATATGACTCCATATATCTCATGAACAACCTATTTTATAGAATAATTTAGCATGTTTTGGTGGTTAGAAGGCCCGATATGGCTTGAAAATACTTATTTTTATAGGTCTTCAAAGAGAGAAATGGTATAAACCCACAAAAGAGGCCTAAAAGGGACTAGGACATATTTATATGTAACTTATATCTCTTAAAAAGTGTATCATGGGTGTCTATCTAATCTAAAGGCTCAAAAACCTAGATTTTAAAACATTTTGTGGATTGTTGTGGGTTTAATGGTGATTTCCACTATTGTTACAAGTCTTGAAGGTTTTCCAATCTTCATTTTATTCTTCATAGATATGCCATGGATGTATGGAAGTATTCTACATGTCTATAAGTGGTATTCAAGGTTCCAAATGGCCTTGCGAGTATGTTTCAAGGTAGTTGGTTGAGGGTGACCCAATCTTATGACCTCCATCAATGGGATCTATGAGAGTTTCAGGTTTCATGGAGTTTATTGCAGGTTGGAGGAGAAAAGTCAAGATGAAAATAGAATAAAACATCAAAAATCAACTCCAAGACTTAACCTCCATGATTATTTAAGCATAAAATGATAATTCAATGAAATTTTATAAAACACATTCTAGAAGTGCAAGTGTAAGGGGGCAAAGAATTCCATGGGAGAGATTTTGGGGGTTAAGATGGCAATTGGAGAATTGAATGAAGTTTCAAAGTATTTGGACAATTTTCCTTTTTAGTGGATCATGACATCATCATCCTAAAGAAGCTCTTATCTTCTAGTGTGATTCTAATCCAATGAGATGGATTTAAGACTATTTAGGCTAACAGAGGTCAATTTTTGTGGGAAGGATTAGTTATAGTTAACCCAAATGTGGTTGAGACTCCATATAAGTGGTTGTGTCTCATTTATTCATATTTTTTTGCTTGCCTCTTCTCTCTCTCTTTCCCTTTTCTCCTATATCTCCCATTTCTCACCCATTTTTGTAATATATTATTATTTAACAAGGATAAACTATATCAAAATTTGTAATAAAGTCCTTTTGTATAAATAAATATCATTTTCACCTATCTCTTGCCTCTAAATTATGTTCTTTGATGTCCACTATTCTTCTTTCTTACCTATTTTTAAGTGTTCTCAAGTTAGTTTTTGGTCTAAACTTGAGATGTTTCCAAAATTAATGGAAATTTGATATGAATTTTATAATTTCTCTTTTCTCCATGTACTATTTGGTGAGCCTAGTTTATGAAATACTTATGTAAATTAGATAGTTTGTGAGGTTGTGTAAGAAAAAATTGTCTTATGTTGAGTTAGTGTTTATTTCAAGATTATGTGAGTATTAATAAATTTAGTGTGTCACCATTTTAGTGTTTTTAGTCATCCTATACCCCATTTTTACCCCTTTTCTAAGTATAATTATTATTTTAGGTGATATACCAAGAGGAGGTCAGCCTTCTCTGGAGGTTTAACCTCGCTATAAGATACCCACAACCTGAGGTTGCTCCAATATTATAGTTGGGAATGAGAGAGCCTTAATAAATCTCCTAAAAGGGTGAAATTATACACTAAAATATTTTTTGGCATGCTTTATGGGAC
The DNA here is from genome assembly GCA_037957365.1 of Torreya grandis. NCBI lineage: Eukaryota > Viridiplantae > Streptophyta > Pinopsida > Cupressales > Taxaceae > Torreya > Torreya grandis. Next base: position 1,641,655 of record JARHVA010003679.1, on the reverse strand, counting down.
TACATTTTTCACTAAGTGAAGAGTTTTGGTGTTCTCTTCATCCAATCAACCTTTCGAGCATGTGTGGAAACACCAATGGTGAATCCAAGTATTTATTAACTAGTATAAGTAGCAAAAGTTCCTAATTATCATTATTTAGTATATATTATCATTAATTTTATCAAAATACTTTTTATTTTCTCCATTATCCTTCATATTAGATTAGTAATGTTTATGGCTTCACCCCAAATGGCTCTCAAACTTCAATGTATCAGCCTTGTTAGAGTTTGTCCTTGTTTAGTCATTTTAAAAAGAATTTTAGGGAGATAAGACTTGATTTTGAAAGAGAATTAAGAGAGAGTAATAGAGTGGAAGAGTGTTATAAGCATCACTAAAATCTTAAACACCAAGATTTTATTTAAGAGTAATAGTTGAGGTTTTAAGAAGAATGCTTGGTTAGAAAAGACCAATATAAGAAATAAAATATCTATCAGTTGTTCTTAATAATGAAAGAAACAAATATTAGACCCCAAATTTCCTATCCTACCCCTATTAATTCTCAAACATAGGCACCTAGTCCACCTTGTCAAAGATCATCTTTGTTAAGAGTTGAGTAAATCATTATAAACCATGGGAGATCAATCATGAAGGGGAATGCCAAGGTAGTCATTGTCAAATAATTCCCCGTCCATGCCATGAATAGGACAAGAGACTTCTTAAAAGATCTTTAGAGTTTGTGGGTAGCCACTGAGGGGGAAATTATCTATACTTTGAGAGGAACCAATTAAAGGAATGGATAATCTTGATAGAGTCAATGTTAACTCATTGGGAGGATGATTATGTCAAACCCAAATTGATCAATTTTACCTCTCCTACCCCTATGCCCATTCCCATTCAATATTTTCAAACCATCTCAACTTGGACACTACCTACACCTTAGACCATAACTATGTCATGGCCATTATTATAAAACCACCCTCTCTAATACCCATTCAATAATAAGAGAACTTGGTTTTACCATATAGACTCCTCTCATGGAAATTAGTCAATGAGATCATTGAGATGAAAGAGGAGGTGCTAGATGAAGTAGTCCAAGAAGAAATATTCAAGGATGAGTTATTTTTTCAAAAAGTGAATCAAACAACCATAGCTCAGCTTAATGAGCTTGATCTATAACATTTTCAAGACTCTCTCACTTCCATAAAAAACACCTAAAAGAGCCTTTAAATTCAATAATTAGAAAGATAATCTCCTAATTTATAAGCAAGGTGAAAATTTTCACCCTCCCAAAATCTCCCTCTTGAATAAGGGACCTATTATACAAGTCCATGGTGAAGAGGAATGTCTTGATGAGTTAGAAATGATAGAGATATAAATAGGACCTCAAGATTCTACTGTGAATGAAGAAATGGAAGACCAACATGAGTTTGTAGAGGTTGACCAATCACAAGAGGTAAAGTAAATTGAAGGTAATATTGATGCTTTCATACTTGAAAATATGTGTATTCATGTTGTAAATGAGAGAATAAGAGATTTTTATTTTTTTCAAGAGAATCCATCTGATATGGTTGAAGATGAAGATGAGCAAGGTGCAAAAATTTATATGGTTGCAATAGTCAATCAATCAAGTGATCACATTAAAGAGATCATATATGAGCAAGATAAAAAGATAGAGGATTAGTTACTAGAAAATCTTAGTGAGGTTGAGGATTTTGATGCAGTAGACTTGTGATCATTTGCCCTTAATGATGCTTCAAATATATAAGAAATGATTTAACAAGGTAACTATGAATACTTTTTTGAAGTCTTATAATAAATATATATGTTGTTGTTATGTAATTATAAGTTGACTAATGTAATTAGAGGTAGTCTTGGTGACTGAATTAGTAAGATAGAAGTGGTGGATGAATAAGCGGAAAATCCTCAAGAGGCTACTGAGAGCCAAATATGCCACTTTAATTAGCCATGGGTGAATAAGGTTGAAATAGTTTATCAATGATGAGATTAAGTGTATGCAATTAGAAATGCATCTTCTCTATTAATCAATCCTAGCTTGAAGAAGATAGATCATACCTAAACTTCTAATTGGGAATACATTTTTTAAGTGGGATCATGACTAATATGGGGATCTGATCTACTATACCTGATTAAGGGATCATTATCACAATACACCATGTGAGGTAGGGTTCTAAAGCCTACAGTCTAACACAATCATGAAAAAAACCTAAAAGAGTATAAGGCTTTATATTTTACCTATGTCTATGAAACAAGAAAGTAAATCTAATATAGTTCACACCAAATATTGTGACACAAAGTGGGGGTTAGAAACAAAAAAAATAACTAAACTAAAAATGCATATAATATATATACTCATGTAAATGTATACATAGATATAATGCATATGAATAAAAACACAACTACATTATCTATCTAGTCTTACAAAGGAGAAATAAAGTTAGGAATACTTACCTTGAAGATGAACCCAACAAGCCTCAATATCTCCCTTGGCCAAGATGCTTCACAGGAGATATTTGGGGTGTGTAAGGATAACAAAGGCAAATTAATTCTAGGTTACATAACCTATCTATGCATCCAAAATACTTCTCCAAAATAAAAGATATATATATATATATATATATATATATATATATATATATATATATATATATATTTCCAAATAAAGTATGTAACCCTAAAATTTAGTCTTCAATTAGAATGGTCAATAATCAGATTTTCATTTACACTTATTCTTCTTTGTTTGTATTCTTAAAAATGGTTGGAAATTAACTTGTACATATAGGTGGATCTTTCCCTAAATCTTTCCAAAAGAATTAGCTATATAGGGTTGACCATGGTCAACCCCATATGTTTTTGGGGATAATTCACTATGTCTGAGCTAGGTCAGTCAAAAGGCTAACAAACCCAAACAGTGAAAAATACCCCTAAACAATACAAGGTCAACCATAGTCAACCTAGTATAACTAACAGTCTAAAATGAAATTAAGGAAGTAAAAGGAGGATGGAAAGAGGAAAATGACTAGAATGGGTAGGAATAAGTGAAATAATATTAGGGTAAATGGTTTTATGAGATGAGTGTGTAGATGGCAAGTGGAAAATGGGACAATAATCTTACAAAACACCAATGGTCTACCCACCCCTTTCCTGATGCACCCCTTAAGGCATGCACTTAGAGAGATTGAGACTCGATAGGTTCATACAAGATATAAAGTATTAGTAATCAATAAAAGTTTTAAAATATTGAGTGGATACATATGCCCCACTGAAATCTCATCACGTGCCATGTAAATGTAACACATGATGGTGATTCAGGAAATAGAACATGATAAAACATAATGCTAATGTTAATTAAATTTTAGTAAGCATAAAATAAGACAAAAGAAAGGATATAATTGAAAAACACATACCTTTACTTACCTTAGTTTTGTAGATAAATAAGTAGTCTAAAAGAGATGTGAAGGCATCCAATGTGAAGAACACTAGGGGAACCTATAAAAGTTAGTGAAACAAATAGCCAAAAATTAAAACTTTTGGAAGACAAACATATGATAGTGGAAAATAATCTCTACATCATCATGAATCTAATGCATTTTATAGATCTAAAAATAGATGAGTAAAAATAAATATATAGATAAAATAAGGAATTTACAAGACAAGGATTGAAGAATTTGACTTTTTGAAGAGTGTTTTTAAATGGAGGAAAAGATGTCATTTATTATTATGACTTGTAAAGGAGAGAGAAAATAGATTTGAATATCAAAAAACCTAGGATGGTGAGGAGCCAATAGACTAGATAGGGAGAGGCTCCAGAGGCAATGGTAGGTGCACTACAGGTATGCAACTATGAATCTCAAACTAGTTTTTGAAATTGTAATGAATTAATTTTATTTTTAGTAATTTTGAATTTTAAGCATTTCAAGATATCATAATGAGACAAAATTATATTCTAGAGGTAAAAAATAAAAAGATGGTAAATAGGTTTATAGGAATTAGGAAGAAAGTAAGAGAAATGCACTTTTTTAGGAAAATGAAAGGGGTTGGTAGGCAAAATGAACTGGGTCAACCTAATCAACCTAATAAGTTAAAACTAGGCATAATCCATAGTGTTGACCTAGTAGGTGTAGGTCAACCCTATACATTCTATAGACTACCAAACTAATGTAGTTTGTAGACTAACTTGAAAGGTCCAAAATGATAAGAAATTACTAGGAAGGGAAAAATAAGGGGTTTGACAAATTTTAGAGTCAATTAGGATTAAAAAAGGGATATTTTGGTCAAATTAGTTTGACCAAAGAACCAAAATAAGCACAAAAAAGCATGTCAAAGGATGAAAGAGAGCTAGAATGGCCTGAAATGACCAAATGAGGGAAAGAAAGATTGATTAGGATAGAAATAGGGTAAAATTAATAATTTTAAAAGTAACTAGGCTTGTTTTTGGAAAAAAATTAAAAAGAATGTTTTGTGAATATACATGACATGAAGGAACTAAAACATCCTTTGTTATTTCTTGGTTGTAGAAATGATGGAGGTTTTGGTGACTGGTGGATGTGTCCTAGTTACTAATGTTATTGGAGTGATTTTTAGGTAGAGATAGGGCTATACTAGTATCCATAAGTCTAGGAGGCATATTTGATATATACAAGATCTACATGAGTTCATATCTATTAGTCATGTGCCTTAGTTGCTAGGATGACTAACTAACATATTTATATGTGAGGTGAATGTGGATGTGATAGAGGTGGCCATCATACTAATGTGGTTGACCATAGCAAGAGCACCAGTGACCATAAGGATATTAGATAGTATAGAGGAGAGGAGAGCCTTAGCCATGTGGGCTACATGCTCAAAGATGATTTTTGGATGATGAAAAGTTAGTATGGATGATGTATATGCATAATATATTATGGATATATAGAAATTTATGATATAAATTATGACATAGTGGGTGTTATGTCACAAGTTGAATGACAAGGTACCATTCTTAATGGTAACCTTAAGGAAGATGATGTTGGAGGAGTGAGTTCTATATTATTTAGGATCTGTCATATAGGTCCAACTTATATATGACCTATATGAGATGTTGGTCATAGTGTAAAATACCATGGGATCGATCATATTGCTAACAACTTAGCTCTATGAGTGTTTTCTTATGTATTAGTTAGTTGGGTTGCCCCATATGGTTGATGATAAGTTTCCTTAGGTAAAGAGATGGAGAGAGGACCAGGTGGCATGGACCATGCCCCATATTCTAGTATTGCATTCAATGAGATGTATAGACATAGTGTGGTAACCATATGGATACATAACAACTACATGGGTGAGTTAACACATAGTTACACTAATGATAGAGAGGACAAAGGTTACTAGACACTACACATGGTAGAGAGAGCCACATCTAGTAACAAGGGTACTAAGATAGATGGACCTACCTCATCTAGTGACATCAAAATTGATTCTTGAGTAGTGAGATTGACATATGAGAGAGCCATCAGGGAGAAAAAGACTAGGATCATAGATAGTGAGACTGACACTTAGACTATGTCATGAGAGGCAATACACTATTTGAGCATGATGGGGAGTAGATCAAGAGGACAAGGAGGTAGAGGTAGAGATACCCAATGTAACACTACTAATTCTATAATAAGAAGAGATATGACAACAAAGGACATGATAGTGATAAATTTAGTAGGAGATAACAAAGATTGATGCTATTCTTGATGAACTAGTAGAGGAGCCAAAGGAGGGATGGGTGATAGAGATACCACTTAGGCATAGGTTGAGATATATGTGAGCCATGATAGAGGGATTTGAGATAAGGAGATGACATATAGAGGAGGTAATAGTAGTCTACGTAGATGGAGAGACTATGCTAGCTGATCACATAGATGGTGAGACCATAGTAGTTGAGACATAGATAGGTAAGAGAATATGGTTAAATTGTTACTTTAAGTTATTATTTAGAAGTAGAGAGAGATAGATATTTTGAGATCTAATAATGATCTAATATCCATCTAGTGTGATTTTTTATGTGTAGGTGAGGATTTAAAGGAGAGATAGGGGTTAATAGTGAGGGGAACACTTTATGACATTTTGGATGAGACTCTACAACCATATGATCTTACTGCATTAGAGGATCTCAACATACCATTTGTCCCAGCTTAGGTGGGAAAGTTTAGACTTACTAGGGAGGGAGTGAGATAGATATGAGTGAAAATAGAGAGGATGTAACCACCAATAGATTTAGGTGTAGGTGAGATGTGGGCATGACAATCCCTGGTTGAGGAGAAAGTTGTGCATCTAGCTAGAGTGGTGTAGACGTTAAAGATTTAGACCTAGCTAACATAGTCACAGGTGTAGGTGGTGTAGCTATATCGATAGATAGAAGGATTGATATCCTATATGACCTCTTTATAGTGTATTATTCTAAGGAATCAAACTGAGGCCTTAGTAGGTAGCATGGATATGCCATAAGATAAATTGGATGGGAACCAACCCTATAGCTAGAGCATTGTATATAGTTTTATTTATTGTATCAAACTCATGAGATGTATAAATATGTATTATTTTGGAATTTTGTTACTCATTGTGTATGTTGTCATTATTGTTTATTATATTTGTTCATTACGATTGTGGTTGTTGATGCTTTGGATATTTTTTTCTAGCACATGTAGTTTAACTTTATTGTATATGGTATATGAAATATATGAGATGTGGTTTATTTTATAGAATTATGAAAAACACATGCATGGTTAAAAATAAATAGGCAAAAAGGACTTGGAAAATAAAATCAATCAAGAAAATGTACTACACACTTTTTCAATCTAGTAAATGTGTAATAACAAGAAATGAATAAGTATAAAGAACCAAGAAATGGTAAAACAAGATGGTAAAAAGGGATTTGTTTTTAAACCAAAGTAAAAGATTTTTACACCAAATTAAAACAAGTAAAATCATACTAATTCACATTTGGAAGTATGACAATAATGTAATAAAATGGAAGGTATGTAAAAGGGCACAAATGGTATACAAACAAATAAATTAAGTCAATCAATCATACTATATCACATTGGGAAGTATAAAATAAATAAAAAAATATTAAAAGATTGGTCTTAAATTGATCACACTAATTCAAGCTAGGAAGTATGAAAAATTCAAGAAATGGTGGAATTCTTACATCCACTTAGAAAATACAAAGATAAAAGGATAAAAGAGAAATGAATAATCATAAAACACACTAAATCAAGCTACGAATCATGTCAAGGATGTGTGACTTCATAATCAATCAAATCTTATCTCATATTTGACACATGTAATTTTGGATTGTGACTTGGGTGTTGGAAAATGTTGTGAGGAATGTTAGGTCCTATCCATGGTCTTACACTACAACTCACAAAGATAACACTATTAGGGTATAATAAATAGGAGATATTATGTAATCAAAGATGTGGGTAATAAGAAGGAAAAGATTAAAATTTCTAAGGATGGTTGGTCCTATCCATAGTATTATAATGAAAATCACAAATGAAATACCAAGGGGAGTGATAAATAGACAAAATAATATTTCTCAAGAGGAAATATGAGGGATATAGGGAATGAAAAAAGGTGTGTAAAATCAAGGATTAAAAATCTTATTAGAATACCTTAGGATATATGAGGCATACTAATGACATACAAAGACACTAAGTGACTTCTGGTCATCTATATACAAAGGAAACCTACTCACTAAAGACACAAAGCTTTGTATGAAAATAGGATGCTAATAAGATTAACTCATGAAGGTATATTGGTAAAATAAAAATAAATTAGACCTACCTTCCCATGATGTGTTCCCCATTCTTTAGGACTCCTTTCAAAGTTGGCAGTCTACTATAAAGCTTGGGTACTTACGTGAGAAAGTAGGTAGCACTAATTTTTTATTCTCCTCTTCTAATATACTAGTTTACCACACACCAAAGGACATCATATCTATTGTGAGACCAATTTTGGAGTTTGATCTTAGACTAGAAGAAGGATATGTGCTTTGAATCACATTTTTTAGTGTGATTGTATTTTCAAGAATAATTTTTCCTGTTGATATCATTGTCTTTTGTTTAAATTATTTAGATATTAAATTTTTATGGATTTATAAGATTAATCCTCCATATGAACATGGAATGACCAATCATGAGAGATATAGTGATACACAAAAATGAGCTATAGGCTAAGGCTAATGACAAAGATTGACTATGACACTTAGGATTGATAATGAATTACCATATTATCTCAAGTCTCAACCATGTATATGCTCAATTCATGGAAAAAGAAAGAAGGGAAAAAGGAGATCCAGAAAAAAAGTGGACTAGTGTAAGGAGATAGTAATGTGTAGGATTGTTTGCTAACTGATCACATGGAAAAAGGGAGATAATGACCAAATGGAATAGGGTTTGTATAACTAAGTCATAATGATAATTAAGTATGAAAAATGAAGATAAGAAAGTAAACAATCTTGAAGAGGAAAGAAAATATTTTTGAGAAAAACTCAATCAAGAGAGAGAAAGCAATGATAAATAAATACCATCATATGAAAAATATAAATGATAAGTACGATACAGTATAACAAGCAAGATCACCATAAATGATAAGGAAAAAATTGACATGGTATCAACTGATATAATAGATAGATAAACATAAAATTGGAGCATATGTCCAACCTAAATGAAAATGTGAATGTACCATGCATGTGCTCATAAATACTGATAGATTTATCCACACACTTTATCAAAGACATCAGATAAATCTCTATGAAGTTGGAGATAAACTACTACTAATGTCTCATCAATATATAATGATACTAGGCAAATATTTATCTTCTAATCTCCTCTATAAAAAAGGTAGGAATGCTGAAAGGATCAAGCTAAGGAGGGAAATTAGGTAAGGGATGGTTAGGAGAATGCATGGGAGAAGGCTCTATGGGAGATGAAAGAATCACTAGTGGAGAAGAATACGTGGGTGATGGACTCATAAGTGGAGAAGGATCCATAGGTTAGGGAAGGTCTATAGGTGAAGGAATAATAGGTTGGGGCATAAAATGTGGTGAAGAGACCATAGGATGGGAAGGAACGGTTAGGTTGTGGAGCTAAAAGCTTCACTAATGCACACATGGAGGAGGTTGTTGAGGTTGCAAAGGATTACTGAGTTGCAGAATGAGTTGTAGGGCAACCGACGTCAGTCTGATCAACTGACATCAATCATATTATAGTGTAGAAGAAATCGACATCGATTATGAGTCGGCTGACATCGGTCAGGAAGGAGCCGACGTCGGTAACCTGTGTGTGCATGCAGGTTCTGGATAGGTCTATTTTTGGACTTTCAATTTACATGTTAAAGGCTAATTATAGTCTTGGAGTTGCGTGTCTAATTATTGTAATTAAGAAAGTCTAATTATTATATGCATGAGATCTATATAATAGACTCATGGGCTGTATTGTAAATGTGTGCTAGAGAGTAAGAGAGAAAAAATTAGCTCCTTCTGAGAGAAGAGAGCATGGTGTGTTCCTCCTAGTTCCAAAGGGGTGTTGAGTGTGTATGATCTTTTAGAGTTGCAGGTGTGCAAGTTCGGTTAGAAGATCCACCAGTGTACTGGTTGAAGAATCATAAGGACTTGGTAAGGAAAGGACAAGGGTTCTTTACGGTGTAGAGATATCTACATGGTAAGTAAGGTCTGTTGATTTGCAGGTGGCAGCAAGGAAAGGGAGATCTATTTGGAGTACAGTTGTGTACTTGGTGTACTGGCAGCATTGTTACTGACTGGTGGAGGTGAACAACTATGTATTGGAGTTGATTTTTATGACCGTGGTGAGAGAGTGAAGTGTTGGAGGAGAATTACAGGTGAACCCTAGAAGTGTGGGAGCTCTAGAGGTGTGGGAAGAAGAAGTGTGGCATCTTCTTTATTGTATTTTATTCTGAGTGATTATTAATACAATTGTGCATTATCTCTCATATCTTGTGTTGTTTCATATTTCTAGTTACTTATCATTCTAGTTAAATGCCGTGTTTAGTTGCTAATACAAGAGGTAATCATATATACTCTTATTGAGGAGTAGGATCCTAACAAGTGGTATCAGAGCTTTTGGTTGGGTTGACTAATAGGTGGTTCAAATTTGGTTAGTGTTTGTTGATTACAGGTCACTCTCAGGAGTTTCAAATTTAGTGGGAGTATAGCAATGGTAGAAGAAAGTAAGCTACGAATGGAGAAACTAAATAGCACAAATGGTCTGATTGATGGAAAGAAAGAGCAGGTAAAGGAAGATTTTTGGTCAGTAGAAGATCAACATGTAGAAGTAGATGTTGCAGGTGTTGTTACACAGGTTGCTCTAGATAAAGTAGAATCTTGGTTTACAGATTCTTTTGCCTCTTTCCATGCAACCCGAAATAGAGCATCTTTTCAAGAGTATGTCCAGGGAGATTTTGGAGAGATTTATTTAGGAGTTGGTGAGCCTTGTTAGATTGTTGGCAAAGGGGAAGTGAAGCTGAAATTGCAAACAGATAACACACAGGTGTTGAAGAAGGTCATGCAGGTACCAATCTTGGAGATGAGTCTAATTTCTTTAGGAAAGATGGGTGATGGGAGATGCACAATAACTCTCACAGTGGATGTACTTGAATTAGATGGTGGTAAGAAAGTAGGTATCCTTTATCTATCTACTTATATTATTGATTCACCTTCTATTGTAGAGATGTGGCTTTGTAGGCTTGGTTACATATGTAAGAAGGGAATGCATGTTCTTAAGCGTAAGACAGATATCTTTGATAAACTTAAGAAGTATAAAGCCTTGGTGTTCATGGAGGAGATGATAGATAGAGATCAGTGGAGGGGATTAAATTATTATGAGTAGGGCTGTGTTAATTTGAATAGGGTTTTGACCCAAAAGGAGCTCATGGGTAAAAAGTCATCACTCATAGGTGAACATAGGTACTGGCATCGATCAGGAGGAACTGACATCGAATAGATAGGCACCAATGTCGATCATGTGCAGATTAGCAGAGTCAATGGTGTTGGGTAGTAGGAACTGACATCAGTCATACAAGAACCGATGTCGATAGTAGGTACACTGGTGTCAGTCAAGAAATTGACATTGGCAGTAAGGGTTAGTCACAGGGAACCGACGTCAATTGGATGCAGATTGGGAGATGACCGAGATCGGTCACTAGAATGGATATTAGGTAGATAACAAGCTATCAAGGATTCTCAAATGCCGATATGAAAGACTTAAATGGTAATTGGACCTCATATTCATTGTTCACCTTCTTACTAGTTGCTTACTGATGGTCAAGAACCAAGAATATGTGAAGAGGCAATGCAGGTAGAATCCATAAATAGTGGGAGCTTAGCATGGATGAGGAGTGTGAGTCCTTAGAGAAGAACCAAATAGGATTTTATTGGTGGAGTTGTTAGCTAGAAGAAATCACTAAAAGATGGATAGATTCCCAATTTAAAGAAGAGAGTGGATGGATATGTGAGACAAAAGGCCAGGTATATGGTCTTGAGGAAGCTGCAGGACAGTGGTATAGGTTTTGACAGGTGCGTAATAGATCAGGGCTTCAGTCAATGTCAGTGTAACCATTATGTTTGACTTACTAGGTGGATGATGGTTGCAACATTATCCTATTATTGTATGTGGGTGATATGCTAGCAGGTTCATACATACAAATTTTTGTTGAGCTAAAGGTAAGGTTAGTTCAGTGGCATGTCATGAGGAATTTAGAGCAGTGAAATTCTTTGGCATAAGATAAATGGAAGATCACAAGTTGATCTCCAGTGGGAGCTGATGTGAAGAAGTTGTTGGTGAGGTTCAAGATGTAGGATATAGAATCGGTAAGCACACCAAGGGCTGGACAATTCAAGCTGAGTTTAGAACAGGGTTCGAAATCACATAAGGTCGAGTGTAGACCTAAATTTTCCCAAGTAGTGGGAGTTGTCAGAGAGTTTGGAGCCAATTCAGAGAAGGTGGATTCTTAGGTATTTGAGAGGGACTAGCAGTAGGGATTCATGTTATGCAGGGTCAAGGTCTTCACTACATGGAGATGTAGGTTCAGATGTGGTAGGTTACTTGGATGACAGGAAAGGCATCGTAGGGTGTGTGGTGGGTGGTCTTCAAGATGGAGCTTAAAGAGGGATACAAGCCAGGGAACAAATTAAATAGTGTATAGGTATAGGTATAGTGCAACTATTTATCTCCAAGTGGGAGATTGTTAGGTTGTGGAGCTAAAAGCTTCACTAATGCAGACATTGAGGAGGTTACTGAGGTTGTGAAGGATTACTGAGTTGTAAAATGAGTTTCAAGGCAACCGACGTCAGTCTGATCAACTGAGATCAATCATATTATAGTGTAGAAGCAACCAACATCGGTTATGAGTCAACTGACATCGGTCAGGAAGGAGCCGACATCGGTAACCTGTGTGTGCATGCAGTTTGCATGTAGGTTCTGGATAGGTCTATTTTTTGACTATCAGTTTGCATGTTAAAGGCTAATTATAGTCTTGGAGTTGCGTGTCTAATTATTGTAATTAATAAATTATAATTATTATATGCATGATATCTATATAATAGACTCATGGGCTATATTGTAAATGTGTGCTAGAGAGTAAGAGAGAAGAAATTAGCTCCTTCAGAGAGAAGAGAGCATGGTGTGTTCCTCCTAGTTTTAAAGGGGTGCTGAGTGTGTATGATCTTAGAGAGTTGCAGGTGTGCAAGTTCAGGTAGAAGATCCACCGGGGTACTGGTTAAAGAATCATAAGGACTTGGTGAGGCAAGGACAAGGGTTCTTCAGGGTGTAGAGATATCTACATGGTAAGTAAGGTCTGTTGATTTGCAGGTGGCAGCAAGGAAAGGGAGATATACTTGGAGTATGGTTGTGTACTTGGTGTACTGGTAGCATTGTTACTGACTGGTGGAGGTGAACAACAACTCTATATTTGAGTTGATTGTTATGACCGTGGTGAGATAGTGAAGTGTTGGAGGAGAATTACAGGTGAACCCTAAAAGTGTGGGAGCTCTGGAGGTTTGGGAAGAAGAAGTGTGTCATCTTCTTTATCGTATTTTCTTCTGAGTGATTATTAATACAATTATGTATTGTCTCTCATATCCTATGTTGTTTCATATTTCTAGTTACTTATCATTCTAGTTAGATTCTATGTTTAGTTTCTAATATAAGAGGTAATCATATATACTCTTATTGAGGAGTAGGATCCTGACAAGAACCACTTGAGGTGGATACATTGGAGAAGGAGGATACTTGTTATGGGATTGACCTATGGGAAGAGTGTTAGAAGGTTCAAGAATGGCTATAAGGTGATCCTTAAAATTTTGTTAAAGGATGCGTTAATAATTGGTATGATGGGTACCATATAGATGACATAGACAATATATCTCACCATACTTGGGTATATATCTAGGAAGTACCTTTGGGGGAGGTATGGATTTTTTTGATGATGGGGAAGAAGGATGGAAGGTATCAACATATTTTTTTAACTTGCGATAATGGGTATAAGAATGATTATGTATCCCATATAAGCAATAAATATGCTTGTGAGTGGTTTTAGTAGAAGCATTCATAAAAATAGGTGCAAAATGAGTGGAAAAATCTGGAGAACACTCATCAAACTATTTGGTGGGTAGAGGATCCATTTAAAGCAAAGGAAGCAGACTATCACCAGGGGATGGTGATGATGAGGAAGGAATATAACTAGGCTCAATAGAAAGATAATGAAATTATAAATAGGGGTAGGATCAACAATATTAGGAGTAAGAACATGATTAACTATATTATAATCATGAATGGGCTCAACCATAATGTGCTCTACTAAGGGAAGAGTAAGATCTATAAAAGGTCTAAGGAGAGTTCCACTAACCTCAGTGGTAAACTAGTTATGAGGGTTAGGGTACCTAAAAAATAGTAAGGCTTGGTCATAGCATGATCCATGATCATAGTCCTATGTGGCTCTTTAGAAACTAGAGATTTTGATGCCATCTCTACCCTTTGTTAAAGGGGAAAAATACAAAAATCAAGAACTATGAATGAAGGAAGATGAGATGCAAAAAATGTCTCAAGTAAAAAATAATGATAATGAACAATCTCAGCATCGCGAGCCTGTACACGATTGCTTAATAATGGATCATCTAAGGATTAACCATCATCTTAATCTAGGGTGTGAAGGTTAATGACATAAGTAGGGATGACCTTGCCATCTGAGGAGGTGCGGTAAATAGAATGCATAGTCTTGGTTAAGACTAAATGAATGTCATCACAAGGAGGCTTACAAGAGTAAGGTTATAAAGAAGAAAGAAGTTACGAGATGAGATGAGGTGAGAGATCAAATGTTTTAATCTGTAAGTAATCTCATTGGAATCATCATCATTAGAATCTAAGAGGTTAGGATGAATGTTACCAATGATCTTAGGATGCCTATTATAACTTTGGGTTGAATTAACAAGAAAATTGAGACGTTAAATCTCACATAATGGAATTCTTGGCAAAGACTCAATAGTAAGAATATTGAAGACACCATCATCTTCAAATTCTTCAAAATTCTAAAGGTTAGTGTCACCTTCAATCCAGTAAATGGATCCATTATGAGGGAATTTAACTCATTGGAAGGTGGCAAACATAATATCTCTCATGTGGTGAGTCCATGGCCTACCGAACAAGATGTTATAAGAAAGGGGGAAGTTAAAGATCATCACCTTTATATGAATGGTGATAGGGTGGATAGTAATGAGAAGCCACACATAACCTACAGGAGGCATTTTCCTTCTATCATAACTTTGGTAGGTGTTCAGTGTATACTTGATATTACATTCAAAATATCCAAGGGTATTAATGAAACTGATAGAAGTAACACACGTGTTGGAAACCTCATCTATCAATGGATGATTAACTTGGATATCACTTATTTGGATGTAATAAATAAGGGAGGATCATCCACAAGAAGGAGAATCTTATCATGAATCATATAAGCTATGTGAAATTTTAGAGAAAGACAAGTGTCTATAGTTTTATCAATGTTGATAGACATCTCTTCACATTACTGTAATATACTATTTTGAGATATAGATAAAGTTGTCTCCTATCCTACTAGGGGAAGACATGAGACATTAATCTCAAGTAATAATTTCATAATATAATTTCTATGATGGGGACAAGTCTGTATAAGCTCAAGAAATAGAATTTAGGATAGGAGATTAATTAGATTCGCAATGGGATCCCACTCATCATATCCCATAAGAATGTTATTAGATATAGGTGCATAATGATTAAGGTCCTCAGAAGGAGAAGTTGAAGTACATTACAATTTTTGTTGGTAAGAAGAAGAAGGTTTAGGACAAGGTTGAAATTTTTTTTGATATGATGAAGTAGTTGTTTTAATTTTCTTTAGAGAAGTGGTAGAATAAGTGTTAATAGAAGATTGATTATCATTAGTATTGGAAGGTGATGGAAGAGTGGTATAAATAGAATGTGAAGTATTATCCAAGGGAGAATCATAAATTGGATCATCAAAAATAATAAGGTCATCTTACCCCAACTAATTTAAATGAGTTGGAGAATAATCTTGGATAACATGATATGTTTGAAATGGAGTGTAGTTAGGCTATGAATCAATGAAATCCACCACCCTTCACATATTAGTAATGTTAACCACATTATCCTCATAAGTTAGTTCGACAATAATTTATAAATTATTGGAAGAATGGATGGTATGGTCCTGGGTGTCTTGAATCAATTGATGATTAGGGAGAGGGTCTTTGTATATAGCTAAATGAGCATTTACTTAATTCAAGGCTTGAGTTTTATTATGTGTTTTATAGTCCTTGAAAGTAATTTCATAATCTTGTTGAGACTTGTAAATGATGGAATCATGATCAAAATTAGGTCTAAGAATAAAATACATAGCTAATTTATGAAGTTGTCTATAACTTTCATGAGAATGACCCCAAGTATCATGAATCCAACAAAACTTGATAGGATCATAACTTGATTTTATAGGATGAGTAGGGTCAAGATATCATGGAAGAGGCCTAGGTAGATGATTAAGCAATTTATTAGAGGATAGAGATTTATGAATTTTTATGTTATTTGGTGAAGATAAATGAGGAATAGTATATTTTTGAAAAGGGGGAGCTAGTTGCAAAGATTGGTTAGGAATGACAACTTGAATATAGTGAATAGAGTCATAAGAATATGCAACATGATCATTGGTAATATTGTTTTTTTATTCTTTAGTAATAGATGAGGACCTATAGAAGGTTAGGGTCGATCCAATTGATGCATTAGAAAATCTCAATCTTTAACTTGGTCAATAGCCTTCTCTAAGGTACATGGAGAGAGAGTGCAAACTTGATATTATAATTTAGGAAAGAGGGCATTGGTAAAGAGATGGAAAAGATTGTCATCGACCATGTTATGTTCACATTTATTTGAAAAAGTCTTCCATATTTTAACAAAGGTTGAATGGGTTTCATTTTAATTTATTTTGCAATTTATGAAATGGGCCAAAGTGCTTTTAAGAAGATCACTAGTTTGGAATTCTTGTACTAAATCCTCCAAACTAGTAATGGAATGTGGTCTAAGCTGATTATACCAATCTAAGGAATCACTTGTGAGGGTTTTTATAAGGAGTTTGGTAGAAAAAAAGGTGTTTAATTTTCCCCAATCCTTATAAATATTTCCAAATGTCTTAATATGAAGGGTAGGATCAGTTGATCCATTATAATAAATTATAGGTGTTATACATCCTATGGTAATGTTATCAATTTGAGTTTTGAGAGGTTCAATTTTTATATTCTTTATGGTTTTTTTAAATAAATGAGGTTGAAGAATAGATTTCCTTGAGAATATAGAAGAGGAGGTGGGGGACCATTTTGGTTATTTATGCCACAAACCATTGGATATGGATGAGATTGAAGGTGGAAAAGGTAGTTTTGCATTTTCATCATTTGATTTGTGTTATGAGATTGAAAGGTATTCATTTGGTTGAGATTTTACAATAAAATTTGATTTGTTTGATTAAAAATTTTAGAGACATTAGTATTAACATTAATATCTTGGTTAACACTATTGATGTTAATAAGAAATTAAGAGGAATTATGAGAGTGAGATGCACTAGTGCCAAAATTTGCATGTGTAACAAAATATGGGCCAGTGAATGGTTGAGAGGAAGAAGAACCAAAAGAATGATTTTCTTGGGTAAAAAATGAAGAACTAGTAGAAGGATTAAGACTAGTGGATCTTGTGAGAGGCCCACTAGATGTAGAACCTACCATGTTAGCTGAGATACTAGGCATGGAGGTGGAAGAAATTATAGAAAAAGAGGTCATGGTATGAGAAGGGGTCAAAATCAAAAGAAGAGGCTGAGAATCAAAGAAAGTGGTACCCCTAAATCTAATTGAGAATGTAGGAGTAGATGAATGATGTTATTCAACTTGACCACTAGTCATAAGATTACAAATGGTAGAAAGATCTTTTCCTTGATGTTGACAAAATTTAGAGATAAAGATGAGCATTTTAGGAGTACACTCTAACTCAGGTTGGTCTTCTAATGAGAAAATAGGATTATGTTGTGAAGAGGTATTAGGACGGGTCTCATAGTTTATTAAATGAGTGGAAATATTAACATTACTATCATTTAAGAGATGATCCCTACTCTGCCTATGGGAGACCTTATGAGGATTGGTAAGATTCATCATGTCTATTGACTACAACTCAATATCACTATCAAGAAGAAAGTTCATGATGAAGGGAAAGGAAGAAAGATGAGAAAGAAAAAAACCATGAAGTGATTGAAATAGTATAGGATCAATTAGGTCAAACTAGCATAGAAATAAGGACTACAAAATTGTACAAGGTCGACTGGGTTGATCTAGTATAGTGCACAAAGATAGGAAAAAGAGGCTACATATAGTATAGGTTCAACTACATTGATCTTGTATAATGTATAGAGGCTAGAAAAAGGTATATGGTTGACTGGGTCAACCTAGTACAACAAACAAGAAAAATGAGAAAGTTTGTAACAAGTTATGAATTGAAATAAGATAATTTTTGTAGTTAATCTAGGAAAGTAAGAGTTGAAGGGAAACAAACAATCAATTAGATTAATTTTTGCCAATACAATTAATGTACATAATACAAAAACTTTCACTAACACTAGATAGTATAAGCTTTTGCACACACAATTGAGCAAAGATCAAGCAATAAACTTGGAAATTAAAGAACTAGCTAAATGGTCAACCTAAAACATTTATTAGATTATTAAAAAATGATTTTAAATGAGATGGGAAGTTTAATGTAAATCAAAGAACTAGATAGAATTCTAAGGATGGTTTTAGGTAGTTTGGGCTAAAAAGGATTGTAGTGGCAATGATATAGGCTTGGTATTAGGGCTACCCCCTCACTTCACACACTATAATAATAAGGGTGTTGGGTGCTTAGCTAGAATATACCATTAACCATGTTATATCTTAACTAGAGTATCAAGTTGGCTTCCCCCTTGGTGATGAAATCTAAATAGGTTGGCCCTAGGTAGACAAATGTTAAAATGCTTGATTATATTATGTGATTTAGTCATGTGTGCATAAAATAGAAATATTAAGACTAAATGATTAATTAAAAAACCCTAGTTAGACTATGTGAACTATTCTAAGCATAGAAACAACAAGAAAAGAATTGTGTGAAATAATTAATATCATATAGAGATTAATCCCAACTTTAAACAAGGTATAGTTTTGAAACTATATGTAGAAAATACATAACAAGTTTGACAGGGTTAAAACTATACTACAAAAGCAAGGTCTAAAAATGAATAGGGTTATCTAGGGTCAGCCTAGTTATTCAAATATCACACAAAACATAGAATTGGGTCAACAGGGTCGATCTAGTTGATTGTGAAGGAGAAGTTTTAAAGACTACAAATTGTGAAAGGAAATATAATAAAAGAAAGAAATAGAGAAATAGAAAGGAAAATTGGTATATCATAGATGTTGAGAATAAATATTACTAGTCAATAACCTTAGAATATGCTTGAAAACTATGTTAACTAGGTCTATTGGGTCAATCAAGTTTTGGAAAATCCTACTGCCGAATGCTTGAAATGTATAGGGTTGACCTAGTAGTTGAATATATATGCCTAAAAGTGTACAAGGTTGATTTTGGATTTATCTCATAGTCTAAAATTAAAGTCTAGAAAACTATAATAGGTTGTTTGAATCAATCCAGTTGCCTATTCCTAAAAATTTGTGAACAGAGATTAGAAATGGGGTGACATTGTCAATTTAGTATGATATATCTATGATAAAAAAGAATTAAAGAAAGTGAAATAAATCTTAAAAGGGTTAGTTTCATGTTGGTTTCACTAAAATGTATTAAATCAAAAATGCATCATGTCTATAAATCAATCTTGGCTCGGAGAAGATAGAGCATACCTACACTTTTGATTGGGAATACATTTGTTAAGCATGAACAAGACCAATATGGGGATATACTATACCTAATTAAGGGATCAATTATCAAAATACACCATGTGAGGTAGGGTTCCAAATCCTATAGTCTAACACAATCATGCAATAACCCTAAAAGAGTCCTAATGTTTGATATTTCACCTATGTCTAATAAACAAGAAAGTAAATCTAATATAGTGCACACCAAATCTTATGGCATAAAGTAAGGGTTACAAACAAAATAAATAACTAAATTAAACAAAAAATAGAATACACATACTCATTTCAATGTATATAGAATCCTAATGCATGGGAATGGAAGCAAAACTATGTTATTTATCCACTCTTACAAAGGAGAAATAAAATTAGGAATAATTACCTTGAAGACAAACCCATCGATCCTTAATCTCTCCCTTGGACAAGGTGTTTCACAAGAGATTATTGTGGTATGTAAGGATAATAAAGTTAAATCATCTGTAGGATACATAACTTGTCTATGCATTTAAAAGACTTCTCCATAAGACAAGATTTCTATCTCCAAAGAAAGTCTAAAACCCTATGATTTATTCTTTAATTAGAATGGTTAATAATGACATGTTCATTTTCACTTATTCTTCTTTGATTATATTATTAAAAATGGTTTTAAAGGAACTTTTATATAGGTGGATCTTTCCATAAATCATTGTAGAAACATCATCTATATAGGGTCAACCATGGTCGACCCTATATGTTTTCAAGGATAATTCACTAGGTCTGAGCTAGGTCGGTCGAAAGGCTGATAAACCCAAAAAGTAAAAAATACCCCTAAAATGTAAAAAGTTGACTATGGTCAACCTAGTACAACCAATAGTCCAAAATGGAATTAAGGAAATAAAAGGAGGATGGAAAGAGGAACATGACTATAATAAGTAGGACATAGAAAAATAAGCTTATGGTAAATGGTTTTAGGAGATGAGTGTGTAGATATCAAGTGGCAAAAGGGATAAAAATATTATGAAACACCAATGGTCTTCCCACCCCTTTTTTGGTGCACCCATTAAGGTGTGCACTCATAGATATTGAGAATTGATAGGTTTGTATAAGATACAAAGTGTCAGTAATCAATAAATTTTTTAAAATAGTATGTGTATACATTAAGTGTCACTTAAAGGCAATACTAATGTTTTTAGATTTGAAGAAGATTGGTCAAATCAAGATCCTCAAGTGACTACCCTTCATACAAATGACTAAGAATAAGGTGCATTTTAGGATGAATTATAACTCTTTTGACTAAGCCTAGATAGTCAACCTTCATGTTTAAAATAACCATCAAGTAAGAAGATTGCAAGTCTACTATAATCCAATATGAAGCAAGATTTGAAGACTTGGACCAATATGTCTACATTGGAGACATGTTTGTCCTTTTTCATACATTCGATAGCATGTCAAGAATATTGACAATCAATTAGCCTAATGTAATATTGGCACCAAGAAAATTGAAACCCAAACATGCTCTCTCATAGTATGACCAATCTCATGAAGGAGATGATCCAAAATATTTTCCATTTGATCCAAGTGGAAGGTATTAATGAGTTTTCAACCTTGTATGTATTATATTATATGTTTCATTGATCCTTGTCTTTTGATTTTACCTTTCTCCAAGTATGTTTTTCACATTTTCTTTTTATTTTTGTGTTTCCCTTCCCTAAGTGCCTTAGGCACAATGTTGTTTTTGTTTCTTGTTGTACGTGTTGCTTCAAATAGAAGGCTTTTAGAAAGGGATAGCCTTATATCATTTCATATTAGTTGGGAAGGAAAGATTTTGTACACCATATGCCCAATGGAATAGAAAAGTTAACTAATATATTACATAATAGACATGCAATCTCAAGAGGTCACCTGAAATGTTGGCCAAAATTATCATACATAATTTTTTTAACCTAGATGGATCAATATACTCTCTTGGACCTTTTAGTAACCTTTTTCCCCCATGACTAGTCCCTTTCTAGTCCTGGCTTGATGATGTAGTGCAATATCCTAGGAGGTTATGGTGTGGTTTAATAATATGAGCATGTTTCTTATTAAGTGGGTGATCTAATGGTAGAAGGAGAAAAACCTCATGACCATAAGATATGTCACTTGAAATCTTTTGAAACACTTTAAGTAAGCTTTAAGGTGAATTTGGTGATTTTGAGGAAAAGGCCAAGAAATATGTCTAGAACAACAAGTGAAAGATCCATTAGGTTTGCATGGTTTTCAAGAATTTAGGGTCATGAGGGAGGTTTTCACAAAGTATTATATATTATAACAAGCCAAAAATGTGGCTTAGAGAATCTATTATGCCCAAAATGCCCCCAAAAGTGAATTAGATGACTTAAGGGTCCCCAAAATAGAAATTTTAATTGAAAAAGTAACTTTTTGAGGAATGAAAATTGTTTTTGGCTTCCTCACACATATTTATGTCATGTTTTAGCATTTTAAACATGTTAAAGTTCATTTTATGTCATTTGGAGTGGAGGAGAGGAGTTTGTGACCAAAAGGATGCATTTTGGAAGATTTTAGAGTTTTGATAGAGCAATTTTGTGGATGATTTTCTTTATGAACAAGCTAAAATATCATATGGAGACATCCATGGTGTCCCTAATATCATATTATAGGCCCCTAAAATAATATTCTAGCATAATAACCAATAGAGGTAAGAAAAACCTATTGGCTGCAAACTAGGTATGAAATAGGTTTTCTACCATTAATGAAGGTTTAAGTATTTTATAAGGTTTCTATAAGGAAATAAAGTTAATTTAGAGCCTAAAAAATCTTGACCAATATTTGGATTTCATAATCAAAATTTTCATTCTTCAGGATAAATAAAACCCATTTTGGGCAGTTTGGGATAACTCTAAGAGAGCCTCACATTTTCACTCAATATGGTCAAAAGAAAAAGATTTAGGCTAGAAGATTTTGGGAAGTGATACATACCCTAATGGAATTATAATTTATGGAATTTTTGGTCTATTTAATCTCCCCATATTTATGAACAATTTATAATAGTTTAGGGGTGTCTAGATGGCCCACTCATCCAAATAGGGTCTAGGTTTTCCCTTCTTTATTTGCTTTAAAATTTAATGAGAAATAATGGTTGTAGGGGTGTTTTTTGAGGGTCAACTAGGAATTGTTCCAATTTATTTCATTATCTAATTCCTTCAAAGAACTTACTTATGTCATAAAACCTATTTTCCTTCTTGTCCTTATGAATGGTTTATTTAATCAATTTTAGATCATAACTTGGGTTTGAGGGATAATTTACCTCATCCTGACTATGCCACATCAACAAAAGGAAAGTGATATTTTTCTCCAATCCTCAATGGTTCATCAAATCCTTGGTAGGAAAAATAATCATTTATTGCATTTCAATACATAGTTAGCTGAGTGAGGTATGTGAGGTCTTGAAGAGTTTAAAGGGGGTTAAACACATTCTTGTTGAATGATAAATCAATCAAAATCCATTTCAAATGACAAAACATGGATTGTGACAATCAATGAAAATCACACATACACAATCATCCCATTGGATGAGTATCTACAAGTTCCTTAGAAGGAGCCATCACGTTGAGATAGATTATTTCATTATTTTTAGACTCCTTATTACTGAAGAGTTTTATTTGAGGTCTTTTGAGAAGGTTTGTACTAGTTGCAATCTAATACATTATATAAATTAGTTATCTCAACCATCACTACCTTGTATAAAAAATTAAATCATGCCTACAAGAGACTAATAGCTTTGATTTGGGAGTATTTGAACTTGTTTTTAACCCTTCAAGGTTGTAAGCATCCACTTTAACACCTGTAATGGGTTTGGGAGTTAGTTTTAAGCTCGTACATCACACAAATTATTCATTTCTATGCCCACTACCTTACAACCTATAAATAAACACCTACAAATAGCCTGCATAGGGATCTGCTAGTGTGATGTAGAGGTGTATGAAATTTTTTGAGATTTACAATAGATTTTATAGGTTAATTATACCTTGGTATTCATGATAAAAGTAATGGACTAGTTAGCATCCTCGTGCAACTATCTCCATATTGAAGGACTGAGCCTTAGGGATAAAATACATAAAAGTCTCAAAAGAGTTTCAAAATTTGGTGGAGAGGATAATTATGACCTAATATACCTATTAAACATATTTTTGAGTTTTTTTTACAATGTTAACTATTCACTATTTTGGTATAGTCAACCCTATGTCGTATCATTGCCAACATAAGAGCATGCCTTAGAGGAATTGGTCATTTTGGGGCATCTAGAGGTCAAATAAAAGAAAACAATTTGGTATTAATGGTATACACGACCTTAATAATCATTCCATTCCATCATAAAGGTCATAAAAATAGTGAAAGTATTCATTGTTCCTACACAATCCATAGGCAGTTAAGAAAGCAACCATTGGAGACCAAATGAAGTTATATTAGTTTTGGATGCCAAGAAGGAGTTTAGGTGTTGGAAAGGTATTAAAATCATATAATATTATGTTTTTAAAATATTTTTTAATTTATAAGGGATTAATATATAGGGTTTAAAACATTTTTTTAATAAAGACAAGTTTTGGCATGAAGGAAGCATGCAGACAACTCAAGATAAATTTTGGTAAAAAAGGTCTATAGGAAAAATTATGAATATGAAATACTTTAAAATTATTAGGATTGGTCCTAATCACCTAAATTACCTATCAATCATATTTTAATTGTCATATGATAAGTGGAAGTGCTCACTGTTTATACATAATACCCTCTATGTCTCATAATGGTCACTATTCATGTAGGCATATGTTTTTGAGTTCTAAGGTGTTTTTAAGTTTTAAAAGATTATGTAAGTATTTTTAAATAATTTTAATATGTTTTTAATCCTATTTAACACCTTTAAAGTGTGTTTAAACTCTAAAATTCATGAAAAGCCCCTAGGCAAGTTCAAAACCCCATAATCATTGTCAAAGGCATGAAGAGTCACGTTGGTTTTAAATAATTTATATAAGTGTTATGATAAATTTCAGGTGTATTTAATATTATTCCAATAAAATAAGGTCAATGGAAAGTTCAAATTGGTCCTTTAGACAAATTCAACCTTTTCAGGCTTAAGACACCTAGTTTTAGCCCTTCTTCAGATGCTCATTTATTTGATACCATAAAGAGTTGGGAAAAGTACTTATAGTATGTTTTTATTACCCATATTTAATTTAAATTAATTATGTATTGATTTTGGTTAAGGTCCTAATATTTATGAACAATCATTAAGAGTGTAAGCATGTCTATAATGTTTGTAAACCCTATAGGCATTCATCTTTATGTATGTATCTTGTAACACCTTTTTAATGGAAGCCCAAAATTTTCAAGGATGTTAAAGTGGTATATTTAATATATATCCATATAAATAAGTTATGGAATGGGTGTCTTCATTTTATTAACAATTATCTTGAAGCTGAGTCTACTTGAGCTTGTGAAGGAACTTTTGACCAGTTTTGTGTTTTTGGACTCATGGTTACATAAAATGGCTTATAATTTGTTGAAAATAAATTTTAATGTGTATAATAATACATATATATCCTGACCAACCTATTTTTTTAAAATAATTTGGCATGTTTGGATGCCTATAAGGCCCAAAATTACTTAAAAATGCTAATTATTATAGGTATTCAAAGAGATAAATGGTATGAAGCCATGAAATAGGCCTAATGGTGCATAAAACACAATTATATGGAACTTGGATCTATTCATAAGGTTTTTATGGGCATATAGCTGAGATAAAGGATAAAACCCTAATTTTTTGACATTTTATGGATTGTTACAAGTTTAACGGTGATTTCCACCATTGTTAAAGGTCTTAAAGCTTTTATAAATCTTAATTTTCTTCCTCATACACAACATGGATGTTTTAATGTCTTCTATAGGTCCAAAAGTGGTCATCAAGGTGCTAAATAACCTTGGGAGAAGGTTTCGAGGTAGTTGGTTAAGGGTGACTCAAGCTTGTAACCTCCATCAATGGGGTGTATGAGAGTTTCAAGTTTCATGGAGTTTATTTCAGGTTGGAGGAGAAACTTTAGGTTGAAAATACAATAAAAAATCAACATGAAACTTAACATCCATGGTCACTTAAGCAAAAAATGATAAGTCAATTGACTTTTGTCAAGCACCTTCTAGAAGTACAAGTGGAAGGGGGCATAGATGTCCATGGGAGAGAGTTTTGGGGTTGAGAATGCAAGTGAAACATTCAATGAAATGTCAAAGTCTTTACATACTTTTCCTTCTTAGTGGATCATGAAATCACCATCCTCAAGAAGTTCTTGTCTTCTAGTGTGTTTCTAAGCCAATGAGAGGGTTTTAAGACTAGGAGGTTAATTTGTTGAGGAAGGATTAGTTATAATTAGCCTAAATGTTTTTGAGACTCCATGGAAGTGGTTGTATCTCACTTATTGAATTATGTTTGTTTGCCTCTTCTCTCTCTTCCCATTTTCTCATATATCTCCCATTTCTCCCCTATTTATGTAAGATATTCTCATTTGATAAGGAGAAAATCTATCAAAATTTGTAATAAATATCTTTTGAGTCAATAAATATCCTTTTCACCTATCTCTTTCCTCTAAAATATGTTTAAAAAGTTGTGCATGATGGCCTTTTAAATAAGTTTTCTTCCATGTCCACTATCCTTATTTTTTGCCTATTTTTAGGTGTTTTCAAATTAGTTGTAAGTCTAAAATTGAGCTCTTTCCACCATTAATGGATGATTGGTGTGAATTTTGGAATTCCTCTTTACTCCATGAATTGTTTGGTGAGCCTAGTTTATGAAATACTTATGTAAAATAGTTAGTTTGTGAGGATAAGTGAGAAAAAACTATCTTATGTTAAGTTAGTGTTTATTTCAAGCTTATGTGAGGTTTAATAAATTTGGTGTATCACCCTTTTAGTGTTTTTAGTTATCATATACTCCCTTTCTACCCATTTTCGAAGTAGAATTACTAGATTAAGTGATCTACCAAGATGAAACCAACCTTATCCAAAGGTTCAACCTCACTATAAGATACCCATAGCTTGAGGTTTATCTAATATTATAATTGGGAGTGATAGATCTTAAATAACTCTATGATAAGGGTCAAATTCTATGCTACAACAGTACCATAGTAGGCACTATATTGGGAGTAATAGTGACCACCTCAAACACACTTAGATAGAGGCACCACAAGTGAAAATAGGCATAAATGAGGGTAGTCATATAGGATGACTTGATATCTAGTCTATTAAAGATATAGTTGATAGAGGAACCCTTAAGGAGAGGCTAATGATATATATGAGTAGTGACTCTTGGCTTCATAGTGATAGGGATGTGATCAACATATGAGGTGCTATGGGGATGATCAGATGGAGAGACTATGTTTGATAGGTGAGTAGATGGGGAGAAA
Organism: Torreya grandis; assembly: GCA_037957365.1. Taxonomy (NCBI): domain Eukaryota; kingdom Viridiplantae; phylum Streptophyta; class Pinopsida; order Cupressales; family Taxaceae; genus Torreya; species Torreya grandis. Next base: position 1,614,766 of record JARHVA010003679.1, on the reverse strand, counting down.
GTGATGGTGACACTAAGACTACTAATAAATGTTATAAGTTTGACTTTTGACATGGGATACTAGTTATATGTGATTATAGTAGATAGATAGATTTTAAGATATATATGTGATTTAATATTTCTCTACTTTTTGTTTTGAAGATATAATGATATAGGAATTTATATGGGTATCCTTGGTTATGAATACACACCATGGGATTTTGGATGGAGTGTTGGTACCATATGAACCCACCACACTAGATTGTCTTATGGCACTATCTACCCCAACACAGGTAGGTGAGGAAGTTGCATAAATGTGTGGATAAATTTCATCCACTAATAGGGGTGGGAGTAGGAGAGGCATATGCTTATTAGTGCTTAGTTCAAGAGATACTTACACACATGGTTACCATGGTCTAACTTCGATAAGTATAAGCCTATGTGGCCAACCTACAGGGATAGGTAATAAGATCGAGATATTGAATTGCCTCATTACATTATACCATGTAGAGTGGACATTCCCATGCATATATGGGTAGCGTGCCTATGCCATATGATAGGCATGATGGAGCATAGCTTTAGAGCTGGACTTATGTATTTTTGTATTTTGTACCATTGTATTGTATAAAACACATGATATATAGAGACATATTGATTTGATATCATGAGCTATATTTGGTTATGGTTTTTGATGTATGGATACATTTCATTCTATCACATGATTTTTTCTTTTGTTGCATATGCTATGATAGATATATGTGGAGTGTTTTATTTTCTATCATTATGTAATACACATGCATGGTTAAAAATAAAAAGGCAAAAATGATTTGGAAAAGTAGAACTAATTATAAAAATTCACTACACATTGTATCATGATGGTAAATTTGTAATATCAAAATATTAATAAATAAAATAAACTAAAAAGGGTCAAAAAGGTAACCAAATATTTTTAAACCATAAAAAGTTTGGCACCAAATTAAAAAAGGTAAAATCACACTAGATCATGTTGGGAAGTATGAATGTAATGTAATATAATAGAAGGCATATAAAAGATAGAATGATATAAATAAAAAATAATTAATTCAATCTATCATACTAAATCACATTGGGAAGTATAAAAGAGAAACAAAATTGTAAAAATGAACTTATATTGATCACACTAATTCAAGCTAGGAAGTTCGAAATATTTAATAAAATGATTCTATTCTTACATGAAATTGAAAAATAAGAAACTAAGAGTTTAATATTTATGAAATAATCATAAAACATACTATATCAAGATGGGAAGTATGTTAATGAATTGTAACTCACAATCAATCACAACTTATCTCAAGTTTGACACATGTAATTTCATTATGACTTGGGTATTGAAAAATTTTATGAGGAAGGCTTGGTCCTATCCATGGTCTTATAATAAAACTCATAAATGTAACACTAATGAGGTGTAAAATAAGAGGAAATATATATATTAAATGGGATGTTTAAAATGTTAATTTGGTAATTTGTGAGGAAGGCCTAGTCTTATCATGGTCTTACACTACAACACGCAAATGGGATCTCAAGGGGGAGTGATCAGTGAGTAAAAAAATATTTCTCGAGGGGATATATTAGGATTGTGGGAAATTAAAGAGGAAATGAAAAAATAATAATTTATCCATCTTATGAATAGAGATTAGAAAACATGAGTCACACTAAGGACATAAAAAGACACTAAGTAACTAATGACCAACAATATACAAAGGATATCCATTCAAAATAAGAACAAAGATATATAGGAAGATAAGTGATGCACTAAGATTAACTCATGTTAGTTTTCTTAAAAATAAAATTAAAATGTACCTACCTTCCCAGAGCATGTTCCACTTTCCCTAAGATCACTTACAAAGTCATCGCTATACTATGAAGATTGGATACATGCATGAGAAATTAGGTAGCATTACAATATATATTTTATTATCATTTTCTAATCTACTAGCCTAATACACCCAAATGGAACCTGACTCTATCATGAAGCCAACTATGGAGTTTGAGATTCTTATAGAAGAAGATGTACTTAGAATCATGTCTTGTAGTTTGATTTAACTTTTGAAATTTTTAATGTTGCATTTTGTATCATTTCAATTTTTTAAAAGGATTTGGAATTTTGATTCCTCATTCATATGTATTTATAATGACCAATCATGAGAGATAAAGTGATACACAAAAAAAGTTGTAGACTTTGGCTAAAAGAGGCTAATTATCTAAAAAAATGACTGACTAAAACACTTAGGATTACTTATGAACCATCATGTTATCTAAATTTTAAAGCATGTGTATGCTTAGTTTGTGAAAATAAATAAGAGGAATAAATGGATATCCAATATGGACTATTAAAATTATATTATAATTAGATGACTTGTTTGCTTATTGATCTCATGGTAAATAAGGAATAACTAAGGGGAGCAAGGTTTGTATAACCAAGTCATAATAATAACTATTCATGTTAAATTAATAAAATAAGAAATAATCATGAGAAAATAATAACATATTCATATAAATAAATGAGCAAATAAATAATAAGAATGTAGTCATGAAAAATAATCCATAAGAGAATAGAAGGAAGGAAATGACACCATAGACAAAATATAGTGTGAAACAACAATAACCGCATTATATAGATAAGAATTTGACACAATGTCAAATTATATAAGATATATAAATGTAAATTTAGATCACATGTCTAATCCAAAATTAATAAATAAATGAAAGAACACCATGATGTGTTCATAAATATCGATACACTTATCCACAAATATTATCCATAACATCAAATAAATCTCTATAAAGTTAGACTCTAATGGTAGTGAGGGTCACATCAATCTTCAAATAAAGATAAGAAAATAATTCTCATCAAATATCCTCGATGTAAAGTTTAGGTATGGTTAAGGGATCATGCTCATGAGGGCCATGATGTATGCAATACACAAGAGAAGGAATAGGAGTGGAATATGTGGGATATGAAGGAGTCACTAGTGGAGAAGGGGCCATAGGTGAAGGAGGATCAATGGGTGGAGGAATCATAGGTGGGGAAGGGGCCACAAGTGAAGGAACCATGGGGTAATAATGGGAAGCATTATTGTGAGGGAAACCTATGGGAAGAGGGATAATAAGTGAAATAATTTTTCTAAGGTGATCCTTGAGGTGTTGCTTAAGGGTGTGATAACAATTAGTGTGATGGGTATCACATTGGTGATATAGACAATATACCTCTCCATATTTTATAATATATTTATGTAATAATTTTAGGGTAGGTATATTCTTATTGGTAGGATGATGAAGAGTAGGATAAAATGTGTCTATATATTTTTTAAGCTTATGATAGTACATGGAGGGATGATTATCTATATGTTTGTTAGTAGACTTTATGGGTGCACTTACTAAGGGAGTGTAAATGGAAGTTGGGGAAAGATAGTATAGCGAGAAAACTTGATTCCAATGACCAATAACACTATGAATATCATAGTATGGTTGATCAACCCATTGGGTGGGTAAAAATCAAGTTGTAGTAAAGGCATCAAACCATCACTAAGAGAAGGTGGGGCTGGTGGAGAGACTAGACAAGGCTTTATTGAAGGAGCAAGAGGAACAAAGTTAGGAAGAGACTCAACTAGAGAATGATTGGAAATAGGATTCAAAATAAGCTCAGGTGAGGGAGGGGTGGGATACATAGAATGTTGAAGGACAATATCAATCATCTCAAGCATAAGTCAGCTATAGGTATCCTAGTATCTAGTGAAATGATAGGGACCAGTCATATAATGAGACATAAGCATGATCATATGAGTTTCTTAATAAAATGGAGGTGTATGCACCATCTCTACTCTATGAAAAAGAGTAAAAATGCTAAATTATGAACTATATAGGATGAAATATAATAATATAAATGGAAAGACTAAAATAAATAAGAACAATAATGAATTATTTCACATCTTCAACTTGAACAATACCTCTTAGAAATGGGTTATCTAAGGTATAGGCATCATCATAGTTGGGTTTGTGAAGATCAATTACATAAGTAGGGATTACCATTTCATTAGAGGTGGTGTGATGAATGGAGTTTTGATTCTTCGTTAAGATTATAGATATATCACCATTAGGTGGTTGATGGGAATACAAATTTAGATAAGGTAGAAGCTAAGAAATGAGATGAGGATATAGATCAAAATTTTTTATCTTGAGTTTGATATCATTAGGCTCATCATCATCAAAATCTAAGATTTTAAATGGTATATTCCAAATGTGTTTTGGGTGACCATGGTAACCTCATATAGAGTTGATAGGGAAGTTAAACTATTGGTATTTATGGAATGGAATACTTGAAAAGGGTTTAAAGGTTGTAATTTTGAATACACCACAATCTTGGAATTAATAAAAATTATAAGGGTTAGTGTCACCTTGAATCTTATAGATTTCACTACTATGAGTGAACTTGACACATTGGTAGGCAAAAGAGGCAATAGACCTCATGCAATGAGTCTATGGCTTGTTAAATAATATGTTTTAGATTGAGGTAAAAATAGGTTTTGAAGGGGCCCTGAAACCCTATAACAGAGAGGAAAATAAAGAATGTCTAAGCCCACAGGCATTGCCTAAAAAATAGTACAATGAAGTAGCAAAAACAGGTTTTAAATGGACCTGAAACCATTAGATACGCATCCAGACATAGCCCAAAAATAGAAATCTGGTAGCACAACATACAAAAGATAACAAAAGGAGAACAAACAACAATACCAGTTTCTAAACCAATAAGAAGGACCAGATTATTCATCGAGTTCCAGTATCAAGTTCAAGGCTTCTTTTCCTTTCAAAGCAGTTTCCTGGGTGGTAGCCTCCAGCAAAGCTCCTTTTTGTGTATCTTTCTTTCTGGAGCTTTGCCTTGTCCTTTTCCTGGGACCCTCTAGTGCTTTGGTCTCCTCATTGGCTCGTTTACCTATATTGATAGCAAGTGCACAAAGGTTGGACGTTACTTCCTCCATTTTATTTTTGTTGTCCTTTATTAGTTCCCGAAGGTTGTTTTCATAAGCTTTGAGCTTGACAGGGATCTCGCTTAACTAATTTTCCATGTTGTTTACTTTGTTCCAAATAGATTTCAGAGAATCTTCCAATGTTTCTACTTTTCTCTTGAGATCAATGATCTCCCTACACAACCAGGAGTCAAATTGGGAAGAAGACTCAGCTTTATAGCTAACCCAGGTCATAGGAGTGTGTGTTTCGTCATTCTGATTCTTCCCTCTCCAATCCTTAGACTTTTTATGGGGGCTATTCCTGGCTTCTTCAAAGAGGTCTTCTTGACTCTTTTGTTCCCGCTCATTGATTCCAATTTGAATTTCCATATCCATATTTTGAATATCATCCTGAACAAAAATTTCCTTTGTTAAATAATATGTTATAGGAGAGAGTAAAATTGAATATCATAACCTTCACTCAAATATTGATGGGTGAAATGGTGATAAAGAGCCAAACACAAACTAAGGGAGGAATTTTCCTTCAACCATAGCCTTGACATGTGTTGTGTGTGGACTTAATATTAAATAAGGAGTATCAAAGGGTTTTAATAAAATTGAGAAAGGAAACACAAGTCCCTGAACCCTCATAAACCAAGGCATGCTTTAATTGGATATCATTTATTTAGACAATAACAAGGAGGGAATATCATGTGTATGAAGCATAATCTCATTAAGAATCATATAATTAATGGGGAATTTGAGGGAAAGATAAGTGTGCATTATTTCATCAATGTGTATAGAAATCTCTTCACTCTATTGTAAAATGCTATCCTCTAATACAAATAAGGTGGATTCATGTCTTTTTAGGGTAGGATTAGGGATGTTCATTTCAAAAAAGAGATATGTAAGATAATTATAATGATGCAAATAAGTCTGCATGAGTTTGATAAAAGGGATTTGAGATGGGAGATTAGTAATTTTCATGATAAGATCCCATTCATCATAACCCATAAGGGGAATACTAGGGAGAAGTGCATAGTGTTGGATGAATTCCTTAAACTAAGGAGTAGAAGTTCATGTAAATTTTTATTGATAGGATGCATGAGTTTCAATTGGGGGACAAGTTGGTGAAGTATTGGGAGAAGATGAGGTAGTTGATGTAGGTTTGGTTTGAGATAGTTTTGAAGTAATAGTAGTAGAAGGTTGAGTATCATTGGCAATGGGTAAAAAGGTTAGAGAAGTTGTAAAAATGGTATGAGAAGTGTTATCCAATTGAGGTGTTGGATTTGGTTCATCAAAAGAGATAAGGTCTTATTTCCTCAACTATATTAAGTGAATCAAGGAAAAATCTTGGATAACACAAAAAGTATGAGATGAATAGTGATTTTGGGTAACATGAGAATCAATGAAGGAAATTACCCTTCATATATAGTCATATTGACCACATTATCTTTGGTAAATTGGTCTATAATATTTTCAACATTATTGGTAGGATTAAGATTATTATTATTGCCTTGGTGATTTGGAAGAGGGTCTTTGTAGATGTCCATATGAACATTAAACTGATTCAAATATTGAGTTTTGCTTTGTGTTTTATGAGCTTTAAAGTAAATGTCATAGGATTTTTGGAATTTAATAATGAGATAATAATGGTCAAAATTTGGTACAAAGGAGGAAATCCATAGATAAGTTATGAAATTGCCTACAAGTATCATGAGAATGACTCCAACTAGCATGAAACCAATAGAATTTATTTAGATCATACCATGATTTCATAGGGTGAGTGGGATGAAGTTCTCATGGAAGAGGCCTTGGTAGATGCTTTTAGAGCTCCACTAAAGATAAAGGCTTATGAACATTTATTTTAATTGTTGAAGAAAATTAAGGATTAAGGTTGTGGTTTAGATGGGATGTTATGTTGTTGAGCCTATTTCCACATTACAATGTATTTCAAATATTATACATTAAAATGTATTATACACTCTTAATATATTTTTTTGACCCCCCATTTTTTGGGATTATAGATATGTGGTTTATCTATACTTGTATATGTGTGGTGTCATCACCCATGATTAATGGGGAACCATTATTGGTTGACATGGCCCATGGTTTTGGTACCCATTATTTTGTAAAACCACTATGTCAGTTACTTATTGATGTATTATATATGGACATAATATAGGTAATACACTAGAAGAATAGAGTTTGAGAAGGTGAAAAAAGTGTGTGAATTAAAGAGAGATTATTGATCATAGCTCTAAAAAATATTTATGCATTTTAATTATGAGAAGACTAATCTAAGAGTGGATTGTACTCTTGTTGGCTTTTAATAAGATTTGATCAAGTGTTTTTTGATGGATGTATCCCACATTGGGTGAACCATGTTAAATCCTATCTTCTTGCTGTGCTCTTTAATTTATGTTATTTATGTATCTCTTTTCATAGTTCTTGTTATTACAATCTTGTGAAGTTATTCCACATTAATTTTTGCATTCATTCCTAATATGGGAAGTTTGTTCCAAATCATGGTTGCGAATAATAGCTTGAATATTATGAATGGTATCATACGAATTAGTGACATCATTATAATTATAATGTTGGTTTTTATTTTTTATGAGAATATGGGTACCCCTAAAAGGATGAAATGGCTTGAATTAACACATGAGGAAATATTGGTGCTTTTTTTGGTCAATGGCCTCCTCCAAAATTCATAGAGAGAGATTCTTGACCTATTATTACCACTTAAGATAGAGATAATAGGTAAATAGATGAAATATTTTATTATCTTCCATGTTGTGTTGACACTTGTTAGATAAGGTCTTCCACTATTTCATGAAATCTTGTGCAATTTCCATCTCAATTTACTTACAATTGATAAAATGAGCCAAGGTTCTTTTAGGGAGCTAACTAGTTTAAAAATATTGTACTAGAGCATTAAAAAGATATTCAAAACTAGTTACAAAATGAGATTTGAGTTGGTTATACCAATGTAAATCATCTCTAGAGAGATTTTTTTCTAAGAGATTGGTAGCAACATAAGTGTTTAACTTGACCCAATTTTTTTATAGATTTCCAAATATTTTTAAGTTTAGGGTAGGATTAGTTGATCCATTTTAGCTAATGGTATGGGTGATAAGTCATATATATATATATATATATATATATATATATATATATATATATATATATATATATATATATATATATATATATGTTATTAGTTTGAGGTGTAAGAGGTTCATCTTGAAGGTGTTCTATTTTCTTGTTAACAAGAGGAGGTTGAGGGATAAGATTGCCATGGGAATCGCTAACGAATGTGGGTGGACATTTTGGTTGTGCACTCCCTATGGAACCTATTGAGGATGAGTTTGGAGATGAACAAGAAGATTTTGAATTTTCATTATTTCATTATCATTATGATCTTGGAAAGAGTTCATTTGATTAAGAGTTTACAACAAAAGTTGATGGGTTTGAGTGGTGTTATTTGTAACATGTAAAAAATTTGCATTGGTAATAGTTACTTGGGTATTACTATGAGTAGTGGCATGCAAGATATTTATAGTTTAAGATGAATAATTAAAAAAGGATGTAATATTATCATGATTTGATTTGGTTATAAAAGATGCACTATTATAAGTATTAGAAGAAGGATCCCTAGTGGCATTATTACCCTAGGTAGCAAATGAAGCACTAATGGAAGAATTGAGAAGAGTACATATTGGAAAAGGGCAATTAGATTTTTAACCTACCCTATTATTATAGATAATTGGAATAGAGGTGGATGAAATCAAAGAATAAAATTTTAGAGTATGAGAAAGGGTCAAAAGAGAAGGAAGAGGTTGAGAGGCAAAGATGATATTTCCCCCAAATCTATGTGATAATTTGTGAGAATGTGAATGGGCTTCCTTTCTTTGACCACTTATCATAAATTGATAAATATTACAAGGGTATTTTCCTTGATGTTGAGGAGATTAATTAATGAATAAAATAATTTATAGATTATACCCTAATTAAGGTTGATCTTTCAAGGATAAAAGAGGGTTGTGAACTAAATATGTATTAGAAGGAGTCCCATAGTTTGTAGTGTGAGTGGACACATGCACATTAATTTTATCAAGAATAGGAGTCACAACATATATGGGAAAACCTATTTGGATGGGTAAGCTCATCATATCTATTGATTTAAACTTAGTGTTGTCCTCAAACATGAAGTTCATGATGAGAGAAAAAGGTTAAGGAGGACTAATAGATATAAATACAAAGGTCAAAAAATTGATATAGAGTCATACAAGTCAATTATGTACTATAACCAAGTAAGTAGAAAATAATATAGAGTTGTATATGTTTAATATATATTACAAATAGGAGATAAAAAAATATAATAAAGATATAAAGTTATGTAGGTCAATTGTGTTATGTAACCTAACTAGAAGAGAAGAATATAGAGTTGTTCAGGTTGACTATGTATTATATATTGGGAGATACAGTAGGTTGAATAAAGACACATAGTCATATAGGTTGGTTATGTACTTTTGATAGGGGAAATATAATCTATAAGAGAATATATTGACTAGAATGATAGTGTTTTGAAACAATGATTTTTTGGAAATATAAGTGAAGTAAAAATGAAAGAAAATAAACAATTAATTAGATTAATGTGAGTGATCTAATTAGGGAACATAGCACAAAATCTTTCACCAACATTGGCCAATGAAAGGTTTTGAAATACAACATGTAATGATCATAGAGCAAGTAATCAACTAAAAATTAAATGCTAACTAAGTGGTCATACTAAGTGTTATTAGGTTATTAGATAGTGTTAATTTAAATGTGATAAGAGAGTTGGTTGAAATAGAGAATTAGAAAAAACAATCTATGGATGATTTTGGGATGTTTATTTTAAAAGAGATTCATGTTAGCTATGGTATTGGCATGGTATTAGGGCCCACCCCCTCACTTCACAATTTCTATGTGAAAAGGTTGTTAGGTTCTTTGCATATATATACCATTAACCACATATTTAAAGTTTCTAAGTGATAAGGTTGTTAGGTGTTTTGCATATACATACCATTAACCAAATATTGATATTTGGATAGAAAACCAAAGTTGGATTCCCCTTTGGTGATGAAATATAAGTAGGTAGGCCTTAGAAAGATAAGTGTTTAAATGTGTTTTAAATGTTATGTGGTTTGGTAGTGTGTGGAAAAGAGTATAATAGTGTAACTAAGATGGTAGCTTGAAAAACCATTTATTTAAACTATGTGAGTTACTCTAAGTATAAAAATAATTGAAAAGTAAATTTGAATTAATTAATAGAAAGCAATTTTTAATTCCTTGACTGAGAATAGTATAAAGTTAGTTTAGGTGACACTATACGAAAATATTATAGAACAAAGTTGACTGGGTTGGTACTATTATATTGAAGTAAGATATTTAAGAACATATTTGAATAGGTCAAATATGTATTTTAGATAGAAGATAGACTATAGAACTAAATCGACCATTTTGACCTAGTTGGTTGTAGGGTTACAATTTTGAAGATTTTTTAACTTGTTAAAAATAGAACTGAAGAAATTAATGAAATGATAGAGAGAGAAAATAAATAAACCTTTGTGGTCTTTAATATGGTCAATGTTTACAAATTTTATGCTTAAGTGACATAATTGTTGATTTCAAATTTTACAAATTTTGTGAACTGATTTACCCAAGTTCTAAAAAAACCCTATGTGCTAAAGGATAAAGAATAAGGTCAACATGTTTTACAATGTTTGTTGACCTATATGCTGGTAGAAAAATAATATGAAAAACCTGACCTATTCAACTTTGTATGCTAATAGATAACTAAATAAGAGTACTTACCTATTTGATCCAGTAACCTATATTTGATGAAGACCTACATAGACATAATAGAGTCATTTTGATGTGATTATGTGTTAAACCTATGAACAAAAAGTTATAACTATATCAACTCATTTGATATATTACTACAAATATGGAAAAATATAATAAAGTGATTAAAATGATAGCATAAATAAAAAAATACAAGGATTAGATTCATGTTGGATTTAATAGAATATATGCAATGGAAAATTCAACATATATATAAATCAATCTTAGCTCAGAGAAGATAAATCCTACTTACACTTTTGATAATTGATACATTAAATATTTAGGTTCATGACCAAGATGGATCTACTAGACCTATCCATGGGATCTCTTAACATAATAATATCACTAGGGAGGGTTTTAAAGCCTCTAGTCAAGAAAAACTATGAAATAATCCTAACTTAGTCCTATGTTTTCATATTCACTAGACTAATAACATGTAAAGAAAAATCTAATGTACTACTCACCAAATCTTCTGGCCCAAAGTGGAGGTAATATACATGAAAATTAAACATGAATAGAAGACATATACTCATGTCAATGCATATGGAATATTAATGCATGGGAGATAAGTACAAATGCATATCTATCAAATCTTACAAAGGAGGAATAAAGTTAGTAATACTTACCATTGAAGATGAACCTATCCAAAATAAATATTTCCCTTCACAAAGGTGCTTAAAAAAATGTTATTTTAGTATGTAAGGATTATAATGATAAATCAGCTATAGGATAGATAATGTATCAATGCATCCAAAATACTTCTCCACAAGACAAGATCCATATCTCCAAAGAAATTATGAAATCCTAAGTTATGTTCCTCAAATAGAATGGTGCATAATCAGATGTGCACCACAAGTTATATCTCTTATTCTTCTCTTATCTTAGAAATGATGAGATAGATGTGTTTATATAGGTGGATCTATCCTTAATCCTTTGTGAAATTTCAAGTTGACAAGGTCGACCTACTTAACCTAGTATCATTATTGACAAAATAAAATGATGTCACAGTCTAGGTCATTTAGGGCTTGACCTAGACCCTAATAGGTTTTATCAATTAGATTTTAAGTTCTATGGGATGACAATGTAACATAAACCATATAAAATTATTTTAGGATAGGGGAGAAATGTTGAAGGTGTAAATGACTAAAGGAGGGTGCAAAAGAGGAGGCAAATCTTAAGAGAATTATTTTAGGAGATGATAATGTAGATAAAATATGGTAGTAAGGGACAATAATCCTATCAACCACTAATGGTATACCCACCCATTTATTATTGAACACTTTAAGGCATGCACACAGAGATATTAAGACTCAATGGGTTCTTGTAAGATAGAAAGCATCAACAATTGATAAAGTTTAAAAATATTATGTGTATAGACCATCTAATGGATTGAAAAGAGGAATATTGAGGATGAGTTTGGTATATGTTTAGTTTTTTAAGAGAGACATGATGTTTTATCTTTGTTAAAGATAAATAACATGAGAGTAGGTGAGTCCTATTAAAATGAATATTTCAAGTCCTAATTTATGACTCAAATAGAAGATTTTATAGAACTTCATGATGGGACTGAACAAGACAAGAGAGAGATAGATCAAGAGATAGAAAAAATAACAAAACAAAAACACATTATTCATTTCCATAAATAAATTGAAGATGATGTTAAAAACAAAACCCTTAGATTGTACAATGTATTAGATATTTAATAGTTTAATGAGAGTTGATCTAGCTCCTAATGTTATTGAGATAAATAAATTGTTCAATTATTTTAAGGAATAAAATAAATAATTTATATTTTATTTTATACAATTAATAAGTATTATAGCCATGTGGATTTGATGACACCATTAGAAGTAGCTAATGTTATCAACTTGGTGGTCATCCAGATATAAGAGGCTTAGGATTAGGTTTTAAGTGTAGAAAATTTGATCCCAAAACTTTTAAAACATGATAATATAATCTTACAAATTCTAAACAAATTAAAAATCTCTCAAGTAAGAGACTCCATGTGAAAGTTAATAAATAGATCTAGTTTTGACTACTTTCTTCAACAAGATTCTACCAATTTTAAGTACATTCTTTAAGGACTTACATTAGAATAAATTAAATCAAAACTCAATTTTGTCAAGAAAAAGGTTATATAAGTAGAGATTATTTGGGTGGATTTTAGGTCCACCAAATCTAAACATGCATGCCTGATGGTGCATGTCAGTATAATACATCCACCATCTCATCTACATATGGAAATTATAATGATACCACATGGAATCAATTATAAACACTACTAGGAGTTAGAGGAAAATAAAAATGATATGGCCCCACCATATAATTTGACCCAACTAAATTCTTTTGTTCCTCCTCCTACTTGGGTTTGATGATGCAACTATTGACTTTAACTAAACCTTAATTTTTTAAGGTTAATTTTGTATGCATGTTACATGTAGTGTTAACTTATGTAGCTAAAGTATATTTATATGTACCATATTAATTTAATAGTTAAATAATTTTTTAATCATGCAAATTTTGTATTTCCATGTAAAAGTAAGTTAATTTTTGGAAACATAGTTGTGCTCAATAGTAATTATACATTTAGGTCTTGAATAAATTAGAGATCACATTTTAATTATTAACATGTAACTTTAAATTTTGCATGGATTTGAAGGATGAGGTAGCCCCTACCCAAATTTATCTATATTTGTAAATCAATAATTCAAAAGGGTTCAAATTTTTTAATATAGGACAAAGTGTTTTTGAATGTGATGGAATTATGTCAATGGTTTTCCATTCCAATTCTATTTAATTATCTATGTTTTTTTTTTATGGTTATTAGATTCAAAAATTTGAAGTGTTCAAAGTATAAATATAATTCCTTCTTGTTAGTATAGATGTATGATGATTTAAGATGTGCAATAGCGATAACACAATTATTAATTATCATTGATCTCATGGAATTAGGTAGACTATATCAATTCTCTGAGTGTGCAAAGGTGTTTTCATGATATAGCCTTCAACATTTAATCCATTACTACCTTAGAAACCTATCTAATCTAAGTTATAATCTACTAAATAAGGGTGTGAAATATAAAATCTAAATAATAACAAACTTTAGTTGAGATCCTAGAATTTACTATATTAGTTCTTCCCTAGATCCTCTTGCTATGTTTGCATGTGAGTGGGAAACAAATATTAGCTACAAACATTGGAATTAGAACACTTCTATACAAAGAGACCAAATATAAATCAATCCTTATTTGGACCACAAATCCTTATTTTCTACCCTACCTTTCCATTTTTTGAAGTTTCTTTGATTTAAATCTTCCAACTTAAAAATAATGTCCATCTAAACAACTCAACTAGGTTTTAGATTTTTCATAGGTTTGACTCATCCACACATACACTAAATTAAAAACATTCATGCTCAAACTATTATTTCACCACCTAATTATTCAAATCATACCTTAAAATTGTGCCCTAGAGTGTATATTACCTCTATTGATATCCTAAAATGTTAGAGGTTACCTTGTTAAATATGAGGTTTTCATAAAACCCACATTAATATAAGAATGTTGCTGTTAGAATGAGGAAAACTTGTGTGCCTTCTTTAGGAGAGGTTATCACCTAAGTTTGAATTATAGTAGACACACCTAAGAGAATAAACATGTCTAAGTCCTAACCCAATCTTATGGTTTCATCTATATTAATAAATATAAGGCATAAATCTAGACCATCTATTCCTATGGTAACCAAGGCTATAACACATAGCCTGTTAATCATCTTATGGATAAAAAACCTTGGTTGGTTAGATCTACCATTGTATTACTAGGGGATGTGCATATTTTTCCAATAAATACAAATAAGTATCTACTTTATTTCTCTACTTTTATAGTAATAATGATAGAGGAACATATCAAGTATTTCAAGGCTACATTGAGGTTGATGAACATCATTGATGAAGATGTTGCGTGTAAGATTTTTCCATTCACATTGAATGATTCTACATAAAATAAATAGTTTTCCCAATTTAGATAAGTTAACAATCATATTTTGGTATACCATCATTTCACCAGTATGAATATGGAGCCTAATTAACTAGTACATTATTTTAATATAAGGTTTCATAAGATGTATAACTAGCTAAATCTTGTATATAAACAAAAATAAGATCTAGCATTATATATGTACAAGAATGACTTAGATTTAATTACTATAGTATTTCTTGTTATGTCTCAAATTTTCACCCTAGATAATTAAAATAGACCTCAAATTTGGGATAACATTGAACTATCTCTACAAATAGGGAAGTTATTACAAGAGATAAATTTTTAGATTTGAAGGTCTAGCTCACTTGATCAATATTTTAGGATCACATACTGCACTATAATAGTCACTATTATGGGTGAAAAAGGAAGAAGGAAACATGAAAAAAATATACTAACGAATTTAATACACTAAAGATAAATCCAAAAACATACTTGCATTTTAACTAAGAAAGAAGATTACTAAAATTGATCTCAACTCAATGTTCTTATATCATAAATGTTTCTACATGCAGGTAGATTATTATGCATATCCAGAGGTGGGTAAAAAGAAGGTCTAATCCTATACACTACTAATCTATCTCACACTTAAAATACACCTTAAAAAATATTTACACTTTATGAGACCTATTATAAGAAAGGTTATTACTCACACAATGCATACAAGAGCATAATGGAATCAAGGAAAAGACATTCATCACTTGTCCTCTAATTAGACCACTTAAAATACTTATGGAATATTTTTAGAGACTAAATCAACTTTAAAAATTTATTCAAAGGTAAAATAATATGCCAATACCATCAAGGTTTTTCCATATCAATTATGAACTATTTATAATGCCAATATGGCTTCAATATATATACCATAGGAAAGGAGAGAGAATAAGTGAAGTTGAATAGTCACAAGGCCAAGTGTCAAGGCTTGAAGGACAATTAAAATTCAATAAAAATAATTATAAATTAGTTTAGGAATTCATCCTAAACATTTATCAATCTAAAACATGCCATCTTCTTGAGTTTGGCATAGAGACACTCCATGTCCTTCTTAGAACTACCTTGTTGATGATGAATCATCTTGATAGTCCATAATTTCTTCGAATTGAAATAGTAATTGTTGACACATATTCCATAATAAGATAATATGGAAACATGACTGGTGAAATACATATACACCCTTCAACTGATAGCCTCCCCTTTATCACTTGTCATTCACTTTCTACAATCACTCATTAGTTTTCTATGCATAAATTCTCACATTTATTTCTAGGTTGACTTTTAGTTATTCAATAAATTCCATTTAAGAGGTGTGAGACACCTCATAAAGAGTTTTTTTTCCTATTTTCTATCAAACATACCTCAATAAAACTCCAAACCACACTTATCATCTCCAATTTTGGTAATGACTCACATTCTCACAATTCTATCTAAGACTACCTGTAATGACCAACTTAGTAGAGGGGTTTTAATGAGTGACTAAAGGGATCATTAGTTTTGAGTAGTTATAAAAAGTCTCTACACACCTTCCATAATATAATTCACCTATTAATTCCCTTTTTTAGCTATTAAACACCTCAAATCCTACAAAAAACACATAGTTAAACCTATATGTACAAGTGAAAATATGGAACAACAATGGTAGAGAGCCTAGGAGAGTGCAAAGTAGGTAAAAATCATCTAATATGATAATTTAACCATTATATATGCATTTCCATTCATATCCTATTCATCAAGTTCTTAACATGGTTTTAAGTCATTTAGGTTCTTAGTGATGATTCATAAAATATAGACTCTTAACCCTCAAACCAATTCCATTAAGTTAAAGTATAGGACCCCCCTCAAATATGCCTATTTTATTGAGACACCATGCACATGTTACATATATATATGAGTAAAATAAATTGGATCTCAAACTCTTAATAGGAATTTTGGATACCCTTGATAGAAAATTAGGCCAAAATGAGCAATCTTGAGTTGTTCTCTAAAAACTGCCTGATCTTATCAGTCCTCCACTCTCCTATTAAGGTTATCAAATTTATTTTAAGGATCACATGATCCTATGAATGAATTTAGACACATAAGGGTTTATGCCTAGTTTTAGGCCTAGCCTGTAAGATTGTGTTTCCTAAGTATGTGACCCGTATGAGTGTTCATAGTGACTATAAGGCCTTTTCAAAAGTTTTTAACCTTCAATTAAACCTTATATAGCATCCTAAAATTAATTTAAACTCTCCCACTCATCCTTTCATCATTCATGTGCTAGGTTTATAGGTTGGATTGACTATAGAGTGCCTCATGTATGAGCTAAAATAGATGGAACTTAAACCATTAGTTTAGTAAAAATAAGAGCATGGAAATCTTTACCAAGTCATGTTGACCAACTATACCAAGTATCAAATCTAGATCACACCTAAATAATCCTTAACACTTCAAATCCTTAAAAATAGCTTTTATGATAGTGACTATGTGTATGATTGACTAAATATCACATGAAAGTGTGGTGCTCTCACTATGAGAGTGGTTTAAATATGTTTACCCAAAATAAACCTATGCCTACTTTTAAAACCTAAATTCTCCACTTTATTATGCTAGTATATCTCTTCAATTAGATTGTAGGTTGTTATTAGGTAAAATTTTAAAGGTTCTTGTTAGTGGTGATAATTATTTGAGTGTTGTACTTTACTCATTTAGTTTTTCCTTGGGTCACTAGGACCATCTCACACTTGTATGAGCTTGTATCCTACCTTGCGACTATTCTACCATCTTTCACCATCAATGTTTTTTAGGTTTATAATTTTCACATTCATTTGGACTTTAAGGCACTATATTTCACTAAGTGTTTAAATCGAGAACTTGACTGAGTTGGAACCTCAAACACCATCATTCTCTCTCAACCAAACAATCTAGTATTATGTCAAGATGTGATATCTAGGTTTAGGATAGAAAAATTAAACCATAAAACCTACCTAAACCTCAAATTATTGCACCAAAATATGATATTGTATAGAGTAAAGTCTATTTTCATAAAAGTTAAGGTAGACTTCCCATTTCACAAGTTTTTTCAATTTTTAGACTTTAAACTCAAGTTTCAATGTAAGTAGTGGCCTCAATATTTTATATGAATAGATATAATTTGAATGGGAATAATATGAAATGGGATTTGTATGTGATAAAAATCTATTTCAAGGTTAAAAACATAATTGTTAATTCTCCCATAGATCATTGGCACCTTCGATCTTTGAGACATACATGTTCAATGTGCATTTTTCCTAGATGATAGTGAGAATATAGGTATATTATGAACTAAAAATATATTCATGAATCATCAACTGAGATTAGAAACTCACCATACACTGAGGGTATTCATTTAAAGTTTCTTTTCAAACCTCCACCTTGCACCTTCACTTGTAACTATCAAAACCTATTCTGCACACCATTATTTTTCACTCCTAGAACAAGACATAGATATTTCCTATCCTTCCATGATAACACATTCCAAACAAGTTTAATTAAACATGAAATAAAATAATATATATTTAATGTTATAAATATCACTTGGTTTATAAAGACTAATCTTAATAATGTAGACAAATGAGAAAAACCAAACCATTAGGGTTAAGTAAGTAGTTTGAAGGTACTAAAAATATTAATGATTGTTCATGAAGAATAAACCGATAATAAAAATACCATTAACATGAAATATAAGGTCATAAATACTACTAACATCCACCAATTTCACTCATTCTAACTCTTCTTCACATGTCTATACCAATAGAAAATCATTGACCATTTTGACTTATCGAAGAGAGTGATAGGAGAGAGAGACCTATTTTAATAAAATTTGGATTTTTAAAATATATCTAAACCTACAAATTATCTATGAGGATCTCAAGAGACTTCCCTAAAGTGGTCACACACACCAGATGAGTCATCCAAGTTCATATAACTACCTAAAACTAGTTTTTTTTGTAGTTATCTTTTTGTTCTTACATTTAACATGAAAAATTTTAGTTTTTAAATATTATTCTAATATTATTTGATATCAATTACATTATACTACAACTTGAAACAATTTTCGTTGTCTAAATAGCATACAATCACTTAAAATGACCCAAAAGGTTGCATAAAAGGAATTTAAAAACTTGACAAATATGACAATGTTAAAACATGTTTTTATTACCCTCAATATATGTATTGACCTCACTTAAGACCTTGTGACCACTTCAAACCTAAAATTATCTTATGAAAAGTTTACATATTTAGGGGATTTTGACCAAATTTGACCTAGGGTGAAATTTAGTTAACATTTTGGTGATTTCTAGGGGATAACATGCTTGTTGTGTTAAGGACCAATTTCTTTATCCTATCCTTTAGTAATGGATTCACCCATACACTATAATTAAAATTTAAATGCCTCTGAATAGACACCAAATTCACACCAAAAATAATAGGAAACAAACACACAAAACAAGTCACCAAAACACACACTTGTGTTCTCTAAGCACTTAGGGAAAAACCACCAATAACTCAAATAAAAACACACATATATCCTAATATTTAAAATAACTTAAAGGAATTTAGGTGAATAAGAACTTCATCATTAATTTAACTAGGGTCAAAGACAATACTTCTAGCATCAATGTTAATTCAAGAAAACAAACCTTTATATGATGCATACTTGTCAATGAACACTTGATTATGCATATAGTCAAATGACTTACCATTATTGGATCCTCAGTTGCCTAAAATTTTATCAATTGTATCTCTTATAAACACTCCATATATCTCTCTAAGTTTCTTATTTAATCTTGTATCATATTTGGACTTTGTCATGTCTAATTTTTAATTCTCAATCTTATCAATGGGAATCATCATATCCTTCTCAACTTCAAATGTATTTGAAACATGGCATGTCTACTATTGGGAGTCATCAAGGATGTATTATTTATGCTCATCAAACACTTCATATTCTACCAAATTTATTTCTTGTTTGGCAGAGTCCTCATACTTTTGCTCATTAAGAACATGGTTGACATCATCATTAGGTATGCATGATTTTTGAAAAGTTACGTACTTGCTCACCTCATCAAATTATTTCACTATGGTATTGAATTGTTGCCACATATCATCCATCTCTTCATGACTTTCATGATTGTGAGTGTTATCTTCCCTGGAAAGCAAAGCTAACTTCTCTTTAGGACTATCATGCTTTGTCATAGTTGAGACATGAATATCATCATCCATGTGAAAAATGTAATTTCCCCATCCCACTTGTTCTAGAGTATCATCAAAATCAACCTCAAGAGATCCATCACATTCTTCATAAAGGATGTATGTACCAAGACTAGATTCTTCAAAACCATATTACTCAACTCCCCATTCATCAAGATATAAGTTATCTATGCCATCAAGAAGAATTAGAGGTTATTGATCACTAGGGTGATCATCCTCATCACAAACATTACAAATAATGTTAGATGTATAAGTAACATATGGTTCTAATATAAAAATAGATAAAGGTTTAGATTTGATTGACACCTTTGAACCATACCTAGTCCTAAATTCCATGTAAGACCAATTTTAATTGAAATAACCTCCAATATTAGCAGTAAACTCTCTTGAAAAATGAAGGGAAAATTGGGGTTGCAAATCCACAACCATAACATCTTGAGAAATGGTGAAAGTAGGGCAATCATGAAGAACAATTTTCAAACATTTTCTTATCCCAATTGTCTTAACTACGACCCCATCCAATTGTACAAATTCTTTGGAATGAGGTTCCTACTTCAAGTAAAACTTATCAGTTACTTGTTTGGGAATTACATAAGTAATTTTCCCACTATCAATAAGACAATTGTGAACCAAATCATATCAAATGATGATGGAGAGATAAAAAGGAGGAGGTTTGTATACCTTTTCATCTTTGTTTGACTTTCCCTCATTAGGTTTCAATGTGTTTGTCAAGGTTGCCTCATTTCCACTAGGTTGATTGGTTGCCAAAATAAGTTTAGACAACTCTTCTTGGATTAAGTCTAATTTTCTATGTATTATAAGTGTATCCAAAATTGATACATTCACATGGGCCTTCTTCATATACTCTATAATTTTAGTGAAAGAGCCACTAACCTTATCTTTACCACTAGTATGAATGGTATTGCCTATAACTCAAGAATTTTGAGGTATGAAAAAACTCCTAACATTCTAATTTATTTGAGCTACTTGTATATTTTTTACTACATTAGACATACCTACCCTTTGGGATGTTTGAACATTTATTGATGAACCATTAATAACCCCTTCAACCTCTTTAATTGCCTTTCTCTTTGCCCTTCTGTTTATAGGTATAAGACTTAAGTCTTTTCTTAAATACCATTTATAATTCATGGTAAAATAATCTTATTGATTCCAATTGACCAAAGTGTACCCTAATTTATCAATCTTCCATTGTTATCTCCTCCATTGGGTAACTTATCTTGAATCACAATTGACATTATTCCCAAATTTTCCATTAAATCTTCATTAAAGGACTCATTGACACTAGTAAATGGATCATGAGGTTGATCCCATGAAGGTTGACCATCATTCCCTTGGGAAAGGTTATTATTATTTATCACTAATTCTCTTGAGGTGGAGGGATCATTTGTATTATACATATTGTAATATTTTGATAAAAAGATTTATCCTTGACCTTGAGAAGTACCTTGAAAGGGTGGTCTATTGACTTGATAGTTTGGGTAGGAATGATTATGTCGGTATTGGATTTGGAAAGGCCACACTTTCTAATATTATATGATTCTCTTGATTCCTAATATATCTTTCTCTATATCTCTCATTCTTTCTTCCTCATTAGACTTACTTGGTTGATTAATGGAAATACACTTATGTTTAGGTAAAGGAATGGGAACAACAAAATGTACATGGGTTTTCAAATAAGGGAATAGATGAATAAGAGGTATTGGGGAAATCTTCCCAACCTAATTAAAAAAATTATCTTTACTAATGGCCACTTCATAGGCATTAGGCAAAGTGTTACCTCATTAAAATATCACTATGAAAAGCCTTAAGATGACAAATAAAAAAATGATGAGTAGTAGGTCTTATCAAGATTGGGATCTTACCCCATGTCTTCTAAAATATTATTTTTAAGTCTCGGATAACTTCTTGAGGTGTTCTCCTTATTCTATTTATATGCTCAGTCAATGACAAGTTGTCACTCTTGTCTTTAAATCTTATCCTCAAGGCCTCTCTTAACTCATCCCATGAAGTGATAGATTTAGGGGATAATTTACCATAACCATAAAGAGATTGACCATTAAAAGAGATAGAAAAAAAACTAATTTCTATGTTATCCTCAATGATGTGATGTATATTTTAGAATTTATCAATACGTCTAATATGCTCAATAGGGGTAATTACAGTCTCACCAGTATATGAGGGAACACTTTTGAGGGTATATATGGGAATGTAATCATAGTGGGAAATTCTTAAGGGACTATATCCATTTAATGAAACCAAAGGTAGGTTCCTTTCCATAGTAACTTTAAGAATTTACAAGAATAGGTCAATCAAAACAAAATTTATAGGTTTGTGAGCAAGGTATGATATTTTTGGATAATGACGGGTGTTCTCAAATTTATTTCCTTTTTATGAATAATTAGAAAGATCTTTGAATTAAAAAGGAATGAATTTGGTAAGAGATCTTGTGTTTACCTTAGGAATTAAATAGTACACTAGTCTGTAACCAAGCTTCAAATGTTGGAGTCATCAGATACTATAGGAAGTCGACTATTATAGCCTCCTTATTATCAAAGCTAACATCTATCTTGAATAACCTTATTGGACTCTAGGTCACACTAGGCATGATAGAACTATTAGAGACTAATTTTTCACCCTAGATAAGTCAAAGAGACCTTCTCAAATTTGGGATAATATGGAACTATCTTTACAAATAGGCAAGCTACTACAAGAGATAGATATCTAGATTTGAAGGGGTAACTCCTTTGATCTATCTTTTAGGATTACACACTACATTATAATAGTCATTGTTAAGGGTGAAAAGTGAATAATTAAACATAAAATAAACTTATACTAATTAATGTGATACACCAAAAATAACTCTAAAAACATATTTGCATTTTCACTAAGAAATAAGAATATTAAAATTCATCTCAACTCAATGTTCTTCTACCATAAGTGTTTCTACATGGAGGTAGATTGATTTGCATATCTAGAGGTGCATAAAATAGTGGTCTAATCCTAGACACTGATAATCTCTATCACTTCAAATATACATTAAAAAAAATTTCCACTTTATTATAATTGTTATAATAAAGGCTACTGCTCACATAATGTATACACGAGCATAATGGAAGCAAGGAGAAGGAATTCATCACTTGTCATACAAATAGACCACTTAACATACATATTCAAGAGTTTTAATAAATAAATAAACTTTAGAAATTTATTCAAAGGAAAAACAAGATTTCAAAACTAGTAGGGCTTCACCACACCAATTGTAGACTGTTTATAATGCCAAAATGTCTTCAATATATATAGCATAAGAAAGGAGAGAAAAGAAGTGAAGTTGAATAATCACAAGGCCATGTGTCAAGGCTTGAAGGTTAGTTACAATGCAATAAAATTAATTAGAAAATAATTCATGAAGATATCTTGAACATTTGTCAATCTGAAACATAACATCTTCTTGTGTTTGGCATAGAGACTCTCCATGTTCTTCTTAAAACTACCTTATTGATGATGAGTCCACTTGATAATCTAAAATTTCTTAGAAATGCATTGGGATTTATTGACACATATTCCATAACATGATAATATGGAAACATGATTGGTTTAATTAATGTACACTATTCAACTAAAAGCCTCTCCTTTATCATTTGTCATTCACTTTTTTTAGTCACTCATTAGCTTTCTAGGCCTAGATTCTCACATTTATCACTAGAGCGACATTAATTTGCTCAATAAAGTTTGTTGAATACGTGTGAGACACCTCATCAATATCTCTTGGTCCTTTGGTATATAATGTAGACCTCAATGGAACTCAAACCACATCATCTTGAATTTTTTTCATCACTCACTTTACCACTATTATGTCTAAGACTTCTTGTAATGACCAACTTATTAGAAGAATTTTCATGAATTAATAAGGTGAGAAATAGGTTTTATGAGTTATAAAAAGTATCCACACACCTTCCATAATATCTGTCACCTATCAATTCCATTTTTTACTTGTAAATCACCTCAAATCTTAAAAAATACATAGAATTAAACATGTTAGTACAAGTGATAGTACATAAAAATTGAGTGGTAGAGATCCTAGGAGAGTTCCAAGTACGTCCAAATCATCTTCTAGGTCAATTTATCACTTCTACATGACTTTACATTCATATCTTCTTCATCAATTTTTTGAGAAGGTTTTAGTTCATTTATGTTGTTAGTGATGATTCATAAAAGTTAGATGTTTAACCCTCAAACCAATTAAACTGAGTTAAAATATAGGATCCCACTCAATTATTCACAAGTTTTTGAGATACCATGCATGTGCTCCATATATATTGAGTAAAATAAATTAGTTCTCAACCTCTTCCTAGGGATTATGGACACCCTTGAGAGATAATTAGGCCAAAACCAATATTTAGTTGTTATCTAAAAACCATTGGTTATTATCAATTGTACACTCTCCTATGAATTTTATCACATGTCCTTTAAGGATCACATGATCCTATGAATGAGGTTAGACACTTGAGGGTTCATGCCTAGTTATAGGTCTAGTCTGTAAGACTATGTTTCTTGAATATGTGACCCTTCTGAGTGTTTATAGTGATTATAGGTCCTTTTCATCATTTTTACACCATTAATATAACCTTAGACAAAATCCCATATTGCTTTCAGACTCTCCCATTCATCTTTTCATCATTCATGTGCTAGTTCTATAGTTTTGATTCAATATGGAGTGCCTCGTGTTTAAGACAAGATAGAGGGAAATTACACTATTATTTTAATCTAACTAAGACCATGGAGGTAATTATTGATACATTTTGACCAACTATACATAGCCTCAAATATACATCACACTTTAAGAAGCCTTAACATCTCAAATCCTTAAGACTAACTTTTATGACTGTGACACTATGCATGGTTGATTGAATATGAGGTTAGAGGCCAATTTTAATAACCTTCTTAGTCTCCTTGCATCTAAGAATCAAATTAAAGTATGGTATCATCACTATAAGAGTGTTTTCAATATGTTCACCCATATTAAACCTCTGCTTGCCTTTCAAACTTATATTCTCCACTTGCTTAGGCTAGTCTATATCCTTAGTTATATTGTAGGTGCTTTCTACATAGAATTTTAAAGGTTCATTTAGGTGGTGATACATGTTTGAGTGTTTTACTTTACTCTTTTGGTTTCTCGTCAAGTCACTAGGACCATCTCACACATGTATGATTTTTTCTCTTACCTTTAGACCATGCTACCATCTCTCACCATCAATGTACTATAAGTTTACAAGTTTCACATTAATTTGGAGTTGAAGGCACTATATTTTAATGAGTGTTTCAATCAGGAACTCAACTGAGTTGAAACATTAAAATAAATAATTATCTCTCAAACAAATAATCTCTTCTTGTGTCAAGATTTGATCTCTAGGCTTAGGCTACAAAAAGGAAACCATTAGACCTACCTAAACCTTATAGTCTTTCAACATAAGATTATATTATATAAATCAAAGCATATTTTAGTAGAATTTAAGATAAACTTCCCATTATACAAGTTTCTTCAATTTTTATACTTTGAACTCAAGTGTGGATATAGGTTATGACCTCAATATTTTTAATGATTAACTCTCTTTGTAATGGGTAGAATATGACATGGGATTTGAAGGTGATAGAGATATATTATAGGGTTCATAAAATGCCACTTAACTCTCCCATAGATCATTGGCACATCAAATATATAAGATACACATGCTTAATGTGCATTATAACCATATTACAATGAGGATATATGTCTACTATGACCTCAAACTATATTAATTCATGATAAATTAATATTGGAAACTCACATTTCAAACGGTTATTCATTTCAAGTATTTTTAACCCTCCATTTCACACCTTCACTTGCAACTATCAAAACATTGTTGTGTATGCCATTGGTGTTCACTCATAGCACAAGAGAGTGATATTTCTTTTTCTTCCATGATTATATGTGCCAAAATAGTTGAATTCAACATGAAATGAGATGACATGCTCTACAAGACTACAAAAATCACTTGGTTCACATACACTAATCTCCACAATGTAGACAGTTGAGAAAAACTAAACCATTAGGGTTATGCAGGCAATTTGAAGGTACTAACAACATTAATGATTTTTCATGAAGTACACACGACTATTCTATAAATCATGAACATAAAATGGAAGGAAATAAATACTAATAACATATATTAAGTGCACTTAGTCTAACTCTTTTTCTCTTATTCTTACTAATAGAAAACCATTAGCCTCTTTTGACCTGCCCAAGAAAGTGATATGAGATAGAGATATTTCCATAAAATTTAGATTTTTCTAAGCTATTTGAACCTATAAATAATTTATGGGGATATCAAGAGACTTACCTAAAGTAGTCATACATGCAAAATGAGTCATCATAGTCGATATAGCTACCTAAAACTACATTTTTGTAATTATCTTCTTGTTCTCATGTTGAACATATAGAATTTTAGTTTATTATTCTTCTTATAACACTGTTTGATATAAATTACATTAGCCTACATCTTGAAACATGTGTCCTTGTCTATAAATTGTACAATACCTTAAAATGAACCAAAAGGTGGCATAAAATGATTTTTAAAAAGTTAACAAATATGACAGTGTTAAAACATGTTTTTGTGACCCTCAATACATTTCTTGACCTCACATAGGACCTTGTGACCACTTCAAATCTATAAGAATCTTATGAAAAGTTTGCATAAGTAGGGGAGTTTGAACCAATTTGAATTAGGGTGAAACTTAGTCAACATTTATATGAAGGGTTGATAATACAAAGACTCTAGGATTAGCATATGAAAAATCTATCAATATTGATCAATAATTTAATTTTCATGTACTAGGCACTTTTAACCTCAATGTTGGTTTCCTAGTTTTGAATCAGGTGCCTCATTTGATTAAAAATGTTCTTAAATTTAGATAAAATTAGTATTATACATTGCCTCCTCTAACACAACATATGACAACTTAGAATTATGACTATATAAACAATCATTCATATATGAATGTTCATCAATAAAACTAGCATTCAATGTCATTCAATCCTTTCATTACCTAGGGTGTTGATTCTACCAAAGAAAAATTGTGTTTTATATAGATATTGGTCCAAAAGTTGAGCAATGACTTCTTAGGCATCCATAGGAAGATGAGTAATGCTACTAGTTATAATAATTATTATAATTATGGGTTTCAAATATATAATAAACCTTTCAATATGTTTACAAATAATTCGTAATAGTAATAACCTGATAAGTTGACATAAATCAACATAGTGGAGACAACTCCTACCCAATTGGTGTAGATTTCACAATACATCATAATATGGTAAACTTGAATGTTTTGAATTTTTTATACCATTCTATATCTTCTAAATAAAATTTCTAAGGTAGGATTTAATGAACAAACCATTATAGTTACCTAATGAGTTTTCTTCCCCAAGTGAGGATGATAATGCATCATAAGATAATTATTATAAGGTATATGGCTTACAATAGAATCAAACAGGAAATTACAATCTAAGGATCAATAAACCCTTCACAACATCTACTTCTCCAAATAATATGTTATTCCATTGAATGTGAACATTGACTACAATCTACCTCCCTTGAAAGGGAATGATCATCCCTAGTATAAGGAAAACTAGATAAAATCAAGATAAAAAATTGTTGAATACGTAAAGAAAATTAAATAAAACATCAGTCTTTATGAATTTTCTCATATCAGTGAACATAATGATCTCCTATGCAGGTTTATCACATGAATGTATGTTATAGAGAAGACCAAGGCTTCCCATATAAATGTCATATACAAGAGTAACCCACAAGTACCTCATTTAATATTAAATATAAGAGAATTTAGAAATAATACACATTTTCTAAGTTTATTCTACAAATTTTTCTATGGTGATGCCAAATTCTATTTTTCAAAATCTTGGATTGACTCTAAGTCCATCTATGACGATGGTTTCATAGTAAAACAAATAAGTGGTGCCTTTGGTTTTAGAATTTAATGATGTATACATTTAAGTGGAATATAATACACATGTGTATATTAATATTTATATACTTGGGTTAGATATACTTGAAGGATATGAACTAATATTTATTAGAGACTAGTTAAAGATGCTAAATGAATATGTAACAACATACTTATCTCATATTTGGTTTCCATGAGGAGGTGTTACAAACTAGATTTGAATTGATTAGGAAACAAAATTTAAGCACCACATCATAGAGTAAGATAATAATAATGAAGATGTAAGTTATAAATCCCATAATCCTAGAACTTATACATTTACCATAAAATATGATGTGCAAGAAATAGAAGTCTAGGGACCTTCCCAATTGTGGACTCTCCATTTTGATGGTGAAAGATCTAACCAAAAATTAGGAATGGGTATTAAATTGGTTTACCCATAAGGTAATAAGTATATAAAATCCTATTGGTTTTAATTAATTTCACAAATAATAAAATAAATTATAAGGAATTAATTTTAGGACTACAATTCACTCCCAAAAATAATGTCAAGCAACTACTAATATATAGAGATTTAGAGCTAGTAATTAACTAGTTAGAAATAAATACTAGTTAAAATTGTCATGTCTAAAGAGTTATAAAAACAAATATTTTATTTTAACTAATTTATTTTAAGCCTTCAATATATTATTTATTATTAGAGAACAAAATTGGGTTTCTCACTCACTAATTACTTTAACTACCAATTTGGCAGCATTACAGGAATCCAAGGTGCATAAATTTTCAATCAAGCTCATTCCTTACCCATTTTTTCTTGATAATGTGTAAATTTCTAGGTATTTGATGATGACCAATATATTTTCTAATTATTTACCAATACAAGATAATTTGAGTCTTAGATCATTGATGATAAAGAGATCAATTATCTATGCTATGAAGAAATGGGATAAGAAGGGGTCATTCAGTTGAAAAAGAATCATCTTCCTCTATGGATGGTTTCTTTGGAAAATAAATTTTATATGGATACCCACACATAGAAATAAATGCATCCTAAAGTAAAATATTCTAACTCTAATAAGGAAAATTTATGGGATGAGTGTGATATATGCTACATCAACATTGACTTTAATTGCACTCTAAAAGAAAGACAAAGGGTAAAGGATCTACTCGACTAGTATAAAGATGTGATTTCAAGGATGTATGAGATATTAAAGGTTTTTAAGCCAAAATTAATCACCCATATAATCCCATTAAATCTAGACCATAAGCCATTCTGATAAACACAGAGCCTGGTCAATCTTATCTTGTAATTGATCATCCAAAAGGAAGTAGAGAACATGTTATGTATAAAAAGTAGTGTTCCCTATTAATAAAATTATACCTAGGTTTCCAATTTAGTTTTATTCAAGAACCTAAATAATAATTTTGAGAAATAAAAATATCCTTTACCTTCCTTGGATGAGGTGATCCCAAGAATAAGTGGTTATGAAATGGTATTTTTTGGATAGATTTTCAAGATATAACTAGGTGATGGTTTAATTTGAAGATAGAATGAAGACTTCATTTATCACAAAGTGGGGTAATTATGTGTACAATAGGATGCCTTTTGGCCTAATTAATGAAGGATTTGCCTTTCAATGGGAAATGGACCATGCATTCTAAGGGATGATATGTAAATGCATAATAATTTACATGGATGACCTCATTGTTTTATAAAAAATGAACTAATCATGTGGCTAATCTACAGTTGATCTTTAAAATATGTATAAGGTTTGGCATCTTGTTAAGCCCTTAAAAGAGAATATTTAGTGTTATTGATGGCAAGCTCTTAGGTCACATTATCAAAAAATAAGGAATCACAATTTACCTAGATAGATTTCAATGGATTTCAAAGATTGCATTCCCAAACAACAAGAAGGATCTCAAGTATTTCATTAAAAAGATAAATTTTGTGAGGAAGTTTCTCTTAGGTTTTTAAGAAATTGTTAAACCTATAAATGTAATTCTAGAGTAAGATGCTAAAGAGGAGTGGACACCTAAGGCCTAAATGTATTTTCAACACATAAACGATGTTATATCTTAGGCCCTAATGTTTTAGATTACGGTAAAAGTAGGTTTTAAAGGTACCTCAAAACCCTTTAATAGAATCAAAAAAGATAAAGCATTAACAACCACTAGGAATAGTAGTCTTGAAACCTACTAGAGAGCAGCATCAAAATCAGGTTTTATAGGGACCTAAAACCACAAATATATTCCAATAAAAGTACCCAGGTTTTACAAGGACCTAAAACCCCAAATAATGTTTTAGACCAAGAACCAAGAAAAAAGACCAAAAACAAGAACCAGTTACAGCAACCAACAATAAGGACCTGAATAAGAACAACACCAACAAAGAAGACCCTAGGCTTCTATTGTAATTCCATGATCATCTTGACAGCCTCCTTCCCAATCATAATAGTATCCTGGATGGAGTTAGCAGTCGAAGTTACAGCAGCTTTAAGGCTTTCATCCTTGAACTCTACCTTGTCCTCTTACTTGGACCCTCCAAGGATATTGTTTCTTCATTGCTCTTTTACCAAGGCTAGCTGCAATAGCACAGATGCTTGATGTTACCTACTCCATCTTTGTTTGACTTTCCTTGATGAGCATTCTAAGATTATGCTCATAATATTTAAGTTTTTTTGGGATATCTATCATTTGCACCTCTAAGTGGTTGATCATGGTCCGATCAACATCCCGATTGTGTTACATTGTTTCCACTTTCTTCTTTAGTCCCATTATTTCATTATAGATCTAAGAATCAACTTAGAGAATAGATTCAGCATTGACCTTGGCAGAATTTAGGAAGGAAAAATTTGTTTCCCTCTACAGAGAGTCATAAATGTCTTCTATAATCTCATGTGGAGGGGAATCAACCTTTTTAATTTGTTCCTCCCTATCCATCAGTTCCTCCTCTCTAGTCTCAATAGGGTCTTCATGCTGAACAGGGTCCTCCTTTTCTTGTCCCCCAATCTCCATAGTAGGAGTAGAAGCCAAAACCATGTGATCCTCCTCTCTCATAGAAACTAGATCATCAATTAAGATGTCTTTGTCTTTAACACCTCCCCTAAACATAGTCTGATTACCCTCATTATTAGAATTACTCTATTATGAGTTTCCCTCAGTTGTATCCTCTTCATTCCTTTTCTCAAATTTTCCTTTAGTTTACTAATATCCATCCAAATTGGAGCTAAAATCCCGAACATCCATCCCTTCCTCTTCCTCCTGGACAGCCTTCTCAGAGCTTTTAGTACTCTTCGACTCAAAATCCTCTTCTACAATTTGTTTTTGAGAACTAGAGGGTTTTGGTTTTGCCTTTTCTATCCCTTTAACATTAACATTCTTCTTACACTTTTTGGACTGAGAACCCTTATGTTTGTAATAAGGAGTCAAATTTATGGATTTATTTTACAAAAACCCTCTATGAGAAGTATCAGACCTTCATGTAAAATGGGGTGAGACTCCTTCTTCCTATGGGCATACAAGCTTTGAAGCAACAAAAAACATAGATAGAAAGGGAAAGAAATTATTCCTAAAGTGATTGAGAAAAACAAAATGAAATTTGTGAACTCTTTTATTTCTACCATCAAGGATAAAGTACTCACAGATATAGCATAGCACATCTCACAAAATTCCTTTTATCTATTCCACGTCAAAGAAGTCTCCATTATTTTCCAGTTGCTTCTCCTCTACATCCGTCTTCAAAATTTTTTTTGAGGCTGCATTGGATATACTAGTCTATTTTGAGAACTTAATACCACCCATGGGAAGCCCCGTGACCTTAGTAATGAAGTCCTTATTAAGCTTCACAATGACTCCATGGAGAGTAACTCTGTCATCAACCCAATTGTTAAAGAAGGCTGTAGTGACATGGGGATTAAAGCCATGCAAATGCTCTAGATAACTGACCATGGGGTTTATATCTTAGGCCTTAATGTTGATTAGTTTAGACTTCAATAAATATTTCTTTTTATACTCATTTTCTTGAAAACATATGATTATTGATGTGCTTACTCATAAAAAGGATGGAAGTGAAAATCCTATTGAATTAATAAGCATGAATTTAAAATAAGTGCTCAGGTACTCCATGATAGATAAGAAAATATTCACCCTTGTCAAAGTGGTAAAGAAATATTGGCATTATATCTTGAGAAATAAGACCATCTCTATTATACTAGGCCCTATTGTCAATCTCAATTTAGGTTAGAATGAGTTCGGAGAGTGAAAAGGAAAATGGATGGAAAAATTGTAGGAGTTTAACATAGGAATAAAACTCATCAAAAATTTCAATGTATAAAGCATAATTCAACTTATGACATAGCCTAAACCATGAATCACCATTAACAAGTTATATGAAATCTATGTATCTAAAAGACATGTTATGTTAATAGCAATCAATATTTACTCATAGGTACTTGTTCATAAAAAATCAATAGAGAATAAGGATAGCTTTGAGGCTCAAAGATACTCACTACATGATAAAAAAATTGGATTTTCTATAGAAAAAATTATGAAGACATCTATTGAATATTCTTATCACAAGAAAATGCACAATAAATCCTAGAGAACCCATACTAGAAGATAGGTAGTGGTCATCTATTTAGAAACACTAAAACACATAAGATACTCAAAATGGGTTACTATTGGCCAATAGTCTTCAAGGATGCACACACTTATGTGAGAACATGCCATTAATGACAAGTATTGGAAAAAAATAACATGAAGCAATGCCATTCCCACATGTTATTAAAAAAGGACCATTTACTCAGCCGGGTTTAAGTTTCATCAGTGTCATTAACCTAAATTATTTAACCAACCATAATGTTTTTATCTCTATCATATATTATTGCACCATATGGACTGAAGTAGTGTCTACAATGAGTTTTAGAGCACAATATGTAATTAGTTTCCTTATGGAACACATCACAACTAGGTTTTGTATGTCAATTATGGATATATGTTTTATGCAAACCACAACCATAATGAGGTAGCCTCTAACATTTTAGGATCTCAATGGAGGTGAAATACACTCTAGCTCATGAGTTTCAAGTATGTGGTTTATTTCAATTTATTAATGGAATAGTGGATAGGGCATGTAGGTTGTTGACAAGATTTTTAGATGGAGGTGTGGTTCCTAAAAGATTGTAAATCTCTATGTGAATTGGATGGGTGGATGGATTATAATCTAGAGTGGGTAGATCTAAAAAATAACTCAAAAAGAGGGAAGGGTAAAGCAAAAAAGAAATCTTCAATGGTTTTTCATGTATTACTTCCTTGGCTAGTTTCTAAAAATACAAGTGCTCTTAGAACCTATGCTTGTTACTAGCAATGATTACACACACACATTCAATAATGGATAAGAATAATAAGGAGATAAATATGTAGGAAATTCATAAGCTTCAAAAAAATATTTCTCCTTTTAAGGAAGCTATTACACACCCTTAATCAAGGTATTATGGCTTGGGATAGTGAATTACCTGAGGTAGCTATTGTACACATACAAAATTACATTAAATAAAGCACTCATGAAAAATAAGATTTATGAATCAATTTGAACCTGACTATCTTAACCAATATATTTACCAATCCTTCAATAGTTGTTTCACATTTAACAATTAGTATATCAATCAAAATAGTCAAGAATCCATTCATAGATTTTGCACACTAAAGATTATTGAAACATAAAACCAAGGAAAGTAACAACTAATTACACAAAAAATGGAAAGAAAATACACAAACACATTCACTGATGATCAAAACTACTGATACTCTTTTATTCAAAATTTCTCTGACAAAAAATCTAAGTTGGATTATAATTTTTTAAATAGACTTAGGGAAGGAGTCACTTGATCCTCCAAGTTCATGCAAGGTCATTACATGTGATAGCTAAAAAATTATTTATAAATATAATCTAAAACCATATAAGATTATACTTATATTTATCCATTTTAAAATAGCCTTTGCCAGATCTATGCAACATGTGCATGTGTATAAAGACACAGGTAATTTTTTACAATTATAGTTCAAACTATATGTAAACTTTAAAATATGCACCATTTACCAAAATGGCACATGCCTCATTTTATATATTATGAGAGAAACCTATTGATATTTTAGATTATATACCTTTAAATGGAACTCTGACATATGTATTAAGTACCAAAACCACTTTACCAATGTTTTAAAACTAGTGATACTACTATTATGCATAACTAACTGAACTATGCATTACATGCTTGCCCATTCTTTTTATAGAATTTAGATCTTCAATTTTATATTGACCATTTAGATTAAGAAATGCATGTTCATACTCTTTCTTAACTATGATTCCCAATGTCTATTGATAAATATAGCTCAAGTGTCTAAATATCTAAGTATTCTATCCATAATGCCTTGCTAGCTTTCAAAATGTGACATGTGTTAATACCTAATTGAGTCCAAGATATTTGATAAGTATACCTAGGAATAATAACATCAATCCTTACATACTTTTTTAACTTGGATCATTATATTTTAGTTCTTTTGTCTCATTGAATCCCATGTGCTTGAAAATTTACATTCCATATTTTGCTCTATTTTATATGCGTGTCACTTGGTAACTGTTTGGGGTTTCATGAGTTCTATGTACTATGATCCATACTTATTCCCATAGGTTGTTGGATCTATGTATTAGGATCACTTGATGGTGACACTTATCACTCTCATAGAGCTTTGACATTTTATCTCTCTAAAATCATTTAATCAAATGGGCCTAAGCAGATGTGCACCATAGGATCTTGATTTGTATCCAAATGGGTAATTTATGAGGTTATATTGTACATTCATATGACCTTCAAATAACATCCTTGTGATCATAAAATAACATCTGTACAAATGTCAAATTTAATATCATAAGTTTGACACATTGTCAATGTTAAATTTGATGTTCTTATGACCATGAAATAACATCCTTGTGACTATCAAATTTAATCTTGTCAACTTGACACACGTCATTTATTTAGGATTCCCTACTCCTATAAACATAAGCAAAAAATGACTTAGCATAATACTTTTAGAAAATATGTATAAAAGACCCTGCATGAATATTTTAGCCTAAGGTTTTAGTATTAATAAAATATTATTAGGGCCTGGGATAAAATGTTAAATTAGGCTCAAAACATATTGAAATTCTCTCTAAGAAAAAGTACCACTTAGTAGTCTGGTATTTGTTTTAGGGGAATTATTATGGGAATTTTATTTTGGGATTTATATATGGAGGAATTATTTTGATATTTATGTGTGGGGGAATTATTTTAGACAAAATATCCACAATAATTCTCTTGAAGGGTCATTTTTTTAGACAAAATGTATAAGATACAAAGTCTATAGGAATTCTCTCTAGGGAATTATTTTGGCCAAAATGTCTACAATAATTCTCTTAAAGACTCAATTCTCTTAGATAAATTTTTTGAAGGAATGCTGAACGGATTGTCTCAAAAGCGCTGAAGGGAATTATGTTTTGGGCAAACTGTTTGAAGAAATTGGCTAAAGGATAAAAAGCCTAGGTCAAAAGTCCCAAATTAAGTGGTTGAAAGGAAAAAAAGAGTCTAGGTCAAAATACCCAAAGGGTAAGTGGCCAATTCAAAACGTTTAAAGAGTCTTTTTCAAAATGTTTGAAGGGTCGATTCAGAGCATCCAAAGGAAACATGCCCTTTGGAGAAATTATTTCAGCCCTTTTGCATTAGATAAAATGTCCAAGACACAAATTTTGGAGGAAATGACCTTGGGAAAAAATTCCCAAAAGATAGGATCGTAGGGTAAAAAATGCTCGAGACAAAAGTATGAAATGTCATGTTTAAAAGGGATAAAGAGTCTGCTTCATGGCAAAAATTCCTGAAGGATCTACTTCATAGAGTACACTTTGATGTGAAAGGGCCCTTATAAAAGTCCTAAAGGGTAACAAAAAAATTACCAAAGGGCACTTGCAAAAGGCTAAAGAATATGTTTATAAACTTAGAAGGAATATGTGTCCTTTTAAAAACTTTTGCAGGGTAAGTTGGAGGCAAAGATTTAGTTCAAAAGTCTCAAAAGAATTCCATCAAGGAATTGTTTCAGATAAAATGTCAGCAATAATTCTCTTGATGACCCAATTCTCTTAGACAAAGTTTCTAAATGAATTCAATTGGCTTAGGAAAAGTGTCTCAGATGAAATATCCTAAGGAAAGTTTCAAAAATGTAAAGGTACAAGATAAAAGTCATGAAGGAGAAGTGCAAATGGGTTGAAGTATAATTCCAAAAGTCTCAAAGGAATTATATCAAGAAAAAATGGCCACAAAAAAAAGGGTTGAAGAAAATGTTTCACAAAGCTCAAAGGGTAGGTTTAAAAGGGCCAAATGGAAATTTTATCATGAAAAATGTATCGACAAGATCATCTACAATAATAACTCTAATTTGGGGAAATATTTTTGGTAGAATTATTGTGGGGAAAATGTGACAAAGATCAAATTCTTTTGTATAAAATGTCTTACACAATAAATCCAAATACCAATAGATTCATAATAAATGTTCCAAAGAAAAAATCCAAAAAACTTAAGTTTGAAAAAAACCTCCCAAGGAAGGTTAGTCTACGAAAACATAATACCAATGCCATATTAATAAAGTATGAAGGCTAATAATTACCCCTTTCCTAGATTTTGGATAAACATATATAAGAGGTGTCTCAAAATCAAGACAATAATCTAAAAAAGGTGGGTCCCCTTTTCCTATGGAAAGAATGAGGATGTTGGGATAATAAATGGTGACTTATAAGGGAAATAATTTAGAGTATTCAAGAACCTAGAACTCTTCTTTTAAATCCTAAATCAGTCATGAAGTGTGCCAAAAAAGAATATGTAAATAAAAAACATGAAAAAGAATCCTAATTTAATTCACATGACATACTTACCTTCTAATTTCATAGATATGTGTATGTTAAAATGTGTAGTTTATTCAACCCTTGTTGTGATGAATTTTTCAAAGGATTTCATGCGGTTGTAGGTTTTGTTCCATTATCTATTAAAGTTAAAAAATAAGGGAAGCTAAGGCATGGATCTGCTACTATCTAAGCATTCATAGCCTTTATAGAGATAACTAGGGCTCCTTCTCTTCTGATTCCATTATTTTCTTTTGATCATGATGTGTGGTACATTGACCTTATTTCATAATATATACCTTTTAATTTTCTTTAGGTTTTATTTTACTCTTTTGAGTCTATTGGTTCTTTCTTATTTTTTTCTTTTGTTCTTTTTTTATTGAATGGAAAAGAGAAGAGTTATAACCCTAGTA
The DNA here is from genome assembly GCA_037957365.1 of Torreya grandis. Classification (NCBI taxonomy): domain Eukaryota; kingdom Viridiplantae; phylum Streptophyta; class Pinopsida; order Cupressales; family Taxaceae; genus Torreya; species Torreya grandis. The sequence continues at coordinate 1,577,281 of JARHVA010003679.1, read as the reverse complement.
AACTAGTATAATTATAAAACAAATCATTGATAGAATGTCCCTTCCAGCTACACCTATACCCAAGATTATCACTTCTAACAAGTATTTAATGTGATAAGTGCATTTGATCTAATAAAACAAGAAAACTTTATAATTTTTTATGAAGTACTCTAAGAGAAACTTCCACATGCATGGTAAAAGCATTCAATTGTGACACAATTCAAAATAATCCTTGATTACCTACATTTATCCTAAGGACTTAGAAATACAGAAATACACCTAATTTGTAAACTAGTCTCAAAGTGTCAATATATTAATTTTCCCCTTTTCTACAATTCATAAGCTCAATTGGTTTGGATTTTAACTTGGTTATAGTAAGAGCAAACACAATTCTAATTGTCAGAAAAAGTAAAGAATAACTACTCTAAAAAAATAACAATATCTAATCTATAAAACATGAAACTAAGCCATGAAAAAAAAATACTAAAACCATGAAATATTAATCTAAGGAAAAAAATGATAGAAAACAAAAAACCTAACATACTCCTACTCTAAAGAAAACCCAAACAAGATGGGTGATGAATTTGGAAACTCTATTTAATATGCTTCTCACTCTTTGGTAATAACAAGGTTTTCCCCATTAAATTTATGATATAGGTAGGGACATCCTTGTATTCATTCTATATAATTTTGATATTTTACCTCATATTATAGAACAAAAAATTAGGGTTACTCATTGGGACATCCTAGACACAATAAATAAATAACTCTTCCCTATGATACATACATTTTGAAATCTTGCCATTATTACTCTTATATTTAGGAGAACCTAATTCATATAAATAATCCTCTAAAGTACCTACTGAGATGGATATTAGATCAGACCTATAGTCTTGAAATTAATCATCCTATATAATTATAGGAAAGGTCCTTAAATATAGAATCAAAATCATAAGTGTAATTATGAATAGTATATTCCTAAAAAAAGTTTCTCTAAAATCTCAATTTGTGTGTAACCTTCAATATTTGAATGAATCAGCTCTTGAATTTATAAATAAAGAATAAAAGTTTGTTTATTTTGGGCTCACTATTTTTGATTTTAGGAGTGAGAGATTGATTAACTATTAATTCTAGATGGATAAACTCATCCACTACATTTTATTGATCATTTTGTTGTTTTTCTTTCAAATAGTTATGCTATGGAAGATATGCAACTTCATGGGCATCATACATGTAATCAAATGTCTTTGATTTAATGCTGAGTAAAGTTGATATCCACACACATGGGGGTTTTTGGTCAATCACATAATTAACCACAATGTCCTGTACATTAGATTTAGGCACCAAATTGATTTTAGCATCTATCAAATAAAGGCATGAGCATATATGTGAATTAATTGCATTATAAGGGAGACTAAAAATCAAATAAAAATTATTGAGGGAAGACAACCTAGCTTTTCCATTTTCCCCATGATAAATATACATTCCTACCTTAGGCATGACATACTCTAATATCTCAAAATTGGATCTTTCATGATCAAAGGGGAATAAGTCAAAAATATAATCATCAAATGAGTCTTCTGATATATATTCTAATGTAAATTGGTTTTCACAAGAGTCATCAACACCATCTTTAAAGATAATATCTTATTTTACAAGGCAAATATCTTTAGAGTTAGTATCTTATTTTACAAGGCAAATTAATTGATCATCTACATAGGCATATGTTATCTCATAGAGCTACTACAAAGGTCATTAATTTTCCTTTAAATATACACTTTATTCATTTCCATCATTCCTTTCTTTAATTATCTCATCAAATAATATGATGGAATCAACTTGATCCAATTCTTATAAATTTATGGATTCCTCTTCTTGTTTTTGGTATCTCAATTTATCCTATAACATTAAAATTTCTTCATTGAAGGATGTACTAAATTATTATACCTCTTTCATGATCCAATCATCCTCTCCATTTGGGATCTCTTTTTCCTTGCATATAGTGCCTAGATAAAAAATAAACCCTTCCACTATGTTCTGGTTTGGACTCAATAATAAACTTTCTCTTTGGATGGTTTCTATACAATTTGTATCCAACATACCTATAGATAACCTCATAAAAGGTGTTAAATTATTTTTAAAGCATGGTCATCAATATTTGGACCAAATCATATCAAGAAATATTCCTTAATATCACTCCAACTAGTAATCACACTAGGTGCCAACTCTACAAAACATTCATGCATTTCTTCTCCCAACATGAAAGGTAACAACCTATATATTAGATCCTCAAATTTTACATCCATAATATGCATAACATATGTGTAAGTATAAATATGCCCCTTATTAGATCTTGGGTGATTATAATGGAACCTATGAATGTATTTCAATGGGACATTAGGGAAATCATGTTGAATATTTAGGATATATATGGGTCCTTTGTCAAGAAATCCCATTTTCAAAACATTTAGTATAATTAGAGGTGTTGGCCCTCCTTCTAGCACCAATTAACTATTGGTGTGGGTTTCATGTACACCACAACCATAAATGAGGTAGCCTCTAACATTTTAGGATCTTAATGGAGGTGAAATCCACTCCATGTCCTGAGTTTTAGGTATGTAGTTTATTTCAACCTATTGATGGAATAAATGGTAGGTCATGTAGGTTGTTGACATGGTTTTTAGATGAAGGTGTGGTTCCTAAAGGATTTTGAATCTCTATGTGAATTAGATGGGTAATTGGCTTATAATATAGAGTGGGTAGGTCTCAAAACAAACTCAAAAAGAGGGAAGGGTAAGACAAAAAAGAAATATTTTGTGGTTTTTTAGGAATTAATTTCTTGGATAGTTTCTAAAAGGATAAATGCTCTTAGAACCTATGCTTGTTGCTAGTAGTGATTGCACACACATAATCATACATAGCTAAGAAGTCTAAGGATATAAAGATGCAAGAAATTAATAAGACTAAAATAAAATTTACTCATTTTAGGGTAGATGTTGCAAACCCTTAATTAGGAGATTATGGATTGAGATAGTGAAGTATCTGAGGTAGATATTACACACACATAAAAATACATCCAAGAAAGCACTCATGCATGATCAAAATTATGAATCAATTTAAACCTAACTATCTTAACTAATATATTTACCAATCCTTCAATATTTTTTACACATCTACATATTAGTATATCAATCAAAATAATAAATAATTAGTTCATAGATTTTGCACACTAAATATTATTGAAACATACAAATAAAGAAAGTAACAAATAATTACACAAAAATTGGAAAGAAAATACATAAACACATTCACTAATGATCAAAACTGATGCTTCTCTTGTATTCGAAAATTATTTGATAAAAAATCCAAGATGGATTAATTTTTTTTATATAGACCTGGGGAAGGGGTCACCTCATCCTTGAAGTTCATGTCAGGCCATTACATGCGATAGTTAGAACATGAGTTATAACTATGTTGTAAAACTATATAAGATTCTACTTGGAGTTATCCATTTTAGAATAGCCTTTGTTAAAGCTACATAACATGTGCATGTGTATAAATATATAGGAATTTTTTTATAATTATAGATTGAATTGTATGCAAACTTAATTATATATATCATTTACAAAAATGACACATGCCTCCATTTATAGGTTGTGAGAACAACATATTGATCTTTTAGATTATCCACCTTTAAATGGAACTATAATTGATGAAATGACATATTGTTCGATGAAATGGGCTTGAGAGTATGCACACCATAGGATTTTTATTTGAATCCTAATGGGTAATTTATTATGTTATATTTGAAGTTCACATGACTATCACATGGTGTCCTTATAACTGTCAAATAACATCTGAGTGAATATTAAATTTAGTCTCATAATTTTGACACATTACCAATGTAAAATTTGATGTTCATGAAACCATAAAATCATATCCTTATAACTATCAAATTTAATCTCATCAACTTGACATGTGTCATTTCTTCAAGATTCCCTACTCCTACAAACATAAGCAAAAAAATTACTTAGCATAATACTTTTGAAAAATATGTATAAAGGACCCTCAAATGAATATTTTAACCTAAGGTTGTAGTATTCATAAAATATGATTTAGTCTTGGGATAAAATATTAAATTAAGCTCAAAAAATAATGAAATGCTCTATAAGAAAAGGTGCCACTTGGCAGTTTACTATTTTTTTTGAGGCAATTATTGTAGGGAAATTGTTTTAGGATTTCTGTGCAAGGGAATTATTTTGAGATTTATATACGAGGGAATTATTTTAGACAAAATGTCTAGAACAATTCTCCCAAAGGGTCATTTTATCAAAATAAATGTCTGAGACATAAAGTTTGTAAGAATTATATTAGGGGAATTATTTTAGATAAAATGTCCATAATAATTCTCTCGAAGGAATGCTTGAAGAGATGGTCTAAAAAGGGCCAAATGGCATTAGGTTTCAAATAAAATATTTGAAGAAATTGGATAAAGGATAAAATTCTTGGTATAAAATTATTGAAGGAATTGGTTGAAAGGAAAAAAAATGGTCTATGATAAAAGTCCCAAAGGGCAAATGGCCACTTTAAAAATCCTAAAAGGGACTTTTCAAAATGTCCAAAGGGCCAGTTTAGAGAGTTTAAAAGGCATCTTCTTTTGGGGGAACTATTTTAAGCCTTTTACATTTGATAAAATTTCTGAGACATAAAGTTAGAAGGAGATGGCCTAGGGAAAAAATTCCCAAAGGATAGGCTCATAGGGTAAAAAAATCTTGAGAAAAAATTCCCAAAGGGTATGTTTAAAAGGGTTGAAGGGTCTAATTTTTGGAGAAAATGCCTAAAGGATATATTTCATAGAGAACATTATAATGTGAAATGGCCCTTACAAAAGTCCTAAAGAGTAACCAAAAAAGTACCAAAGGGAACTTTTAAAACGCTGATGGGTATGTTAAAAAATTCCAAAGGAATATGTGTCTTTGAAAAAACTTATGAAGGGTAAGTATGAGGAAAAGCATCATTTCAAAAGTCCCAAGGAAATTTCATCGAGGGAATTATTTTGGATAAAATATATACAAAAATTATCCTAAAGACCTAATTCTATCAGACAAAATGTTTGAAGGAATTAAATTGTCTTGAGGAAAGTGTCTCAAATAAAATGTCTAAAGGAAAGGTTCAAAAAGGCAAAGGTGTAGGACAAAATTCCAATAGGATAGGTATGAGACAAAATTCCTAAAGGAAAAGTATAATTATTTAAATTAAAAATGGCCGTAAAAAAAGGCCAAACGACGTGTTGCATAAATATCAAAGGGTAGGTTCAAAGGGGCCAAAGGGAAATTCTGTCAATAAAAGTGTATCAACAAGATTTTTTAAATGAATAAGTCTGATTCAGTAAAACTTTTTTGATAAATTTATTGTGGGGAAAATGCTATGAAGAGAAAATTATGTTTAACACAATAAACCCAAAGACCAATTCATTCAGAACAAAAGTTCTGAATAAAAAATCCTAAAAATATAAGTCCCAAAAAAAACTCCTAAAGAAGGTTTGTCCATGAAAACATAATACCAATGCCATCTTTCTAAAGTATGAATTTTAGTATTAGTCTTTTCCTAGATTTTTCATAAGCATATAGAAGATGGGGCTCAAATCAAGACAATAATCTCAAAAAAGTGGGTCCCCATTTCCTTTGAAAATAATGGGGATGTTGGGTACAACACCAATTTGATTCAATTATGAAAATAGGTCAATATTATAGTCAATTAAATTCATTAAATGATCCCACAATAATCAAATCACCATCAGATCATCTTCCAGCCATTACCCATAGGGAAATGGATTGGTTAAATTAACAAAGAAGATCCTAATTAATGTCATTAATTTTTTAGTATCAAATAAACCTAGAGATTAGCATCATCTACTAAAATATGCATTATTTTCTAATCAAACAAGATACAAGAAGTCCCTCAAGGCTTCCCATTACTTAATGGTATATGGATGACAACTAGTATTCCTAGTCATGTTCAAATTTCCAACCTATCAATTTATGTAAAAGTACATGGAACTAAGTTAAAAAGTTGAATATTTATTATTAGATATAATATCTATGTAATATTCAAGGAATGAAGCCTTTCAAAATTTTTAAAAATTCTATGACTTAATCTAAAGGTGCTTTGATAGGAGAGCAAAATTCAAAGCATTCAAATTTTCTAACCTAGTACTTCTATGGGACAAATACCATGAAAATAAAGGATAACATGACAATTTTTTCCCCTTTTAGATTAGGTCTTATCATATTCTTGAGATCTTGGGCAATAATTCTTTTTTTTTGAGGGACCTCTAAAGTAATGAGTTGACATATCCATTCAATGGGCAATTTTTGAATCATTACTTCATGTATAGACCATCTAGATATGTCTTTGAGTAACAATGGGAGATGTGGTATATGTATAAGTATAATAAATAAGCTTCACTCTCTAGGGTATTTTTATTTATTTCTAGATTAGTCTTTCCTATTTTTTGTATCTTATTTTCTTTAGTTTAGTTCCCTACTTTCTAGAATAAATGTATTTGTTTTTTTATGACAATATGATTGAATTATCACGGTATAACTAAGAAAATATCCAATCAAATAAACTTATTATCCATGTATGAGGTTAAAATTTTAACCCATAAAGGAGTTTCAAAAATAAATAACAAGTCTAGGAAGGCCACCCTTATGTCTAATATTTTTAGAATTCAGGTATGTAATGAAAAATTAATCATGGTTATGTTACCATTGAATACTTATATCAATAATCTAAAATCTACTTTCATTAATCCAAACAAATTTATAAATTTTTCTCATCCATTTGGATCAAATACACTTATAATGTTAGTATTTGTTTAGGATAATAACCATTGATATGGATATAGCTAGCAAGGACATTCTGATAAATCAAGATTTTTTTACATGCACCAGCTCACAATGGTTCTTTCCTTCCTTCTTATAATTTCATTCTTAAAAATAGTAAGAGGACCAATGTATCCTAAAGATTTATTAATAAAACTAAATAAAATATAAAGGTGATCAAAGACTCACATAATGAAATAAGATCAATGTATCACACATCATGCAAGAGTACAAGGGCAAAAATAGGCTGAACCAAAGGTATCTCTGTTAGGGATATGAACATTTGGATGAAAGTATATCAATGCCTGAGCTTCCCTAGTTTTAAATATACTTAAAATAAACCAAAATGGAACCTATAGCTATTCCAATTCATTTATAAAATCCTCATAACAAGTGTAAAATAAAATAACTTTATCACACATAGATCCAAGGTATGAACAAGGCTAGTATGTTCATTTGGAGTTTGTTTCATGTTTTTGATTCAATTATTCTCTTATGGTATGGTTAATTTTTTATTTTGGATTTATAACCAATTATTATAAGTTATTGAATACTATGGATTATTTCCCCTATGAGTCACCATTTGTTGTACTCAACATGCCCCCATTCTTTATTTTTTGTAGAATGAGGACCCTTTATATTATGAAAGGTCTAAGTATATTTTGAAAATATTTTTTCATAGGTATTTATATGTGCACTTAAATTTTTTGTTTGGTATAAATAATAGGGGATATTTTAATTTTTTTGGTTTATTCAAACTAGCTTATTACTATTCTTCAAGAGTTTTGCATGTGTATAGGTTTTTAGAGTATTCATAGTGATTACAAAGTTTTATACTTCACATGCTTTTCCTTACACCAGTTGTGTTATTCAAATATTCTTGGTTTTATAAATTTTATTCAATAAGTTGGATTTAGTCATTTTGATACTTCAAATTTTTTTGCCTTTATGATAAGTGTTCATTAGAACTTTTTTTCGTAGGTTTTATTTATAGAATTTTATCTTTGAAAATCTGGTTCAAAACTTATGTGTCTTCAAAAAAAAATTTCATATATTTTATCATGATTTTTACTTTGCATATTTTATACTTCACAAGTTTTATTAAAAACTTTTATACTTCATAAACTTTACATTTCATAGGTTTTATCTAGAAGTTTTGATTGGGAAGTTGTGCTCAGGATTTGTGTTTTGCAAGTTTTTTTCAGAAGTTATGTTTGTAAAAGGTTTTATTCATAGGTTTTGTTTGTATGAATTGGTATTAAAAAACGTTGTTCATAACTTTCAATCACACTTTGTGTTTCAATTCAAGATCTAACACCCAACATCAAAAGGTAGACTACATAGCATAATTCCTATTGCATGAAAGAAATGACAAGATGACACTTTTCCAAGGAAATAATGTGGCATTCTTATGAATGTATATAAAACCCACAGGGCATAATTTCCAAACTAAATGGAAATTTTTGAATTAAATGAGTAAAAAAATCTTGAAAACATTGGATACTAATGTTGCATGAACTATAATTAAAGTCTTATACTCAAATCTATATCATCAAACTATAAAGAGATGTCATGTCTATTGATTAATAACAAACTCAAGTGAACTTGCACTCCAAAGAGAAATTTAATCCTTAGATGTCTGTGTTCCATTAAAAATTTCTTCCAATAATACAATAAATAATTGAATTATCATTAAATCTTGCAATTGAACTAGGAAGCAATGGGCTCTTCATCTAAGGTGTTTAATGGATGTTTTCACCTTATAAATTCTCTATCAAAGACTCTACAAAGTATACAGACATTGTTTTTATTTGACTATTTTCAATAAATATTATGCCAAATATTCATCTCTTTAGGATTTATTCAATGGTTTAAACACCCCTTCACATGAATAAAGTCTGATAGCTACACAACAATAGATTATAATGGACTTGTTACCATTAAAATGTCAATACATAAATTTTTAATTGGCCAAGGCCAAGCTCATGCCCTACATCAACTTATTGTTACACTTATTATTTAATAATAAGGTGATTGGTAGTGGATTATGGCACCACATTAACCATAACATAGTCATTTCTTGCATTTTAAGGGATGCCTTTTAGAGTTATATATAGATATCAATTATAGATTCTACTTTTTATGGACACCAGATGGAAATTTGGAAGAAGACAACCATGATTGAGAATACTCTAAGGAAATGGATCACTATCAGAGAGGTCGTCACCCTTAAATTCAAGTATCTAGTACATATCACCAAGTTTCATGTGGGTATCTTCATTGGAATGGATTTTTTAAATAGATAATATGGTCACCCTAGCATCTATTTTCTCCATATGGAATGGGTACCATTGCTAGACTTGATGATGACTTATGAACTAACCTTAAGGATATATAATTAGTTTAAGACTTAAATAACATATGTTTAAGAAGGATAAGAGCCACATGGGTGGTCCTTTCTACATGATGTATTATTTTTTAGATTAATTCATAGGCACAATCAATATACACAACATATCACTTTGGATGCATACCTTAGACTTTAATAAGAATCAAGTTTGTGATTTATTTTCCTTAATTCATATCTAGGTGTATATAAGGAATATAATCATAATTGATGATAATATATATTGCTAAGTGTTGAAAGTAATTCATGAAGAGCCCTTGCTCATAATATTAGAAATTATTAACTAGACATAGGCCAAGGGGAGATTATTAACTTTGCCCTAAATATATAGTTATTATGGTGATAGGGAACAAATTTTCCATGTTGTGTCTCCCCAAGTTTCTCCAAGACAAATTGGCTGATCAGGAGATTACCTACTAGCTGTGGTAGAACATATTTGAGGATATGAAAAAAAAAAAAAATTTGTGTTTCATGGATAATTTTTTATGATTGGTAAGATGTGATAGACCAATATAAAATGTTTTGGAGAGGTTGGTAAGGATGGGGATTATTATTCATTAGTGAATTTTCGGCATAGATATTTGCATCCTCATGGCCTAATTTAGAAGAACATCCATGGTTTGGGCATCTTGTACCAGCATGAACCTTATGACCATGATTTTATTTTTTGAATACAAAATATGATGCTAATATTTTGGAGAGAGAAAATTTAGCTAGTTTGAATGAGGATGTTTTTATACTTATTCAAGGAGAGCCTTTTATAATAAATTTAGAGGCATCTATTAGGCTTACACCTCTAGGTCGATGGGAAAGAATAGATTTATAGAATTCTCAACTTCCCTAATGACCATTTGGTCATGAAGAACCATATTAGACACCACTTACTATTATGACATTTATAAAGTAGAATATTAGAGTCAAAGAAACCCCAATGGTTTCAATTTCATCAAACTAAGGACCATCTCAAACATCACCACTTGTAATGAGGGATATAGAGTAAGCTCAAGAGGTGGAATAAATTTTGGTTGCATATAGTGGTCTTAGAGGATAAGAGGAGACAATTTCTATCAATTCCTCTAATGTAGAAAAGGAAAACCTTTCTATTGACTCCTTAATTCTAGTTGTCACAAGTGTAGTTGCTACTTCTTCCTCCACTCATTACACTTTCCTCTTCGATATTAAAACCAATTTTTTTTAAAAGAGGAAGCCTATATTTATAATAACCCCTTAAAATTCAATTATTATATCTACAATTCAATAAGGGCCAATGGACCATGGACAAATATCCATCCCAAGGGAACCTGAGGAGGAAGAAGAGGATGTGTAACTATAAAAAGCCAAAGTCTTAAGCCTTTATAGACTAAAAGGAAAATCACCACATGAGGGTGAAAATTCAAGTGAGGACATTGATAATTTAATTAAATTAATCTCTATTATTTATATAGTCCCCTTAGTTTCTACTATTTATCCTTCAAATTTCATTTAATTGCTTCTTACTATTGCTAGTCTTGTTATTTCCATTGTTTTAGTTGTTTTAAGTGTTGAGCTTATTTATCAAGCCCCTATTGACTCCATTTCCATTTTGATCACCCTAGTCACCATTAACCCTAATAATCCTAGGCTTTAAAAGGTTAATTTCAACAAAAGTAAATGATCCATGGCAAGTTCCCAATTGCTTCTTTCTTCCACCCAATTTAGATTTTTAATGCATTCTTTTAGTTCCACCCATTTCAATTTGATTATTTCATTAAAGATATATGGAAAGAAGAATATTGTTTATATTGTTCATCTAATGCCTTAGTTTGGTAGTGTATATTAGTATTAAATCATTTGGCCACAATTACAAGGCCCCTTGAAATTAGAGGTTTTAATGAAATATTTAGGGGACTTCTAATTGAGATAACTACTAAGGACACTTAGCTAGTTGAATCTACCCATTTGATGATTCCTTAATGGTATTCTAATTTGGAGGCATATGCTTCCCAAATTCCTAATTTAATGATAAAATATCTTCCCATGGTGAGTTTTGTATACAAGGGAAAGTGAATCTAATCTAAAAATCAATCCTAGCTTGGAGAACATAAATCACCATGTCTTGTATGCTTGTTGGTACATTTAGACAATCAAGATCATGACCAATATGGATCCACTAGACCTCACTAAGGGGTCAGTTATCACATAATATTACTAGAGAAGTTTCCAAAACCTATATTCAAGTAATACCATGTGATAATCTTGGTTATGTCCTATGCTTTCTTATGAAATTAAATGATAAATTAATAGTAAATCTAACCTAGTGCTCACCAAAGCATGTGGAAAAAAATGGGGGTAATAAACATAAAAGTAAACATGTGTATAATAAATCTACTAAATTTTATGTATAGGTAATTCTAATACATAGAGATAGAAACATATTCATAAGATAAAAAATGTAAATATATCTACTTAATAAATATGAACAAGATTTAGGAATACTTACATTTAAGATGAACCTATCAAGCCTCAATCTCTCCCTTGGCCAAGGTGATTTAGAAGAGGTTTTTATGGTTTGTAAGGATAATAAAGATAGGTCATCTCTAGGACACATGAATTATCCTATGCATCTAAAAGACTTATCCCATAAGACAAGATTTTTATATCCAAGTGTAGTTTGAAATCCTAAACAATGGCTCCTCAAGTAGAATTATGGATAGGTAGATGCATAGATAAATGATTAGCTATCTATTTGATGAATGAAATGGTGAACAGGATGTGTTTATATAACCAAAACTAACCCTAAACTCTTCCAAAGTTTTAGCCAATAGAGTCAGCCATATTCACCTTGTTATTTAATAAATAAAGTACTTAAGTCTTAAATTAGGTCAGTTAAGGCTGACCTAAGCCTATAACATGCTTATATTTTAAGAATAGCTTTCACCTAGGCTGACTTTGTTTGATAAATGTCAAAAAATGGCTTTGGATTAGGTAGTGGATGTTTGTGGAAGTTCATTTCTTTTAAGAGCATATAAAGGAGGTGTAAAATCTTAGGTAAATCTATAATATGTGTTTGTGTTTGGTTTAAGTGGTTATATAGGGACTAGAAATATTTTAAAGCATTAATGGTCTTCCCACCCTTTCTCAGTATACCATTTAAGGAATGTACTTAGATAGATCAAGACTGAATGAGTTCTGATAAGAGAGAAAACATTAGTAATTGATAAGGATAAAAAATAATTGTGTATACATATGCCCCATTTGAAGGTCATCACATATCCTGTAGTTGTAACATGAGATGGTGCTTCAGGAGGAGAGAATAACAACACACAAGGATGAGCTAAGTAAGTTTTAGTAGAAAGATAATAAAATAAGTAAAAGGATATAATTAAAAAATACGTACCTTTAATTACTTTTGTGTTATCAAAAATGACATAAGTTAGATTAATGTGTAGTTTTACAATATGAGGAACATGAGGCAAACCTATAAAATATGTGAAATTTTGATTTTTTTCAAAATATATAGGTAAGTTGTGGAATAATTCTCTATGACATTAGGATTATATAACATATTTCAGTTTGGAAAAAGAGCTAGTATAAGTAAAGCTATGTGGGAAAAATATTATATGATTGTAAATAATTGACTAAATAATTTTGAATAGTAAATATAAATAGGTTGAAAATTAATTAACTTTTTTTTACTATTATTATAAAATATTGCTTTGAGAGACCTACTTGAGCCCAGACAGTGACCATGGTGAGGAGATAATAGCTTCAACATGGAAGACATCTAGTAGTAGTGGCCAATGCAACTTAGGTAAGTGATCTATTAATTTAATAACAAAATCATTATTTTAATTAAAATTAAGTTAGATGTATAAAAATATATATTAGGCAAAATGTGGATACCAAAAATGACCCTAAAAAGGTTTTAGGTAAACTAGGGGTTAAATAAGATATTGGGTATGAAATAATCAAACCAATAGATTCCTAAGGGGTTTATGGTAAATGGTTAAATATTTGATGCAATCTAAGAACAAAATTGTCCTAGCTAACTCAATTGGAAATGTTGAGAGAAATCAAGGTATATAACTATGTTTTAGTGGGATGATTTAATATCACTAGGGGTAGTTGACTATGTATTAGAAGGCTCATCTAGTTAGAGAAGTATACATGGCTAACATAGTACCTTTTGGCTGATGTAGTACGTAATAGTTGGCTAACATAATCTATTAAACTAGGTGAATTACTTGTAAGAGGGACACTATAATATGCAAATTATAAGGAGTGACAATTTAGTATCAAAAAGGCCAATTTCATCTGTAGGAATGGGATGACTATGTAGCAAAGGGTTGATTTAGTATGACAAAGAGGTGATAGGGATGATTTACTATCAAAAGGGTTGACCATGTAGGAAAAGGGAAAATTAGGACAAATTGGTTGATGAATTAGTTAATTTTTAGTATTTTGAGAGTATTTAAGAATGCATTTTATTATTATGACATAGATATCTAATACATTCTCTATTTTTCTATGTTTTATAGAGGTGACAAATATTTTGGCACCTAGTGGATGAATCTTGGCTACAAAAATTATTGGAGCAACTATCATACATGGATTGAACTCCATAGGTTGTATTGGGATTTGTAGGCATCATAGAGATGATGTGAATGCCACTTAGTGTTAATATAGTCATCATGTTCTTAGGAATATGGAAATGACTAACCTAAACTTTATGATGGGAGGTGGGTATCACCTTATAGGATGTTCATGCCTTACTTTTACTTCTTATTATTTGTAATATAGTCATACTTGATATGTTGGACATGGAGGATGAGAGGTGAGCCCTATCCCGTTAGGTGATAGACTCAGAGAGGATTTATCTTGGTTTTCATGTGAGTTTTTTTTATGTTTATATCTCAACCATTCCAAATATCTATCAGGCCTTGATAGTAATTGTGACAACATGAGTGATATGTCATAAATCATATGAGAATGTATCATTGTACATGATAGCCTTAAGCTAGTACATCCTATATTATGGTGCATTATAAAATCTTGGCTCTATCATTTGTGTATAGCTCATGTATGATATGTATAGGATGTTGACTCAGGGGTGAGAGATGATGGGCCCTATCATTTTGATGAATGCATGGATCTATGAGAGATTTCTTATGTATTATCTAACTAAGATACTGCATGATGTTGATGATAGGTTATCTTGGGTTGTTATATGGATGAATGACCATGTATTGCATGTTATGCCCCATGTTTTATCTTTACAAACTATTACATGAGGTTAAATAGTGTGGCAAATTTACACTGACATTTCTTCTATATGGTTATCTTCTATGAGTATTTTTATTATTTTGGTGTATGTTCAGATAATAAGCCACTATACATCATGGGTTGATCTTCATCATTAGCTCATGTACCTAAGAAACAAGGCCTACCACATCTAGTGGCCCCTCTAGTAGTCCCTTCATATTGGGAATGACATGATAGAGAACCAAGAGGGAGAGGAGGTGCATGGGTGAATATCCATATACCCATGATTAGGCCTCAACAAAAGAGACCATAGAGCAAGTAGGAATAAAAATAGGAGACAATGAGGCCTAGTGCTAAGGATTATATGGATGTGGCTTTTACAGGTGTGGATGTAAGAGTGGATCCATAATAGGGTAACAATGGCCACCTCAAGCTCATAAGAGATAGAGGCACCATCGATTAGAGGGGACATATGCATTAGTAGTAAAACATGGTGATCTTAAAATAGTTATGGAATATAACTTGTTAATAGAGAGGCCATTGAGGAGGGGATTATGATGATCTCAGGTGGTGACTCTTGGTTTTTAAGTTGTGCAGATATAGTTGACAAAAGAGGTGCTTAGTGGATGAGAAAATAAGGAAACCATGGTCGGTGATACCAACACTGGTGAGAATTTTTTTGATTTATTATGTTTATTACATAGATCACTAATTTCATTGTCATTTATATATTTAGTGAAAGATATATGGTTTGAGATATATATCCATGAGATCTAATGCATATTTGGTTTCTATTTTTTAGGTACTATAGCAAATGATATTATATGGGTAACCATGATTATGGACACAAACCATGATATATGGATGGGGTGATGTCACATTATGATCCATATACTTTGGTAGACATTATGGTACCATATTCCTAGATTATGATAATTCATTTGGACAAGTGGGAGAGGTTGTTCAATAATTTTAGACATGAGGAGATGACTAATAACCACTTATAGGAGTATAGGAGGGAGAGGCTCAATCTTAACAAGCATTAGCATAGGATCAAGACACTCATATTACAACCACTATAGTTTTTGGATATATTTAAGCTCACATGACTAATATATAGGGTTAGATTGATTGATTGAGATCTTGTATCATTGTATTACAACACACCATTTAGAGGGGTCAGTCACATGCATCCATGGGTATCATGACTCAACCACAAGATATACATGATGTATCTCAGCCTTAGAGTTGTAGCTATTGTATTTTGTACTTGTATTGTATAAAAATAATGTTATATATATTTATATGTACATTTCTTAGTCTATGATTAACGTTTTTCTATGGATGTATGTACGAATGTATTTCCTTTTGAGCACATGTATTTTATTTTCATTATATATGCTATGGGAAATAAGTGATGTATGTTATTTTTATTATAGAATTATGTGATAAACATGCATGGTTAAAAATGAAATTGAAATAATTTTTAAAAGAATAAATAATCATAAAATTCAATACACACTATATCACAATGGGAAATGTGTAAAAACAAAAGATGAATAAGTATAAGAAAGTAAAATGGAAATTAAAAGGTAATAGAATGTTTTCAAGCCATGTAAAATATTTTCACTAAATTAAAACAATTAAAATTCATACTCTATTACATTGGGAAGCATGATAATTTGTAATAAAGTGTAAAAACACATGAAAACCAATGGTATATAAAAAAAATGAAAAATAAAGCTAATTACTAGATCAAGATGTGAAGCATAAAAATAAAATCAAAATGTAAGTATAAATCAAATTGATCACATTAAATCAAGATGGTAAGTATGATTAATTTAATAAAATTTTCGTAAACATACACACAATTATAAAATAAGAAGATAAAAGTGAAGTGTTTATGAATTAAGCATAAAGCATACTAAATCAAGATGGGAAGTATGCGAATAACATATAAATAATAACATAACATAAATTGTCTCAAATTTGATGTATGCAGTATTATTGACTTGGTTATAGTATGAACTAGTTATATGATTATTATGTGAGGATGGCCTAGTCCTTTCTAGGGTCTTAAAATATAACTCGAAAAGGAAACACCAATGAGGTGCAGATAATTGGGAATAATTCTATTAATGTTTTAATGTGGTAAGTTGTAAGGATATCCTCATCCTATCCATGGTCTTAAACTATAACTCACAAGGTGAAAAACAATGAGGTGAATGATAATAAGGGGGAAAAAAATTAAAAAAAAATCTTATGGTAATTTGATAGGAGAGCCTAGTCCTATTCATGGTCTTATGCTACAACTCAAAAAGGGAAACCCTAGGGGGAATGACTAGTTAATAAAATAATACTCCTCAAGGGGAAATCCTAGGATTGATGTAATGAAAGAGGGAATGTAAAAATCATGTCATATGTATTATTGATAAAACCTTAGTAAACATGAGGCATAATAGGTAAAAATGAAAGACACTAAGAGTCTAGTGACCATCAAAATATAAATGATACATGCCCATAATGAGCACAAATTTGTATAGGAAAATAGGTGAGATAATAAGATCAAATCATGAAGGTTATATTAATAAGGAAAGCAAAATGGACCTACCTTACCACAACATGTTCCCCATTCCTTATGACCTCCTATAGATCCATTAGTCTATTATGAAAATTAGGTACTTGTGTGAGAAATTAGGTAAAAATATAGATTTATGTTGTTTTCCTATCCCAATCTAATGGCCTACCACACCCTAATAGACCATAAATCTATCATGAGGCCAACTATGGAGTTTGAAATTTGATTACAAATAGGAGATGTGCTAAAGATAGTAAATCATGTATTTTGGTGTGATTAGACTTTTGAATTGTATGTCACCTTTTGAATCATTATATTTTGTTTAAATGATTTTAATTTTAACTTTTATTTTGGATTTTATGATTCATCCTCTATATGTATTTGGAATAAATAACATGAGTAATAAAAATGATACACATGAATGAGCTTAAGACTTTGGTTTAAATGATACTAAGTAACTAGAGGTATGATTGACTAAACAACTAAGACTTACCTATGAACTAGTATGTAATCTCAAGTTTCAACCATATACATGCTTAGTATGTGAAAGGAAAATAAGGGAATAAATGGGATCCAAATAGATTGGTGTATAGTAGTATCAAAATGATAAGTATTATTTTCTAACTGATCATATGGTAGAGATAAAATACTAAGGGAAGCAAGGTTGTATAACCAAGTCACAATAATAATTATCTTTATTTTAGTTTAGAAAGATATAAAACCATCATTATAAATAAAATAAAGGAATCCATGAAAGATGTGAAATAATAAGAATAATTTTGCATTAAATAAAATAATGTGAATAATCCATAACAAAAAGTGAAAGAGAATGAAACCATGTAAAACACATAAATCATAATATAGTGGTCCATGAAAAAATAGATAAGTGAAATAATGTTTGATTCATAGTCAAAGATATAAGATATATAAATGGATAAAAATCTAATCAAAATCATAAAAATATAATAACTTGAAATAACACCATGTCGTGTTCAAAACTATTGATATATTTGACCTAAAATATTACCCATAACATCTGAGACATCTCTATGAAGCTAAATTATGACACTAGCTAAAGTCTCATTGATCTTCATGGAAAGTTATACAAATACTTCCTTCCATATCATCTCAACTAAAAAGTTAGGTGTAGTAAAATAAGAGTAAATTTCATGTGGCATCTCTTGTGTTGGATACATAATGCAAGGAATGGATGTCTCTATGGGAATAATATTTATGAAGATAGAAGGAGGTGCAATCGGATGAAAAGGAGAATCGTTCTTGTGTGGGTGACCTATAGGAAGAAGAATAACTAGTGATGGTGTCAATTGTGGGAAATCACATAGATGTTATTGGATCACTTAACATTGATCAGTATGATGGGTAGAACATTGGTTCTAAAGATAATAAAATTCCTTATAGTTAGGGATGTACTCTGGTAGGATCTTGGTATGAGGTATGGTCTTGTCTTCAGGTTGATTAGTGTCTAGGTATGATGTGCTTATGTAATAAATAATTTTTCATAACTAGGTAAAAGAATTTTTATTTTTCCCATGAAAGCAACAAATACATATATTAGTAGACTATGGGGGTCTGCTATCTTAAGGGGTGGAAGGAGAAGCTTGGGGATACTGATATAGGTTACAATGTTTGGTTCAATGACCAACAACTTTGTGAATATCACAATAAGGTTTATCTAACAATTATGATGGTAAGGTATCAAGCTATGGTAAGCTAAGGACACCATCACCAAAGAAGGGGGCATGAGTGGAAACTAGACTAGACTCATTTATAGGTAAGGTTGGTTCTGTAACAAGTCTAAGAATAGTGGCTAGCATCTTTGGTAGAAAAAAACTATAAGGGGCATGATATCTACTAAAATGTTAAGGTTTTATCATGGAATGATACATGAGAATACTCATAAGAGGATATGTAATGACTAGAGGTGTACCATGTGAGTGTTCCATCTTTGCCCTATGAATAGTAGTGGAAAGACTAATATTAGGTGCGATAAAAGAAGGAATGATATAATTGGAATGAAAAGACTAAAATAATTAAGAGTGATATATAATAACTTAAACATATATAACTTAGATAAATCCAACTAAAAATGGATTATCAAAAGCATACATTTCATCATATTTAGGTGTATGTACATGTATGAATTATTTTATCATCTAAGGAAGCATGGTGAATGGAATGTCAAGTTTTAGTTAATGTGAAAGGTATGTCATCATAAGGTAACTATTAGGATCAAGGTTGATGAGAAGTAAGAAGTTGGGAGATGATGGGAGGGTAAAGATCAAAAGTTTTTATCTTTGGGCTTATCTCATTTTGCTCATCATCATCAAGGTATAAGAGGTTAGGTGGAATATTCATAATTAGTTCATGATGGCCATTATAACCACACGTGGAGTTAATTGGATAGTTGAAGTGTTAGGATTCTTGAAATGGAACACTATGTAAGGGTTAAATGATGGGTATTTTAAAGACACTATATTATTGGGATTATTTGAAACTCTAAGGATTCGTGTCCCCTTGAATCTTGTAGATAACATCATCCTGAGGAAATTTGACACATTGGCATGCAGATAAATTCACTACTCTCATACAATGAGTCAAATTTCTACCAAGTAAGATATTGTAATAAAGTGGAAAGTTAAATATCATAGATTTTACATAGATGGTAATAGGAGGGATAATAATGATAATCCAAACACAACCTATTTCTGGCATTTGCTTTCTAACATATCCTTGAAATGTATTGTGTGTAGATTTGAGGTTGAATTCAGAATATCCATGTGCATTAATAAAATCAAGGGATCTAGCATAAGTACATAAACCTTCATCAATTAAATAATACTTAATTTGGATATCTCCTATTTACATGCTAATGAATAAAGGAGGACTATACACATGAATCAATATCTCATCAATAATCATAGAAGATATAGGGAACTTAAGTGAAAGGGAAGTGTCCACTTTTCATCAAATTGGATGGACATCTCTTCACATTATTGAAATATACTATCTTTGTATCTAGATAAGGTATGCTCTTTCCTTATATTATGAGGAAGAGGGATGTTCATTTCAAACAATAATTGCATTAAGAGATTGTGATGGTGGGGAGAAGTTCTTATTAGTTGTAGTAAGATGATTTGATATGGGATATGGGAAAGTTATGCAATATGATCCCATTCATCATTAACCCATGAAAATATTTTTAGACATAGGTGCATAGTACTACAAGAGATTTTGATAAGGAAGGTTAGAAATATAATTAAACTTATGCTAATAGGTTATTGTTGGTTTAGGTTTGTTGTAATTGGGTTGAGTGACTTTATATGATGTGTTGATTGGTTAAGGTATTTCTTGTAGGTGTGTGGAAGAAATATTATTGGAAGCTTGAGGTATGTTATCTTATGGTATGGAATTCTGGGGAAGAGTATAAGTTATATCAATGGTATGAGAGGTATCATCAAATTATATTATTTAGAGTGATTATTTTATGGGTATTAGTTTCTCTTTCCCCAATTCCATGATATGGGATGGGGAAGTGTCTTGAATAACATGGAATGGTTGAGAGGTAGGATGTGTAGGTGTTGGATTTGAGTCAATAAAATAAATTACTCTTCTCATATTAGTCATATTAACAACATTTTTATCATTGGTGGTAGTGTCTATAATAATTTCAATGTTATTAGTAGTAGGAATAGGGTTTTAAATGTTATCTTGGTGGTTGGGTGTTATTTTTTATATATAAATGATCATTAGATTATTTTAAACATTGATTTTTATTTTTTTGTATCATGAAATTTAAGATCTATGTCATAATCTTGTTAATATTTTTAGATAAGGGATTCATTGTCAAATTTAGGAACATTAATAAAATCCATAACAAGGTTTCTTAATTATCTAAAAGTCTCATGAGAATGACCACAACTTACATGAAACCACCAAATTTTGTTTGGATCATACCATGATTTCATAGGATGAGTTGGGTCAAGATATCATGGTAGAGGTATGGGAAGAATTTTTGGAATTCCTGCAAGGGATAATGGTTTTTACATATTAGTGTTGTTGTGTTGAGAAAACATGGGAGTGTGATTAGAATTATTGTTAAGGGAGGAACATGATCCATGGAGTTTTTTTGTAGTAATATATTGGATGGTGTGTATGGTGTCATAAGTGTTGGTAATATCATCATTGCTTGCATGACAATTTTTATTTTTTATGAGTGTGTGAGTGTTTGTACGTGGTTGAGGTGTTTAAAATTGACACATGAGGAAGTCTTATCTTTTGGATTGGTCAATAACTTATTCTAATTTTTTTGGAGAGAGAGTCCTAATGAAATATTTATTGGATTTGTTGCCAGAATCTAGATAACGCAAGTGCAATGGAGACGTGATCACATAAAGATGAACAAGTACACACCACAAGATGCTAAAGCAATTTGAAAATAAGAAGATAAATTGCACAAGACAAAAATGGAGAAAAACAAAATCTCATTATTAACATGAAATGGCCAAAATGAAGAATACATATAGGAGAGCTAGTAAGTAACTCCTCCACAAATGGTGGCCAGAGCACCCCAAGAATAGACTCCTCCACAAAAGGTGGTCAAAGCACCCCAAGAATAGACTCCTCCAAAAAAGTTGGTGACAAGGTGCCAAGAATAGAGAAGTAACTCCCATACCTGGAATAGGAGTATCTTATGACATTCTTATGCCACCTTATGACACAAATATGACACACAATCTCCACATAAGCTAGCCTATCCCACGAATGTATGAAAAATCCATGTATGCAAAAATATATAATATTCCCTAATTAATAAATAGGGAAAAATAAAAACCTACACTAATACCCCCCATAAGCGCAACTTAGGTGGGTAGTGTGGAAATAAAAAATGGGTCCTGTCAACTAGGCCTGATGAGGTACCCATGTATAAATACAATCTCCCATAAGATAGAGAAAATTAGAAAACCCGTACAGAAAAAATCCCCTCCAAAAAGAGAGACATAAAATAAAGAAGAGGCTAAAAGGCCCCCTAAAGATGATCCTACTGCAGATGTGGACTGCACCCCAAGAAGAGCTCGTAGATGAATGAAGTTACTCTCAGTGAAAGGTTTGGTGAAGATGTCTGCAACCTGCTCCAAAGATTGGCAAAATATCAAGTCAATGACCTGACTATGAATGAGCTCTTGAATGAAATGCATGTGAATCTCTATGTGCTTGGTCCATTGGTGTTGAACCGGATTCCTGTAAATCTAAATGGTACTCTGGTTGTCATAATAAATGATAGTGGGCTGCCTGATAGGAATGCCCAACTTAGAAAGAATCCCTTAAATCCAAATAGCCTCAGTAGCTGCATTAACAGCTCCTTTATAATCTACCTCTGTGGATGATATAGCAATAGCATTCTACTTCTTGCTAGACCAACTGATAAAACTAGAACCTAGAGAGAAAATGTAACCAAAAGTGGACTTGTGAGTCTATGAATCACCAGCCCAGTCTTAATCTGTATATCCAACCAAGTCAACCTCTATGCCAAATCTATAATGAATCCCATAGCTATGTGAACCCTATATGTAATGCAAGATCCTCTTAGCTGCTTTCTAATGCAGTTCATGGGGTTCCTGCATGAATCTGGAGACAAGTCCCACTGAATATGAAATGTCAAGCCTAGTGTGAGTCAAGAAGATGAGACTACCAACAAGTTTTTGATATCGAGTGGCATCAACCAATGGTGAAGAACAATTAGTGTCAAGCTTTACCCCTAATAGAAAGGGAGTCAGAGATGGCTTACAATCAGCCATGTGAAACTGAGCCAATAAGTCAAGAGCATACTTAGGCTGTGCAAGTGAAATCCCTGAATCTGACTGTGAGATCTTGATGCCAAGGAAGTAGTGCAATAGACCCAAGTTTGTCATGTCAAATCTATCCTGAAGAGATGCCTTCACCACTACAATAGCTGATGAAGAACTCCTGATGATCAAAAGGTCATCAACATATAGAACCAAAATCAGAAGTGAATCATCCTGCCACAAGAAGTAGACATTGGGATCAAAAAGGCACCTAGTGAAACTTGCTATGAGAAAGAAGGAATCCATCTTGGCATACCAATCCAAAGGGGCCTATTTGAGGCCATAAATAGATTTCCTAAGTTTGCATACTAAGGAAGAATCCTGAGCAAATCTTGGCGGCTACTCCATGTAGATCTCCTCCTCTAGGTCTCCATGAAGAAAGGCACTCTTCACATCCATCTGATGCACATTCCAACCATGTGCTATGGAAATAGCCAAGGTGAGTTGAATAGAAGTCATCTTTGTAATGGGTGTAAAGGTATTTGAGTAGTCAATGCCTACCACCTATGAAAAACCCTTGGCAACCAATCGCGCCTTGTACTTATTGACTGACCCATCTACTGCAAACTTGGTCTGATATATGCACCTACATCGAACCATCTTTCTTCCCTTAGGAAGTGAAGTCAAATCCCAAGTGTGATTTTTGATTAAGGAATAATATTCTTCCTCCATAGAACTATCCCACTTAGGTACCCCTGATGCCTCTTGAAAAGTCTGTGGATCTCTCAAAAAATCCCCCTAGTACATTTGTCATCTGTGGGGTCTTCTGCCTTTGTGCCAGCACTCTCAAGTGTCTGTCTAGCCCAAAGTGGCCCAGAAGTGGGTGAGTCAAGTGCTAACTCCTCATCCTCTGACTGACTAGAGGTAGATGACATTGCATCACTATCCTCCCTGTCTAAACTCAAAGAAGAACAAGATGACTCTAGCTCAAGAACCTATTGTGGCTGATCTGAATTTCATGAGGAATCATCATGAAGAAGTAGATTCGATGAGGGAGAAGAAGTGTCAAGTGTTTAGTCTCTAAGACTCTCCTGAAAATGGACACTTATCTTGATGAACAACTCATGAGTGACTAGATCTAGAAGGTGATATCCCTTAATACCATCTGGATATCCTACAAAGATGCAAGGCTTAGACTGACATTTCATAGCTTTGAATTTCTTCTTCAGAATGTGGGCCATGGTTGGGGATATAAAAACCCTAAGGTGCTCAACATCAAGTTTCCTTTTATGCCAAGCTTCAAAGGGTGTTATCCATTTCAAAGCTTTGTGAGGAACCCTATTTTGAATGTATCAAGCATAATTGATGGCTTCGGCCTAGTATTGTGGTGCTAAGGATTTGGAGTGAATCATACAGCTACCCATATCTTTCGAGAACCTATTTTTGCATTATGCAACCCCATTCTATGAAGGACTGTAGGTGACTATTCACTGCAAATCAATCCCCTCTGTGGTGCAAAACTGCTCAAACCTAATGCTAACTTATTCCCCTCCATTATCACTTTGAAGAAGCTTGATGGATTTCTCACTCTATTTCTCAACAAGAGCCTTAAAGTCTAGAAAATTTTCAAATACTTCAGACTTTTTTTGAGAAAATATATCCAAGTATACCTAGAGAAATCATTAATGAAAGTGAGGATGTACTTGGCCCTTGTGAAAGATGGTTTGGGAAAGGGTCCCGATACATCACTGTGGACTAACTCCAAAGGTTTTGAAGCATTCCAAGCTTTACCTTTGTCAAATTTTGCTTTGGGATGCTTCCCAAGGGAGCACCCCTCGCAAAGTCCTTTTGACAATTGGACACTAGGCAAGCCAATGACCATGTCATTTTTACAAAGTTTCTCAAGATAGCGGTAGTTAAGGTGGCCAAACCGCTCATGCTATAATTTGCTAAGTTCATCTAAATGAGTCAGCAATGCTTTTAGAGAAGAATCTGATGCAAAATGTGAGGTGTATAACCTAGCGTGGTGATTTTCCTTTCCCACTGCCACTATAGTATCACTATGCAACTCCTTGATAGACACTGAATCTGGTAAAAACTCAACTCTCATGCCCCGACTAATGTGAGTGATTTGGTACACTGATAGGAGATTGGTTGAAAGAGAAGGAACACTTAGAACATTATTAAATGTTCCTCCTTCCATTTTAACTGACCCTCTCCCTACAATATAAACTGATGTGTCATGACCCAAACTAATTGAAGTCATGTTACAAGGCTCTAAAGATGAAAAATCAACTAGTGAAGAGCCCATGTGGTGAGAAGCACTTGAGTCTATGACCCATGATGATGTAGAAGCTGCAATTGCTACAAGGGCCTTGCCCTTTTCTTTCTCCTTAACCTTGCCTTTTGCCTTAGTAGAATCTTAGGTTGATGAATTATGCTTGATGGACTCAGGAACACCTATGTTGTTCTTCTCTAGAAGATGAGTTAGGTGATCTATTTATTTCTTCATGCATTTGTGTTCATCATGCCCTGTCTTTTTACAATAGGCACACTTAACCTTCTCCTTCTTAGGTTTAGCATTAGAGGATGAAGTCTCAGTGTTGTTTTTGTCAGGATTAGTGTTTTCTTTCTTCTTCTCTTGATCCTTGTTCTTTTTCTTCTCCTTTGTTGAAGTCTTATCCTTACCATTTCTAGCTATCAAATCTTGGGGTTGATTAGACTTCATTGTGCCCATTTGAATTAGCTTATCTTGCTCCCTAGTCAAAGCAGCAATGAATGAATCCAAAGAAGGCATTTTCCATGTAGTGCCAAGGGCACTCTTAGTGGCATGGAAAGTGGAGACAAAGACTGAATAACTAGGGCCTAATTCTATGAGAATAGAAAGAATGAGTTGATCATATTTCTTATCTATCCCACATTCTTTTAATTTCAATAGAAGGGCCTTAAACTTAGTGAAGAAGTCCTGTAGGGTGTCAAACTTACTAGGACTTAGACTTATGAGTTCATTTTCGAGCTCATGACCTCTCATCTCATCAAGCTTCCCAAACAATTTTTATAAGGTGTCCCATATGTCATTAGGAGTTTGGGAGGATTCTAAGTGAAAGAGAAGTTTTGGAGACATAGACACACTCAATAACCTAAAGGATTCATCACTATAGTTGTACCACTTAACCTTTTCAGCATATGTGTTAGGTTCTACTTTTGTACCCATTGTGATCTTATACAACCCTTTGCTTCTAAGGATGACTGACATTTTAACTTTCCATTCATGATAGTTGAAGGGTGTTAGGAGTTTGAGTTAAAAAGAGTCCATTTTTAGCTGAAATTAGGTGAAGTTGTGTTGATTGCAAGTTGTGAATGTATGCAGAAAGGAGAATGAAAGTGAAGTTGACAAGTTGTGAAAAAGCAATCACACCCACCTAAAATATTGATCCCCCCCACAAAATTTTCAAGTGCATGCTCAAAATATGTTAGACTCAGCTGAAAATGCATCTTAGAGCAATCAGTGCAAAACTAAAGCAAATAGGACGTCGAACTCAGCCAAAAATGCGTTTTGGGAGACCTAAATTTTGGCACTTTATAAACTAGTGCATTTTTGAAAAATAACAAGTCTAAACTATGGATAATTGAATTACAAGCACTTTTGCAAAAAATGGCACCCAAAACCGAGCTACCATTTTCAAGATTTTAAAGTTACAATTTTCTCATAAACTAGTGTTTTTGCAAAAAAAAGCACTAAAACATTTAAAAAAGCCTGTTATGGGGAGAGAAAGGGGCCTTCCAACCACTTTTTAGATTTGGCATAGAATGAAGAATCCAAATAAGGTTTTTGGGAGGGGGAATTGGCCTCCTACCAATCCAAGCCTCACCCTTTGTCTTTGACAGGCGAAGATACAAGTTTTAATTGAAAATCTCCAAAATACAAAACTATCTAAAATCCTTAATATTCAGTCAAATTGACTGATTTTTGTTTTATCAAGTCAATTTTACACTAAAAAAATAAATCAAAGATAGTTTGGATAGATGCCACATGTCTAAAGGATGCCAAGTAGGATGTCAAGTAGGGAGGGGCGTCAAAAAATGCACAATCCATAATTTTGACATAGAAAAGACAAAAAAACTAAATGCAACTTGTTGCTTGGCACCGTACGGTTTAAATCTTGGCAAGGGAGGACTGTGGTAAAAAGTTTCTCCAAAAAACAAGGCGCAATGCTGGATTTGGACAACAAACAAAGTGAATGGTGTCCAAAACAGGGCGTTGTTCTGATTTTTTTTTGCAAAAAACAAAAAAAATAGTAGACATGGATGCCATACAGCCTGGTTGGCTATTGGAAAGGACTTAATAGCATCAAATGTGGTAGGCGCCTGGTCTCTTACCTCAAGCTGGAGCTGAAGTTGGCATGGAAGTGAAGCCAGAAGCTTGGCTGTAGAAGGATGCTGGAAAGACTATTTTTTTTGAGTTGTTGCTCTTCCCTTTGCTGCTCCACACAACAATGGTGCCCAAGAGAAACAGATAAACTAGCCCCTGAAGTAAAGACAGCCAAGACACCCAAAGGCCAAGGATTTCCAAGAAAACTAACTGGAAGAGATTTCAAAAGTTTGTTTTGTTTTAGATCAAATCTAAAAAATAAAAAAAACAAATAGAACTCCACTCTTCTTCATTTCAAAATGAACTTAAAAGCATAACCATACACACGATTACCATTCTTGCTTAGATACCATATCAGAGTTGTTTCCAGAATCCATATAATACGAGTGTAATGGAGACATGATCACACAAGATGAACAAGTGCACACCACAAGATGCTAAAGCAATTTGAAAATAAGAAGATAAATTGCACAAGACAAAAATGGAGAAAACCAAAATCTCATATTAACATGAAATGGCCAAAATGAAGAATACATATAGGAGAGCTAGTAAGTAACTCCTCCACAAATGGTGGCCAAAGCACCCCAAGAATAGACTCCTCCACAAAAGGTGGTCAAAGCACCCCAAGAATAGACTCCTCCAAAAAGGTGGTGACAAGGTGCCAAGAATAGAGAAGTAACTCCCATACCTAGAATAGGAGTATCTTATGACATTCTTATGACACCTTATGACACAAATATGACACAAAATCTCCACATAAGCTATCCTATCCCACCAATGTAGGAAAACTCCATGTATGAACAAATATATAATATTCCCTAATTAATAAATAGGGAAAAATAAAAACCTACACTAATAATATTATAATTTAGGGTGGAGATAATTGGTAAATAAGTGGAAGAGGTTGTTATCTACCATATTATGCTTACATTTATTAGACACTTTTCCATCATTTGATGAATACTTATTCCATTTCAACTTTAAGTTATCCACAATTTACAAAATGGGCTAAGTTATTTTTAGGAAGTTCAACACTTTAGAGTTCTTAGTCTAGTGAGTTGACCAAGTCCTCTATGATAGTGATAGAGTGGGCTTTTAATTGATTTACCAATCCAAAACATCTCCTAGGAGCATTTTAGTCAATAGTTTGTTGGCAAAAAAAGTATTAAGATTAAACCAATCTTTATAAATGTTGCCAAATGTCTTTAGGTGAAAGGTAGGATTGGTGGATCTATTAATATTGAAGGTAGAGGTGATACTTCCAACGTGAATGTTGGTAATTTGGGGTAATAGAGGTTAATTTTGTAAATGGTTGATGGTTAAGTTGATAAGTAGATGTTTTGGTATAAGGTTACTATGGAAATTTGTAAGGGGGTGGGGGTGGGGGTGGGAATGACATTAGTATGTTTCACTCCCCATAAAACCTAATGAGGTTATTTTTGGATATTTATGAGATGATTTTGAATTTAATTCATTTGATTTGAATTATTGGTTTGAAAATTATGCATTTGGTTAAGTGTTTGTAAGAGAATTCGATTAGTTTAATCAATGATTTGTCTTTTGGATGCATCATGTGATGAATTAGTATTATGTGAGGTAGTAGGATCTTGGGATGCACTATGAGTGTGCAAGGAGGTAGTATAATGTACCAAACTAGTCGCATGAGTATAATTTTTATAAAAATAATAATTGGTAGTTTGGTTAAGGATGTGGGTATTTTGAATATCCCCACTAGAAGTTGAATGTACCATGTTGGTAGAAATACTTGGTATAGATGTTGACGAAGACATAAAAGATGATTTCATGGTATGGGAAAGATAAATTTTATATGGGAAAGATTTGGATGAAAATAAATGGCTTCTCCCAAATCCTTGGGAAAAGGTAGGGGAAAGCAAATGTGGTTCTCTTATATGAGGTCCCATCATGAGATTATAGATCGTTGTAGGATATTTTCCTCTATGTTGAGGGTTTTCATTGCAGAAAAAGAGAATTTAAATTTTGTATTCATGATCACACTCATATTATAAATAAAACAATGGTTCATGTGCCGAGGAATAATGGGGAAGAGTCTCATAGTTGGTAGTGCAGGTGATAACATGGATATATCTTTGATCTAAGGTGAACACCATAATATTTTTCTTAAGAAACCTATTAGGATTAGTAAAACTCATCATGTTTGATTGATTTAATTATATATTATCCTCAATAAATAAATTAATGATGAATGATGGATAATAAAATCTTGGTAAAAATTAAGGTCAACTAGTAGGATATAGGGTCAAACTAGCTATTACTATCTTGTAGGGTAGTAGATAAAATAAGATACAAAAAACAAAGTTGAACTGATTGATTGTGTTATGTAGATGGTGGAACTAAGAGAGTCTAAAATACACATAATTATATAGGTTTATAGTGTGTTGAAGGAAAATATAACAAGAAGTCTATAAGAGATTGGGTCAAACAAAGTTACTATGTTATGTGGGAATATATAGACTATAGGAAACATAGTTGATCAAATCAATTGTGTTCTAAATGTAGGGATAGGTTTATAAAATTATGATTATAGATGATTTAGTGTTATTGTGTAGAATACTTGAAATAAACACATAAACAAATATATATATCTAGTCGATCTAGGTATGGCACATAACATAAACCTTGCAACAACACTGTCTGATACAATTTTTGTAATCCAACATATAGTTATTAGAGGGAAAGAAATAAAAAAAAGAGATGTTAATCTATGTGGTCATTCTTGAATTTTTTAGATTATAAAAGAAACTAGAAATAAATCTGATAGATACTTATCTATAAGAAGTAACTAGAAAGGCAATATAAGGATGGTTTAGGTAGTTAAGGCTAAAAGGGATTTACATTGGTGATTGTACTATATTGGTATTAGGGCCTACCCCTATCACTGCACAATTCTACAATTATAGGGGTGTTGGGTACTTTGCTTATATATACCATTAACCACATATTTATATTCAAATAGAAAACTAAGTCAACTTCCCCCTTGGTGATGAAATCTAAGTAGGTAAACCTTGGGTATAGTTTGTTTAATGTTTTTTGATGTTATGTGGTTTGGAAGTGTGTGAAAAAGAAAATTTTTGTGACTATATCGATAAATTAAAAGCTAATATTTATTCTAAGTGTTACTCTAAGAAAACAAGTAGAAAAAAATTGAATTAATTACTAATAATATGAGTTAATTCCTTTTTTTGAAGAGTAAAAGGTCACTTTAGATGAACATGTATAACATAGTAAAAAAATTTTTGATTGAGTTGATGTTATCTATTGAAGAAAGATTGAGAAAAACATAGCTGAATAAATTGATTAAGTCTTCTATATAGGAAATCATGATATAGAACTATGTTCATCTAGTCAACCTAGTTTCTTATACGGTTACAATACTAAAAACTATGAAAAATAGGGCTGTAAAATAAGAAAATAAATGACTAATATGGTAAGAATCAACCCGATAATTGTACATATGTTGAAGTTGATTTTTTATAAAGTGTTGTTTGTATGATGATTTTTAGCCTAATAACATATTTGATTGGGTTAACTAAGTCTAAAAACCTATATGTAGAGTTGTGAATTGATTCAAGTAGATAAATATAGTTACCTATGGTTGAAGATGACCTAAACAGAGATATGCATAGTCAATCATAGTGACTATGTGCTAAACCTATATATAGAGTGTTAGACTGAGTTGATAGAAGTTACAATTTTATAAACTAAAAAAAAAAAAGGACTGTAAATGAAGAACATAAATGAGTAAGATGTTAATAATGAACATGATAATTTTTAAGAAGATGAAGTTGACTTTTTATACTGTGTTATTCATATGATGACTTTTATCCTACTAATGGAGTTAACTGGGTTGACATATTATAAAAAAACTATATGTAGAGTAGTGAATTGAGTTGATCAAATCAATCTAGTCACCTATGGTTGAGTATGACCTACACAGAGAAGTATAGAGCCGATCGCAGTGACTGTGTGTTAAAACTATACATAGAGTGTTAGACTGAGTTGATAGATTTTATCTAGTGTTGTACTAATATAAAATATATAATAAATGATAATAAATGAAGGCACGGAATAAAAATTGAAAGGGTTAGTTCACATCAGTTCACAAAAATAGATATAAGGGAAAGTGAATTTAATCTATAAATGTATCCTAGCTCAGAGAATATAAATCACACTAGGCCTTCTACTTGTTGGTATATTTAGACAATCATGGTCAAGACCTATATAAATACAATAGACCTAACTAAGAGATCCCTTAGCACACAATATAAATAGAGAGGGTTCTAAATCCTCTAGTAAAGTAATAACATGTGATAACCCTATATAGGTCATGTGTTTTATTTTGAAATTAAATGAAAAAGTAAAAGTAAATCTAACCTAGTGCTCACCAAGGCATTTGGCCCAAAATGGGGATAATAAACATGCATAAAATTACTCTACTCATATCAATGAGGTAATCCTTATGAATGGAGAGATAAACATATTCATAAGATAAAAAATTTAAATTTATGTGCTTAATAAAGAGGATCAAGAGTTAGGAATACTTACCTTGAATATGAACCCATCAAGCCTCAATCTCTCCCTTGGCCAAGGTGCTTTGCAAGAGGCCAATGTGGTTTGTAAGGATAAAAAATATAGGCCAAATCTAGGCTACATGACTTATCCTATGTATCAAAAATACTTCTCCCATAATATAAGATTATTAACTCCAAGTGTAGTATGAAACACTAAGTAATGGCTCCTCAATTAGAATGGTGGATAAGTAGATGTATAAATAAATGATTAACTCTATATCTCTCTCAATGAAATGGTGAAAATGATGTGTTTATATAGCCAGATCTAAACCTAAACTCTTCAAAATTTTTAGTTAATAGAGTCATTCAAATCAACCTTGTTATTTAATAAATAAATTAGTTAGGTCTTGGACTAGGTCCGTTGAGGTGGACCTAATCCCATAACATGCTTATATTTTAAGAATGGGGTCAGTGTAGACTAAATTTGTTTGTTAAATGTCAAAAGGAGGGTTTGGATTAGGCAGGTATTGTTTGAGGTGGTAAATTTATTGGAGGAGTGTATAAAGGAGGTGTCAAATATTATGGATATGTATAAAATAGGTTTGTGTTGGTTTCAAGTGGTGGTATAAGGAATAATAATATTATGTAGCACTGATGGTCTACCCACCCCTTTCCTAGTGTACCCTCTAAGGTGTGAACTCAAATATATTGAGACTTTATATGTTCCTCCAAGAGATAAATCATCATTAATTGATAAATTTTAAAAATATTGTTTGTATATAAGTTCCATCTTTGGTAAATCCATAATAACTATCTAATGGGTCAAAAAGATGAAGATCGAGGATGACTCTAGCAGATGTTTAGTTTTAGAGGAGATACATGATGTTTTATCATTGTCAAGGAAAAATAATAGGAGAATAGGTGAGTCCCATTATTGAGATTTCAAGTCCTAATTTATGAATAAAATGGAATATTTGATAGAACTTCATTAGGGTACTGAACAAGCTAGGTGAGAGCTAGAGTAAGAGATAGAATAGGTAAGGGAAAAACAAAAAAATATTCATGTCCTTATATAAAGTGAAGATGATGTTCATAAAATAACACTTATATTGTATAGTTTATTAAATGTTATTGTTTAAATGAGAATTTATCTAGCTCCTAATGTTATTGAGACAACTAAATTACTTAATTCTTTGAAGGAATATGAAAATAAATTGAATTTTCTTGTATTGTATACAACTAATAAAGATTATTTCCATTTGGATTTGATGACACCATTGGAATCAGATAATGCTCTCAATTTAGTTTTCATCAAGATGTAGGAGGCTTGATATTAGGTTTCAAGTGCAGAATATTTGATCCCAAAGCTTTCATAACCGGAAAAGCTAATGTTGAAAATTATTGACAAATTGAAACTCTCTCAATTAAGATACTTTATAGGAAAGTTAATATGTAGAGTTGGTTTTGACCAATTGCTTCAGCATGATTATTCCAATTTTAAATAGATGCTTCAAGGTCTTACATTATAATAAATTGAATAATAACTTATTTTTTTTGAGAATAAGGTAATATAAGTAGATATTTTTTGGGTGGATTAATAGGGCCACTAGAGTTGAACATGCACACTTGTTGGTGCAATTAAATAGAGTACATCAACCATCTATTATAAATATGGACATCATAAGGCTGTATCATGGTATCATTTACAAACACTACAAATATTTGGAGGCAAAAAAAGGCAATGGACAACCATCTAGTTCAACCCAACCAACTACTTATGTTCCTCCTACTACTTTAGTTTTGACAATGCAACCATCAACTTCAACTAAACCTTAGTTTTTAAGGTTAATTTTTTTATGTATGTTACATGTAGAGTTAAATAATGTAAATAAAGTGTATTTATATGTATCTTATGATTTTAGTCACTAATTAATTTTATAAACATGCACACATTGTATTGCCATGTAAAATCAAGTCTATTTTTATAAACATAGTTTTGATCAACTATAATTGTTAATGTAGGCCTTGAATTAATTATAAAGTGCATTATAATTATTTACATGTAACTTTGAATTTTACATGTATTTTAGGGATGAGTCATACCCTACACAAATATATTTATATTTGTAAATACCTCATTCCGAATGGTTGGAAAATTTATCAATATAGGGAGAGGTCTTTTTTATTGTCATGCAAATGTGTTGATGGTTTTCCATTACATTTCTATTTAATTATCAATATTTTATTTTCTTGGTTTTTGGATTCAAAAATTTGAGGTGTGAAAAAGATATAAATAATTAATTCACATTATTATTGATGTATGATGATTTAATATGTGTAAAAAGTATTGGACAATTAGCAAGTATAATTAATCTCCTATAATTAGGTATAATGTTTCAATTATCTGAGTGTGCATAAGTGTTTTCTTGTTATATACTTATAGGTGTAAGCCATAAATACCTTAGATACATCTGAAATCTTATATATAACATAATGAATAATGGTGTGTAATAGAAACTCTAAATGGCAGCAACCTTTGGTTAAGATCCTAGAGTTTGCTACATCATTGATTCCCTAGATCCTCTTGTTGTGTTTGCATGTGATTGTGTAATAAATATTAGCTAAAAACATTAGAATTAAAAAACTTTTCCATAAATATACCATCCAAAAAGTAATCCTTATTTGGACCACAAAATTTTCTTTTCTACCCTACCTTTCCCTTTTTTGGAGTTTATTTAATTGAGATATTCCCACATTAGAATAAGGTATGTACATCCAAATCAACTAGGTTTTATTTTTATTATAGTTTTCACTAATCCACACATTAACCCAATTAATAACCCACATGCTCATACTTCTATTTCACCACCCAGTTGTTCAACCCATATCTACAACTCATCTCCTAGAGTTGAGATTACCTCTATTGAGATCCTAAAATGTTAGAGGTTAACTCATTAAATTTGGGGTGTGCATAAATCCCATAGTAATAAGGAGTAGAAATTCAACTATCCTATATTGAAGAAAGTGTATATATATACAAAATGATAATTTATAGAATCTGGTGATTGATCTAGATTTTATATCCAATCTACTTTATACCTTTCTAAATCTAGATCTATATTAGCATTCGAACCATCTAAGTATCTTATTTTCATTATCATTGTAATATATAACATAGCTATATTTTTTATTTTTAGAATATATAAATATAATAAATCTAGTATATATTTTATTTGAGTTTTAAATTTAATTGTCTTGTTATAGATAGAGTTTATCACCATTGTGACCTAGGTTATATCTACCACTTTAACCTTGTATTCCCTAATATAGGATCATGGATAAACATTTAGTGAACATGGTCTATATAAGTTAAAAAATATATAATTCATATGGTTTTTAGTTTTATAGGACTTTAGATTGATGTATTTTTTCATTTTCTACTTATATTATTTTTATTTTAACCTGGGCATAGCCATAGATTAGGAGGTGTGCCTATTAAACACAATGAGTTTCCTTCCTACCACATAAGATGCCTCAAAATAATAAAGAGACTAATACTATGGTCAATGATAATAAAAATGTTTATAATAAAAAAGATATTGATGAGGTTATCATAGAATAAGATTATGATAATGAAAACCATAAGTCAAATGAAAATGATGAACATGAGCAAATAGATCACAATAAAGTGTAAGCAATTGCATTTTTTTATGAGCATATCCATCAAGACCCTAGAAAAATTTATGAAATCCTTAGAACCATATTAGAAACTAAAAAATCATAAATGCACAAGAAGGTTCATCCATTGATCATGTTATTAGAGTTATGAGTCATCCCTATATACCTATAACCCTACCCTTAAGCACATTACCACTACATAATTTTAATGGGGGCAAAGGGTATGTATTTAAAACTTTATTCCATAATAATAATATGTCCACATATTATATGAAACACAAAAATTATTCAACCTAAGTGGTAATTTGAATAGCTATATCTACCCAACTAGTGGGTACACCTACTTTGGTGACTTCTCAAATATCCAACCAGAAAGACCAAGAAGTGCAATCTATTATCAATGTACACATATAAAATTGGTCACGAATGGCTTCATACTTGAATTTAGACTAATTATTAAAAATATTTGACAATCAAACGAAAGAATCACTAAAAATATCAAATTTGACTTCATAAAATAGAATTTGGCTTATAAACAAATTAAATGAGACAAATGCACATATCAATTAATTCAAATATTGAAAAATGATAAAATGCCTAAATAAAATTAATTAAAATGAAAAACCTAATCAAATGCCTAATTGAATTATCCATGAGTAATTAAATGAATTATCAAAAAGGAAATTCAAAAATCAAAGAATATCCTAGGAATTCATAATTACCTTTTTGTGAGTTGTCAAATATATCAAAATATCCTAAACATGCCTATTCATTGCTAATCATGAGCATTTGACACCTTTTAACTCTAATAGGGTTAATTAACTCATAAAATTTAGGTTTTCACCCATTCTAATCTCTAACTACACTATAACTTACCTTGGGTTGGGATTAGTTGTTAAACCTATAAATACAAGCATTTGCCTCCCATTTAGGGGAGCTCTGACATAGTAGTGTTATAATGTTGGTTTTATGACAAGGTTTAAAAAAAGAAGTTATAATTATAAAATAATGAATCACAAGCCAATCCATTAATCCATGAAGGTACATCAAGGAAGAATGAGTCAAACCAACATGGTGCCAAGGGGAGAAGGAGCCACACAACTCCATTTGCCAAAGACTTCTTGAGCATAGGTTGAGAAAACCAATGAAGAAATATCTTGGAGAATTAAATGAAGGTAAGAAAGTTTTTTCTTCTTAAATTTTATTTGTTCTTTGTCAATTGGTTTTGTTCACCAAGCTCCCCCCTTTGATCTAGTCAAGATAGTGTTATGCATGTTACTATGTTTATTTTTATTTCATTGTGAAAACAAACATATGATATAACCACCCTTCTTTGATTCATTGATCACAAATGACACTCATGATAGGACAAGAAGCATCCCACCTAGTAAGTATATGAATATGCAACTCAAAAATTCATAAAATACTACATGAATTCTTTCAAAATTTTAGTTTTAGCTTTGATTTTCCCATTTTTTTAAAACTTGAATTAACTCAGATTTACACAGAGACTGATATTGGTTAGGCCTAACATTTGGTCTTTGGTGTTTAAAATTAATTATAATGGCTAAATCTTAGAAACACTTCATTTTAGGTGCTTAAAATGAATGCTTAAGTCTTGAACACTTGTTTTTTGTGTGTTTACAAATGAACTTATGCTAAATATTGAATATTTATATTTTGGGCTTAAAAAAAACATAAATGATTTTGCTTAAGTTATGTTTTGAAATTCTTTTAATATTTTACACTAAAGCCAAGGGGCCAAGTAATGAACATAAAAAAATTTCAATTTGGTGCCTTAAATCAAACATCAATCATAATTTCTTGTAAAATTATTTGTTGATTGTTTGTTTTCACAAAATGAATAGTGCATGTATGCTCTCCCCCCATCCCCTATAGGGAAATTGGGTGATAAAAATAAAAATTTTATTGTATTTGTGCATAATAAAAGATGTAAAAATAAATTTTCCTAGGATTTCCCCAAAATTTCATGGTTTTGACTAATCTAAAAACAACGCTAAAGTCTTTCGACCTATCTTTTCTTTTCATATAATTTAGCTTGTGAAGGGGATGTCATTACCTATCATGAGTTCTCTAGGGAAGCATTAACCTAAGGATTTATCTCTTGATATTTTTTTAAACCCACTCCACAATGGCATATACAAATTAGGGTACACATACTACTAGATCTAGTGGGTTAAGTGAGTAACCTCTCCTTTAGTAATGAATGCTTGAGTTAGGTCTCTTCAACTAGGGGATTCCCCTAAGCAATCCATGGATATAATTGTCATGTAAAGGAATAGTCTTTATCATGATAAGTTGATCAGTATGAACTCAATTTATGTTATGCTTCTCTTGTGTTAGCCACACTTGGAATCAATTTAGATGATCGTAACTTGTAAGTTTTAATCAACCCCATTTTTCATTCTTTGATAGGATGTAGGATGATATGATTAATTATATTTTTGTCATTTATTCCATTATTGATTGGTGTTTTGTGTCTAAAACCTTAATTATTATACCATGTCATATACGAGTTTGTTTGTTTACACTACTTTGTTGTTTGAGGAGGTCTTATGCCATCTATTTGACACCTTGATTTAACTTGGAAAAATTTTATGTCAAAAATGTTGTGTGTGTCACTTGATTAAGATAATTAATGTTATGTTTCCCAAATAAATTCATGTTTTGAGCCTTATAATTCTTTAAAATTAAACATTGTTTATAATTTTGAGAACACTAATGCTATTACATTGCTTAAAATGTTTCAAACGATTTATCCTACTTTGTGTCTATGTTTCACATTGTTCAAACTAAATTCATGTGTCTTATGAGATAGTTATTTTAGCACTATCATGCTATTCAAATTTTCCTATTTTTTGGTTAATAAATCCTAATTTTTTAAAGCTAATTATAGGATTACCTTTTACAAGTTTGGATCGAAACATTGATTGATTTCTATATAGGCTTCATTTTATAGTGGCTGATACATAGATCCTTCTTGTTTGGGTTTCATAACTTAGGTTAATCCATTACCCAAATTTGAAAAATATATTATTTATACCTTTATTTGATAAAATAAATATATCTCCAAATGCCTCTTGTTTAGTTCCTTATACCAATTTAATCATTTTTATGTATAGAATCAAGTGCCTTATTTATGCTAAAGTGTTCAAAGTTTGTTAGATTAAAATTATCTCCTTTGTTTCAAGTATAGATTTTTATGAAAAATTTATCCAAAATTCCTATCATATGCTTTGTTTGAGCCTATATTTTGATGCCACATTTGGCCAGAAGTTCTAGTGACTCTTTTCCCTTTCTTAGTTTAGACCTATTTGGAACATTTTTAGACTTAGAGTTTGGCATCTTATTTTTAGTTCATTTTTCTTGACTTATTTTTTTTAAACATTTAATGTTATAAATTTGACATTATAATATTTTTACCAAGTCTTTACATAGATTTTTTTGAGACACAACTCCACCCTAGACCAAGCTAGATAGATTTTGAACCTCTTTGTCTTTTTAGACATATATTTTTAGAGTTGGTATAACTCTGACCCAAGTTGTTATGAAACATTTATCATAGATTTTACCATGGCTCACTATACATGTAGTGGAACTATGTATAATCTAGGATATGGAAATGTTATCAGACAACATGACTTTATTTAAGAACCTTATGTAGATGATGTTGTTTTGGAGAATATTCTTATCCACCATACAATATTCAAATAGGGGAACAAATTCAAGATCCTTTAGCTAATTATTTGATTAACACACCTCTATACACGAAACAAGACCAAGAATAGTGGCCCAATATTTGGATAACATACCTTTAATTATAGAAAATGTCCAACAAAAACCATATTATTGTATAATTCCATTGACTATGATGTAGGGGATTAGTCTTTGATAGAACTTCCCCATGATAACTTTCCAAATCTACCAAGAGGACCATATAACATGTCGTATAATTAAAATAATGAATAGTCATCTTCTATCAAACCTAATTACATAGTATTGATGCCCTATCAACATCTTTATATGATTTTCACATAAAGGGGCCTCATGGAGGAACACTTCATTCAAATTCAGATAGCATACTAGACATATCAAGACCTAGTGCATAACTTTAATAATATGACCATGTCAGGTACACCTCTTATTGACCTAGTTCCTTAAATAAGAGTTTTAATGGATTTGTTAGGCCAATAAAAATAGGGTAATGACCCATTCACATAGATCCCTTTGATTAAAAACATATTTAGTACCCCAACTATCAAGGAAGTGTCTTCTAATTCAATGTAGAACAATGATTAGAATATAGTGGACAACATGTAAGAAATTCCCAATCCAAACCAAAGTGGTGTTAACACATAAATGAATAGTTAACAACAAAATGTGCCTTTAAATAATATTGTGAGTGGTTATTAAAATCAAGGAGCAGGAGTTTATACTTCTCAACCTCAGCCAACTACCTATAATCCTCAACTAATTATATATAATTGAAAACTACACATGATAACTTTCAATGTCAAACTTCCTTTTGACCCTCATTTAACCTCATGTTTAGGGGACCACCTAGTCAGTTATAATCATATACTAACTTGACCCTGTCAAACCCATAACCTTTTTGGTTAACAATTTTAATTTACCCCTTTTTACTTACTTCAACTCATTTTATTTTGGCGCCTTGATTGATAATAGTTAGCCTACTCATCGACAATCAAGTCCTCAAGCCTGCTTTAAAGTAATTACCAGTTGTGTGCAAGATAAACATTTCATAATTTATAAAATTCCTTATGCAAAGCAAATTAGACTTAAAAATTTGTAAATTGGCAACTTTCTTCCCCTATAAAAGTAGTAACTTCCTTTACCCCAATTGGCAAATTTATCCTATAAAAGGATCAGAGGAGGAAGTGAAAAGGATCCATAAAAAATTCATGTCTAGGCTATTGTATTTTCTTGCATAGGTATCTAGCATCCATTTAGTAAGAAAATAACAACATTGGAGACTTGAACCTCTATCTACATCACATTCAAAATTTGAAGTACCATCACTCTAGCCCAATTGCCTTAGCCCTCCACTATCAAGTGATAGGTATCTTGTGTTTGTTTCCATTATTTCATCTTATTTCTAACCTCCCTACCACAACCAAACCTCTTAAAGTTTTATTCTCCATCCCACTAACTTATATCAAAACCCCTACATGTCTATTTATCATTCTATAACTCCACTTTAATATCCTCTCAAAACACATAGGTAACCACTGATGAATATCCAAACCACTTATGGTTACCTCAACCATTATCAATTACCCAATTGTCACTAGTTATCCCAATTACAATTAGTTCACCTGATCATCACTGGTTAACTATTTTAGAAAATAAAAACAAATCATTTTTATCCCCTTTCCCCTAACCAAATCCTATTTTTTACATTTTGGCTGGTACACAAAACCTATTCTAATTTTCTGACCTGATACCAATTTCCTTAGCATAATTATTGACTTTATTTTATGATACTTAATAATTTTTTAGAACATGCATTTTATTTCCTTGCATAAAATTTACTTTCTTATTAGTATATGCAAGCATATTTTCCTTCATTTATCAAATTTAATTTTTATCAAGGAGTGGATTGACATCCATCCTAGTAAGCTTTCACTTCTCGGATCTAGCATACGCTAGGTAATCCACCCTTCATATTTTTCTAAAAAACAAGTGTTGTTTAGTGCTTTCTTATCTATAGGTTATTCCTTTCAAGCCAAAAAGGAATTCCCACCATCATCTAGATTCATTCACATGCTTTACCAGGTGTTATTTTCTATACCCTATTACTAGTTTTATTACTAACTTTCAAAATTAATAAATGAGTGAACTAAATAAAATATTTTGGCACACTTGGTGGGACCCTAGTTCCCTTTTTCTTCCTTTATTATTTCTGCATCGAATGAAATCTAAAAATGTCTTTTTGGGCATGAAATAAACCCATTACATACATTGATTTCCTATTGTTATTATTTCATCTAGTAAGTTAGGAGGCAAAGTAATTAATCATAGCTTTCACACTTTTTATCACACACTAAGCCAAATAATAAAATAATTAACACATAAAAAGATACATGAGATAAGGCTCAACTAGGATTTCATCACCTAGTAGCAACCTTACCCCTTCCTATCTATCCTACTTGGATTTCACCACTAAGAGGAGAACCAACTCAAATCTATGGTTTATTATAAGCTCTAAACTTGATATATTTTGGGTAAGCACCCAACACTCTTATTACTATGGGATTGTGAAGTGAGGGGATAGGCCCTAATACCAAGCCACATACTGAAGTTCAACACAAATTTCTCTCTTGAACAACTAAAAAACATAAAACCAACCATATATTTCTTTTTTAGTACCTAATCTATAAGCCAAATTCCATCTTCAAAATTCTTGAGGCATAATCCAAAAGTGATCTAAAAATGAATCCTAGGTTTTAATGCACTTTTAGTGTATGCATTGTTTACCTTGAATTCTTTTCTTTTGATTGATTTTTATTTGAGGTGTGAGTTTCATCATATTATTTTCTCACATTGTCTTTATTAGATAGTTTTTGAGAAACCAAACTAATCAACCACGACCTTCTTCTTTATCCATGGAATATAATTATAATGATGAGGGCTCACCTCATTTTTCTCCCCCTCCTACTAGAATCTTGATTATTTTAGAGGGTGATGCGAACTTCACTTCCTTCCTTGATAAAAATATGGTGGCCCTTTAAAATTATTTTAACAACTTACCTCACCATCCCTCCATTACTTCAATTCATCCTAAACACCCTCCTTATGGTATGCCTCCCCATCTTATGGTGGGTACCACCTCAACCCAACCATTTTTAGCCTAAGCCTCTTCTTCCTCCAACATCCCATTTATTACCACTACCTAAACCCAATCCAATATTCCAAATTCTAAATAAACACCTCATACCACACACAAAACTTCACATATATGTTCAACCTTACCTCTAGTTACCTATACTCCACCCACCATGGGGTTATCTTCTACCCTTATTTCTACCCTTCCCCTTATCTCAACTAATCCACCAACTTCTACCCCATTTCAAAACTTGGTGCTTTCTATACCTCAAACACTTCCCTTCATTAGCACTAAAGTCACCACTCAACCTCAACCTACCCAACCTCAACCCACTACTTCAACCATACCTTTAAGCCAACCTGCATCCATCCCTCAACAAGTACCCATGAAAACCTATTAATATGTCTCTAACCCACAAGGGTATATATCACCTCCCACCCAACCATTTATGTCAATCAATCCTTATGTGACATCATCTCAACCACTTATCACCACTTACTGATATGTGGCCTCTTCAACATATTCTACCATCTATCCCTACATAGCTGCTACCCAAACTCAACAAAATGTGCCCCTTAATTATAAAGCTTCCAAATCCCAACCAAATTTGATCAAGATGTAAATGGATAAAATGACCAATTTGGAGTCACCCATCTCTGGGTCACATAACCTTTTATCCTATGATTAGTTCTATAATGAACCCATGCATCCATCTATTCCCATCCATTCTTATCCTCCTCAATGGGAATTAACCAAGTTTTCCAACTTTTAAGGTGAGGAGGACCCTCAAAAACATTTGAGATAATTCTATCATTCTTTTATTTAATGACATATGATGATTTTCTCCTTCTTTGAACCTTCTCCATGTCCTTATCTAGACCCATCCTTGATTGGTATAGTGTTCTTACCATGCACTCCATCTTTTCTTTCTCATAAATGACCCAAATCTTCTTAGAACATTTCTAGATAAATATATCTAAAAAGGTCTCTATTACTAATGTCTATTCCATCA
This sequence comes from Torreya grandis, assembly GCA_037957365.1. NCBI lineage: Eukaryota > Viridiplantae > Streptophyta > Pinopsida > Cupressales > Taxaceae > Torreya > Torreya grandis. The sequence goes on along the minus strand of JARHVA010003679.1, from coordinate 1,533,905 downwards.
AGAAATTTGATGATGAGTCAATTATTGATTATGTTTCTATATGGATAGGTCTCATCAACCAACTTACCTTTTCCTTACCATAACCTGAACTGATTGAACTCTTCACTCAAGGTTGTGTCAAACATATTTCCCCCACTCTTCAAGTTCAATATTTTGGAACATTGGATGAGGCATTCACCATGGCATGTAAACTACAAAATTGAGTCATTGATGAAGGGAAATCTAAATTATAAAACAAAAATTATAGCTTTAAATCCAATGACCTTTCCTCCACCAAAACCACTAACTAATCTAATATAAAAAAATCATCTTCAAACTCAATTGTTCTAAAAACTACTCCACCTCTAACTATCAACCAACCATCTTGAACCAATTCTTCCAACCCTTCGTATCAACGAAAATAAAACTAGAATCAAACTCCTCCAAAATAATATACTCCGATTGGGGAATCTTATGCATTAGTTTTGGATAAATTTCTCAAAGCTAACCTCATATAACTCTGACCAATTAAACATCACCAAAAATTTTATGCTTCTCACCCCATACCTAGGTGGTATAATGAGAATTACCATTGTGCCTTTCATCGAGTCTTAGGACATGAAATTAATAGATGTACTAGCTTCAAAAGTCTTATCCAAAATTTGATTGACAATGGAGAAAATGTGTTTGATAATCCTAATGCACCTCTCAATTATTCCCTTGACATTTTCCACAATACTTTTCCTAATCACACTCCTTCCACCCAACACCATGACAATAAACCCAAATCATCTAACTCTCATGAGGCACACACAATCATTTTTATTAATAACAATCCCATTGTTGAGTAGATCATTACCTCAATCACCCAAATGGAAATAGTGAACTCACCTCTTATTCCTTTGGATACCCAATTGGAATAATCAACCACCCCTCTCTTTTCACTTGATGAAACCTTAGCCTTATCCCCTTCTCCTTTGATGGAAACTCTGAAGGAGACAACCATTACTTCAACCATTCCTTCTTATTCCACTCCACCCATTCAAGTGGTCAAGCTACCTTTCATTCATTTGAACACCCAAAAAATAGAAGAAACTCTATTCAACACCATACTGACTTCCCCTATCATTAAACCATCCATTTCCTCCCACAAGATTATATTGCCTCATCTACTCAAACATAAATTTTGGAACCTAAACTCAAAGACAACAATAAAGGAGCCTTTTCCTCTTCTCCACCTAAGCTTTTAATATTTGAAACCAATGACCAAGGAACGAAACCCATCTATAATACATTTTCTAGACTAGTCTAATTTTTAGAGTTCATGTCCCAACCCAAATTTGATAGAGCCACCTTTTAGCATCATCTTGGACTACCTTACCAAAACAAATTTCAATCCTCAACCTCCCTTGAATCCACATTTAAACCCCTTATTACCCCTTCACCAAATACCTCTCCCAAAAACATAAGTGAAACATCCCAACAACCTCCTTCTAACATTGCCAAATCACCATACGCTTCTCTCACCAAACCAATCAATAATTTGGAAATCCTTCCCACACCTAGTCATGCTCATCCCCCTTTGAGGTTGGAATTAACACCATCTATTCCACCAAATAAAAATCCAACTAAACCAATTAAGAAGGTAGAGTTACCCAAACCTCCACCTCAAACTAGAACCATACCACCTCCTTCCTACTTACCTTCTATTCTAGGACCCCACCCTTCTACCATCCTGATTACCTATTTTTCATCTAAGAAACCATACCCATTTTTCCACCTATATGCATCAAAAAATATAGTTCTCCATAATTTTTAACCAACCTATCTACCTCTACTTTCCAGCCTATAGCTAAATCTTCCTCATCTAAGTCTTTTTTATCCAAACCTCCAATCCTCAAACTTATTGTAACCAAGCAAACCTAACTAAAACTACCAACTGAAATCATTCCTCCAACCATAAATCCCATAATAAAACCTATGTCCAAGAAGGTTCCTACTCCTAAAACCAAAAATCCATCATCTCTAACACCTTTGATAGAATTCTATTCAGCTATCTTATAGAAGTTGTTGTAAACTTCCTCCATTAACTTACCACCTATCAAACCATTCTACCCTTCCAATACCAAACCCTCTTATTTCAATGATAACTTGATATGCACATAACATAGGGCACCAAGACATGACACAAAAAATGTAAAGCTCTCCAAGCACTTATTCATAGCATATATGATGAGGATGATCTATTATTAGATGAACCCTTCTTACCCCCACTAACAATCTTACCATCAACCCAACCTACCCAACCTTTACCTAATCTCCCATTCCTACCCAAGGATGAAAAGGAAGAACTGAAACAATTATCAAATCTAGTAAACCCCTTTAATCATATTGTTCATGTGGTTATCTGATCTCAAGCCTAATAAAAAGTTAAGGGAAATGCCAAAGCATCCATTCCATGGACTTACTTTTCAACCCATCAATCTACCAATCAAACTTAAACATATCCACCCTCACCCTCATAACCACCAAAGCCTAAAGTATCCATTTTGGGACCCTCTACCTCTAACCCATCTGAATCCATCTAGCACATCACGTTGAAACAATTTCACTAGACACTAGTGAAAATGATCCTTTATGAATTAGTCAACACCTTGCCCCACCATCATCAAGGACTAATTAAGGCTCTATAATCTATAGATGTTCAACCAAATTATCCTCAACCTCTTTCACCCTTTTTCAAATCCCTCCAAATTTCCACCCTCATCATCTCTTAGGATTCTAAAAGACCTGTCACTAATCTCGAGGACTCTGATCCTCCCCTTTTCATCATGACATACCTCAATCAATCCCACATCAAGAGTGTTATGACTGATGGAGGAGCTAGCATAAACATGATCTCTTCTCATGTATATGACCAAATTCAACTACCCTAGAACATCATGTCAAAACTTACAATGGTCTTTTATTCCTTTAAAATTACCATGGACACTACTTTAGGGATCATTATCCTCCATATCCTCTTAGTGCCTCATACCATTCCTAAACAATTTTACATTATAGAGGGTGAGTTATAATACAATGTGTTACTCAGACACCCTTGGATCTATGTTATGAGTTGTGTTCCTCCCACCTTACATAGAGGTATCAAATTTGAGTATGAGGGATAAGTTGTTACCATCAAAGTTGATCCTAGTCCCTTCACCTCTTGCAATATGACATACCAGCCTAATGATGTTCTTATTCCTCTTTCATCTACCTTACAACCAAATTATAAAAAAAACACCCCACCAACCAAAACCATCAACACTTCCACTCATAATAATGATGAAGCATCAACTAGCTCAACCATCCCTTCATCCCAAATTTTAGTTGAGTACACCTTGCAATCCACATTTCAATGACTCTCTCTAGGTTAATATCACCTTTTAGCCTTACATGGTTTCCCTACTCAACACAAATATGGGAATCTCAAATATGATCCTAACATTAGAACCATCATCCATTTTGGGATCCCCAATAATCAAACAAAATTTGTTAATGGGGGAATTGATCAAACACTTCTCACTCCTATCATTACCCCATTCATTCGACCATTTATCTTTAACTTTTCCCACCTAGATAACCCACCTTTATCAAAGCTTACCTTTCTAGGTGCATTAAAATGGGTTTGGTCTTGGCCTTTATGAATAGGGACCTCACAAGATACCCATAATCAAAACTAAATAATCTCATGTGTTCTGTGGCCTAGGGTTTATACCACCAAAAGAACCCACATCAGTAAAACCCATTACCGCCATCGATGAAGAACCTCCATCCTCATTGACCCCATAAACATCCAATTATAAAGACTCTGATATCATCCCATCTAATTTTTTTATCAATACTGTTAGTTTGCCTGCCTAACTTATCAAAAGGATGGCCAAACTAAAACCCTTCCTCTTATCCACCCTGAAGTGATTAAATGTGATTCTCTTACCATCAACACCATCAAAAATTAGGATGATGATTCCATTATCACCTACCTTAGTGTGGGGGATTATTCAATTCATTAATCCCTTCCTCTTTAGAATCAAACAATGTTGAATGAATCTACTACTGATTTCAACCTAGGTACTCAAGATAACCCTTGTATCATCAAAATAATCTAATCTTTAAATTCCATAGAGAAAAAATATTACTCTTCTTTCCTTCATGACTTTAGCATAACATTTGCTTGGTCCTACTAGGATATACCTGACATTGACCCTTCTATTTCCCTCCATAGCATTGTTACCTATCCTAAGGTAAAACTAGTTTGGTAAAAGCTTCATAGGATGCATCCTCACATAACCCTCTTTGTCAAAGAAGATATTTAGTGCCTCTTATTTATCAAATTCATCTAACCCATCAACTATCAATAATGGGTTTTTAACATCATTACCATCACCAAACCCATAGGGGTACTTCACCTATACATCAAATTTTGCTGGAACTCAACCTTTCTTACCCAAAGGATGACTTTCCTCTACCCAACATCAACCAACTTATTGATTTTACAATCAGCTATGAAATGTTATCTATTATAGATGGTTTTTTGAGATATAATCAAATCTTGATTACCCTTAAATATCACCATAAAATTTCATATATCACCTCATGGGGAACCTTCTACTACAGAGTCATGCCCTTTAGACTCAAGAAAACTAGAGTAACCTATCAATGGGCTATGACCTATATCTTTCACAATTTCATTCATAAAATTGTTGAGGACTATATGGATGATCTCATTAGGAAATATAAAAACTAAAAGGATCATCTAGATGTTCTCACCATCATATTTAACTAATTAATTAATTATCATGTCAGGCTCAACCCCAAGATATGTATTATTTGAGTCTTATCAAGTAAATTTATTGCATTCATTATATCTCTCCATGGAAATAAAATATACCTTGCCAAATTTACATCAATCTTGGAGATGTCTCCTCCTAAAAACCTTACATAACTCTATATCCTACAAAGTAAGATTTAATAAATCTATCACTTCATCTCCTAGTTATCAGATAAATGTCAACCCTTCCACTACCTCCTAAGGAATGATACCTCTTTTAAGTGGACTAAGGAATGTCAACAAGCCTTCAATTCAATCAAGGAATATCTTCTCTCTCCACATATCCTCATCCCTCATAAGGAATACCAACCCTTTTACTTATACATATCCACCATAGACCATTCCCTAAGGGCAATGCTCACACATCATGATGAATATAATAAATATCAAGCCATCTACTAAATTATTCACACCCTTATTGAAGATGAAACTCCATATACTCATCCAAAAAAATCCTACCTCACATTAGTCTTTGTGGTCTCCAAAATCTATCACTATCTTATTAATCATAAAACATATGTCACCACCAACACTGACCCCCTAAAGTATACACACTCTAATACATACCAAAACTAGTGTATGGATAAATGGCTCATGTTCCTTGCTAAGTTTGATATTGAGTTCCTTCCAAAAAATTCCATTCAATGATAACTCATCATTGACCAATTGGTTGAAGCTCCTCTGCCTGACAATCAACCTCTTCCTCTTGCCTTCCCATATGAGTCTTCCTCTTGCCTTCCCATATGAGTCCATTGTAACTCTCTCTCAAGATGAACCCACCTACAGAATGACCATATTTTTTGATGGATCTAAATGCCACAATGGTGGAGGTGCTAGAGTTATTCTCATTCCCCTTAATGGTGAACCTCTTCCCCTCTCTTTTAAACTTGACTTCAAATTCACCAAAAACATACATGAAGACAAGGCCCTATTCATAGTCTCTAAACCACCCTAACCTTGGGAGTCAACTATCAATATCTTTGGTGATTCCTAACTAGTTATTAACTAGGTCAATGGATCTTATCAATATAAAAATGATGTCCTAATGAAGTAAAAAAAACTCATGAATGTACTCTTAGCATCATTTTATCATTAAATTATCCAATTAGATCCTCAATCTACTAACAAATTTTTAGACACAATGGCATCCCTTGATTCCCAAATATCATATCAACCTACTAAATATAAACTATTTATCACCATCCATCATTTTATCACACCTTCATATACCATTTTTGATCTACCTACCATTTTTAATGTGGAGACATCTCCTTTTAACATTTGGTATGATCAAACTTTTGACTACCTCAATCTTGGCATTATCCCTCGTAACCTTTCAAAGAATGACCAAAGGGATTCCATTTAGATTACCTCTCATAATATCATAATAGGTGGAATTATTTACAAATGCAAATTTGATGTCATCTTTATCTATTATATCCGTAGTCAAGAAGCCTCCCAAGAAATCAAAGAAATATATGATGAGGCCTGTGAGGAAGAATTTAGTGGCTTAGTTATTGCTAAGCATATCCTTCACCATGACTATTATTGGCCTACCATTAATCAAGACTATTGTGACTATGTGAATAAGTGTGTCAAATGTCAACAACATTATAACTTACATCATGTACCTCCTCATAGCCTTCAAGTATCCCAAGATTACTATCCTTTTTCACAATGGGATCTTGACCTTATTATGGAAATCAATCCCCATTATTAACAGTGAAATCAATATATCATTACTGCTACTAAATATTTCACCAAATGGGTGGAGGCCATCCCATTATATCTACCAAATCCAAAAATATTATTGACTTCATCAATCACCATATCATTTACCACTTTGGTGTTATCCATAAGATCATCATCAATAATGGAAAATATTTTAAAAACCAAAAAGTCTAAGGTCTATATGATGATTTTGGCATCAATTTAAACTTTTCCTTACCATATCATCCAAAAGTCAATAGAAAGGTATAAGCCTTTAACAAAAATATCATCAAAATGTTCACCAAATTTCTTAGTACTTTAGGTAGGGATTGAAACTTACACATCCCTTTCACATTATGGGTTTATCGCACTAGCATTCAAACCTCCATGGGTGCTACCCCTTTCTCTCTTGTCTTTGGAGCTAAGGTAGTCTTGGCCTCTCAAAGTCCAAATTCCATCCCTTCATATATATTAACATGAAATCCTTTTTCAGAGTGACTATTGTCAATAACACCTTGTGTGTCTCAAGTTTCTTCATGAACATCACCTCATATCCCTTAATCATCTCCATGTCTAACATGAATGAATCAAACATGCATACATTAAACACCTAAAATAATGAGAGTTTAACATCAGATACCTCATCCTTAAGGAAAACCAACATGTAAATAATATGGAGAAGATAAAAAAGGTAAATTTTGATTTTAATTGGCTTAGAAATTACATCATAACCCATCAGTATGGATCATGAGCTTATCATTTGTCCTCACTTTAAGGCAAACTATAACTTGAGCATCTCAATGCTTTGAATTTACATCCTTTCTATTGTTGAAATAAGGATTGAACTCAACCTTGTGTCTAGCTTAAGCTCGTCCCTTAGTTTACAATATTTTCACTTCCTTTCACCTACTTATCCCTAATCCCATTGGGAACAACTGATTACAACATAGAACTATGTGATTATCCATCACATTTATAGAATAATCCTAAGCATAGGCACTATTACTCTACCTATGGCATGGTTTTCATGGATATTTTTCATCTCTAATAAGATGAAATCCCATGATCAATTATCTCTCAAACCACTTTCCTCATCTATCATTAACCTTTTGGATAATGACTTGCCTCCATAGAGATAAACATTTAAACCTAAATATACTTGTCCATATCTAATCTCACATTCAAAATCACTTGGGTCCTCATGTCTAGCATCATAGATAACTCCCTTAAAGGACAACTTCCCAATAAGTAAAAGTTTCTTAAAAATAGACTTCTCCCTTTAAGGATAGCTATAAAAATTCAATTATAAACCACTCCCTTGAAGGATTGCCAAGAGATAATAATTTTAAGCTTCCTGCATTGATCAAATTCAACTACTTATCAAAATGGTAAAAGCAATAAATGACCCTATATCAGAATTAGAGTAAGCTTTAATCAACTATTATAAGTTTCATTTGTAGACTTCCCACATTGATTAGTCTACCGATCATATTAAGGTATGGAATTGTCTATTATAGTTCTTTGGTCACTTATAAAAGGGGAAATCTAACCCAAATTAGGTTACCATTTCACTTATTTCCCACTTAACCATCTACTTATCACCTCCCTTTAATCCCTCTCTAAAATCAAGGGACTGTGAGCTTACTTGATCAATAGTGATCAAGACAGCCTCTTTCTCAATCAAATCATGCTTTAATGAAGCATTTGATAGGTTTATATTCACCAAGTCAATCCAACTATGGTTTATGATTGTTATATCCTTACCAATTAGAAACATCATGCCCTTTTCTTAACCTTTATTTGTTAGTTCATGTGACCATACATCTCCTGATTCTTATCTCCTCACATTTGGTTTTTTATCTACAATTACATTATTTTCTTCCATAACAATATGAATCGTGACCAAGATAAATATAAACCATATCCTACCCATCAAAAAAACATCAAGAATCATAAAATCATAAACAATCATAACATACTACTATAACACTATATCATCATAAAATTAACATTAAACATCATCAAAATCATCACTACAAAGAAAGATCATCTTATATATGAACCATATTATCACATTATTTAATAAAAAATATTACACCCTCCTATCTAATGGCATTGTTATAATCATCTTATCATCAAAACCTATCTATCAATTATTCATGATCATGTGCAAACTAGACTAAATAAAAACAAATATCCTAATCAATGATTTTTTTGAACCACATCATCATCACCATCCAACATAACCATCATGAAATGTATAAAATAAATATTCAACGATAACCATAAACATGTAAACATCATATATGTCATCCATGCTCCATAATCATCATTACATAATAATCATAATACATTGATACATCATCAACACAACATCATGAACATAAGACCATAATCATTATGTCAACATAATCATCCAATATACTCAAATTCCAATAATATAATCATCATAATCAAAACATATTGATCAATAAAAAGATACATGAAATAATGTATCCATGCCTCTCTCACTCATATACATCTCACATCATTGACACATAGGTTGGTATCATAATCAAAATCATATGCATAACCTATTTATCAGGCCCCTAGTATACCACTGTCATTGACCCCATTGGCACCTATACCTACACTACCATCTGGTGGTGGCCCCCCTAATCTCCCTACCTATCCCACTATCAAGGTCCACTATCTTAGATTCACTATAGATGAACCCCTACTAAGATGGCCCTATACTCTGCATATCTCATCTCTAATGGAAATTATGATAGCACTATCACCTCATAATATCTTAGCTCCTTAATAATGGCTAGGTACCATGTCCTTAAAACTATGTTAGGAGGTCTTCTTGATATTTTTGTGGCCACCCCTACCCTCTATCTTAATGAGTCTCTCTTGAGTCAATTTCATTAAGGTCCTTACTATATTATGCTCACCAGTTGAAGTGGCAACCTACCCCTATAAGGTGACAATATATGCTTGTAAAGTGTCCACATATCCCTATAACCTATTAATCTATGCCTATCTTTCTATTGGTCCTGCTATCACCTGACCATCCTATGTTGGTGCCCCTATAGGGTGCACATCCATCAGTTGTTTCCCCTTATCACCCCATCTAAAATTTTCCATTACATACCTATCCTAAAACCACATTGCATAATCATTTATAATCCCTACATCATCTATGCAATCTCTTGCCAATAGTTCCTCATAGTCTAGTATGACATATTATGGTTATGGTTATAGTATTAAAAACTTGGCCTCCTCCCTCTTGTATTAAGGAAAGTCAAGTGGGATCCCCTACACTAGTCCAAATTGTCTCCAAACTTGGTCAAAGGGGATCAATTCAATCTCCCCAACTCTCCTCCCATAAATCTAATGCTAGCTCTATAAGGATAATATATGATACATATGCATGGGCCAACTCAACCAATCCACATATGGCCTCCATACCACATCACCCACTACCAAACCATCCAATGTGTGTCTAAACCACTCTATGTCATTGGGTCCTCCACCGGCCCTATCAAAGCATCAATATACCTCCATTGCATGAAGTGGATTGAAAAGGCTACCTAGGTGAATCAATACCATGGTACCCCTAGTGGTCTTAAAGCTTGAATATGCTTGTCTACCCATCAATAGAGTATAAAATTGATGCTAATGCCATATCATCTATGTGCCCAAAATACCTAGATCTCCCTATAAATTTAAATTAGTAACACTAGGGCCAATCCAAATAGAGTCCTAACAAGTAGAATCTCCATTAATACCCCTAGTATCAAGTATGTAAATCATCCATGGCTATAATTTGACAATTCAAAATAAGTCATTTACATCATCATCATCATCATCATTAAGAATTTAGCCTCTATATCCCTTTGGTATAACGGCTTGATCCCAAGCCCCCTACATGCCATCTAGCATGATCCCAATCTACTCCATATATAATGTCCATATAATATTCTCTATCCTCACACTCTATATGATATATTCACTCCCCGCAAATTGGTAGCTATGTGATCCTAGTCCCATCCTACAATAATATGGTCATCTCTCTAGTCAACAACATAAAGGTATTCATCATGAGTTCCCATCTCTTAATGAGCATGATGATCATAGCTGTATCTTATAGTAGGTGTTGATAATGTATCATGAATTTTAGGCCAACCATATGTATGTGCCTCCACATCTCTATTTTTATCCCATCTCAAACCTAGACAAGGATCTTAGGGATCCAGTCCCTCATCTAAATCTAGTCATGAGGCTATGCAATAATCACATTAGCTTTAACACTTAGTTTTATAAATCACACTCACTACATGCCTCTAAAATTATCTACACAAATTTTAACACCTACATACTACCATATTTCACATAACTCTCCTTCAAACTACATTTGACCTTTACCACATTCCCTTTTATTTACCCGAATACATCATTTTAAAAAACCTACATGCTTCTACTTACTTAACTCTATGCACCTTCCCTTCATCCTATCTTCCTTACATTTGACCTTTACTACATAATTGATGGACCTCTTAAACATTTCAACCTATTTCCCTTTCCACACTTTAGCACTTTAACATTTAAATATTTCAAACACTTTCCACAACATTTAAAAAATTCAACCAAATTTAATCTTTTCTATCACTATTTTCTTACCCACTCCCATCACCCTTAAACTACCATTGATTCATTGTACTATTGATGGTCGCTTAGGGTCCTCTCACCCTCAATGTTTGATCGATGGTGGTTGATTCAAAATACCAATGGTCATAATGTGTGACCACCAATGGTGAAACCCTAATTCTTCTTCCCACCTAAACAACACAAAACTCACCTAAATCCCACATTTAAACTATCTAACCATATTATATAACCCATTACAAACCCCAATCACCCTTCTAGTCAAAGTTTCACCCCTAAATTTGCGTAATTTTAACATCATGGCCCAAGACATTCACAAAACCACATCTAAATCACTCAAACCTAATCAATACAACTTCCGCATAAAATTAATTCAATTACCTCTTGATTTCATAACAACCCCTACCTCATTCTATGATCATTGGCATGGTCGAAGCCCCTATCAAACCACATAACCATACCCATGTCGACCCTTAATCTAATCAACATGTAATCACCCTAACCACCCATAATCAACCACTAATACTTCTCCACCTTATAAAAATCCATGCCAAATGACCAAATAAAAAAACACTCTAATTCTATGCACTAAGAAACAAAATTAAATGTTAAAAATGACTTACCATTTTCGTTTTTACGTCTCAAATTTATAGAGTCTACCTGACCATCAATAGTTAGGGAAACCATTATCGATCAATCCTAGGGGAAACTTTAACTATTGATGGTTTTGTCCCTTAGTATTTTCCCACTTTCTTATTAAGACCCCCACTTACAATATAACCTTCTGGAAGAACTACATTTGTCCTAAAGTTCCTTTTAGGGTTTTGTTTCCTTAGAACTATGTAGGTAGTATCCACTTACCTAGTGCATATGGAGTTAGCTCAGCCATCCCCTACCAACCCATACCTAACCAAAAACCTATTACACCATGTCCACCTCAATGTTGGTCATTTTTGACCTAGAATATTCACATTTTTTGTGATGACATTGCATGGTCATTTTGATCACACTAATAAACCTTGTTATGTTGAAATTTTGAAATTTACACCACCTTATACATGACTTGACTAATTATGTTATATTATAACATCAATTCCTACCTTAGATACTTGTGACCAATACCAACCCTGTCTAGATGTCATGATAGGCCTAATCCATTTAGCTATGACCAATGATATGGACCAGTTAGCTCTATCACCTATCTCTCTAGATTTGACATTATTTTTATGAATATTGGAAACACTAATCTTTGCATGATATTTACTATCACCATTAGTCCCATTTTGTGTGCATTTTTTCATCTCAAATTCCCAACCTTTTTTTAGGTCACCCACCTTGTGACTACCAATTTTACCATTTATCAAACCCCAACCCAATATTTCTTTCAACTCATCAACTATCACTTTGAGGGGGAACAACCTTCCCATACTTAGGGGAGCTAGACCATGACCAACCATATATTTTTGTTCTACATATTATGAAATCAAAGATGCATAACAAGAAAGAGCAAAATGTAGACACTTAAAAACTGCACATGATAACTTTTATTATCAAACTACCTTTTGACCCTTGGTTAACCTCATGTTTAGGGGACCACATATTTAATTATACTCATCTACTAACTTGACCCTATCAAACCCTTAACTTACTTGTCTAAAAAATTTAATTAACCCCTTTTAACTTATTTTAACTCAGTTTCTTCTAGTCCCTTGATTATCAATGGTCAGACTAACCATCGATGGTTAGACTGACCATCGATGGTCAAGTAACCAAGCCTAATTTAAAGTAATTACTAGATATGTGAAAGATAAAAATTGTAAAATTTAAAAAATTACTTATACAAAGTAAATTAGATTTAAAATGTCACAAATTGGCAACTTTCTCCCCTATCAAATTAGTAACTTCCTCCACCCTAATTGGCAAATTCATCCTACAAAAAGAGAAAAGGAGGAAGTGAAAAGGATTCAAAAAAAAATAATGTCTAAGCTATCATATTTTCTTACACATGTTTCCAACATTACATTAGAAAGAAAGTAACACCAATGGAGACCTAAACCTTTATCTGCATCACCTTCAGAGGCCAAAGTACCATCACTCTAGCCAAATTGCCTTAATTTTCCACTATTAAATGATAGGTATCTTGTACCTATTTTTATTGTTTCATCTTATTTCCAACCTCCCTAACCCAACAAAACCTCTTAACATCTTATTCTCCATCCCATAGAGCTATATCAAAACCCCTTCTTGTCTATTCATAATTCTACAAATCCACTTCAATATCCTCATAGAATACATAGGCAATCATCGATTATTAGACTAATTTCCTATAGTTACCTTAATCATTGTTAATTACCCAGACATTGTTGATTATCCCAACCACATTTTCTTCACTTGACCATTTCTAGTTGATTATTATATGAAATAACAACAAGTCATTTTTGGCCCCTCACTAGAAACGAAATCCTATTTTCTACATTTTGGCCTATGTACAGAACCTATTCTAGTTTTCTAACCTAATACAAATTTCCATAACATAAGTATTGACTTATTTTTGTGATATTTAATCATTTTCCAAAATAAAATTTTTATTTATTTCTTGTATAACATTTACTTTCTTGTTCTTAGATGCAAGCATCTTTTCCTTCCTTTATCATATTTAATTTTTTTTTATCATGGAGTGTTTTCACTTCATCCTAGTAAGCTTTCACTTCTTAGATTTAGCATATAGTAGGTAGTCCACTCTTCATATTTGTCTAAAAAACAAGTCTTGTTTATTGCTTTCTTATTTTCAAGTTATTCCTTCCAAGCCAAAGAGGAGTTCCCACCATCATCTAGATTCACACACATGCTTTACTAGGTATTCTCCTACACACCCTATTACTAGTTTCATTACTTAATTTCAATATTAAGAAAAGAGTAAAATTAATTGAAACACTAGTTACTTCTTCTATCACCTATAAACAAGGATGAAGTAGTCATCCTATGACTAATGCCATACTTTCAAAATTAAAAAATGAGTGAAATTAACTGAAACACTAGTTACTTATTCTATCACCCAAAAATAAGGATGAAATAGTTATCCTACAACTAGTGCCATACCAGAACAATATGTGATGAATTTTACTCCACCCCAAAATGTTATAAGTAATATTCCATAACAATAGGCACCTTCTAATGTACCCACATAGTAGAGGCAAAACATATTTCCACCTCAATAGGGGGAACCAATGTTATACGTTGCTAGGTAGTAGCAAACATACCTCTTCATTCATAGACTAACATGACAATCCAAAATAAAATTATTTCTAACCAAAAGAATAAAAATATTGGTCAATGATAGATGTTAAATCTCTAACATGAATCCACTTCTCAAAAGGGATTCATTCAACTAATAGGTTTCACTGTTCCTCAAGTACCTATTAGGCAATAATTACCTTTAAAGCAAAATATGCCAAATGTTTTAAGATAGGGTTTTGTTTCATAAGTTCCCCTCAATTAATAGGGTATGAATTGTCAGCAACATCTCCCATAGTATGACTATATACCTCCATCCCAACAATAGTATTCCCACAATCAAACCTACATAGCTAATCCCAACTAGAATATCACACCATAGTATATGCAATTTCAATAATCACACCCTAATCCATGCATGCATATTCTTAGTCCATCCCCTAACCAGTCAAACATTCCCTAATAAATGCCTCCATAATACCCTAATCAAACTACTCCACTTGTGATCACTCAACCTCCACCTTAGGCCAATATTCCCACTAGTTTCCTTGCACTAGTAAATACAACAAATGAAATATGAAATTAGCCTCATGTATTTGAGAAAATAAACTAAATTTTTTAGATTAGATTATATGTGTTCTTACCCCTTCAACATAGAGTAATTTTAGATACCATTTCCTTCTATATATAAACCACCAAGGTTCAAAAAATATAAGGGGAAAGGTAACCCCAAGGCCCATTTAACAAAATTATTTATTACATGACAACCAGTGGCCTATAAAAACATATACCTTTTGTTGTTGTTTCCACATATCCTAGTAGGGAAAGCATTATAATGGTTCCTAAAGTTTGCCAAGAATTCATTATCTAATTTTTATGATCTTTTACACAAATGCATGCATCACTTCTCTTACAATCTCAAACATGAGATTTCATTAGTAGACTTAACATAGGAAAAATAGAAAGTTGATGAAATATTCATAATCTATTATAAGTTGTGGAGAGACCTTGCAATATAATTTACCCACAATCTAAAAGATAAATAATTAGCCACTATGTTTACCAAATATCTACATAATGAGATATCTTACAATTTGTATTTTAAGTGTGAACGTACTTTTAAAGAGATCATTGACAAAGGTTTGGTGATTAAAATATCCCTCATAAACAAATGGACCATTAAGCTAGCCTCATCAAATCAAATCCAAAATCAAAAGTATAATAACGTCTAGAACAAAAACTAAGTCCAAACATGAGAATCACAATAAATCCAGAGCAATAACTTTGAGAAACCAAAGTAGTTCAATAGCAACAAAAATGTTGTAAGGAACAAATTAATAGAGTCATGACATGTCCAAATGGTTAAAACACCATCTACACATCCTACACTACATATGCACATAAATCATAACTAATAACCTCTTCATCAAGCATAACAACCTAGATCAATGCAAAAAATGCAACAACCTATGCCTTTGAAAAACCCTTCACCAATGAGAACTATTCCTACTCATCATGTCTTTAGTAATCTTGGATAACCCATTGAATCAATGTTTTGAAAACTTTCTATATTTAACTTAATTAAATGGCCTATTTTAAAAGGGCAAATTCTTGAGGGTGTTGACATTCCAATATGGTATAGATTAAATGAATTCTAGAATATCATCGGGTCAATGGTCATAATCTATAACATTGTATGAAAATTAAACGTGTCATTATAAATATGTTAGAAAATGGAGAGATCACATTGGGTCATGGAGCTTTCACATCCAATTAGGACCTCAAATTTTATCAAAATGCTTTTCCTCGACATAACAACAACCAATAATAACAAAAATAACAAAAATGGCTAGTGAAACAACAACAAAAATAGTATTAAAAACTAAGGCCAAACCAAGAGTAGAAACAATAGAACCAATACTAGAACCAACAATGTTAAAATAATGGATATAACCAAGGCTAGAATGATGCTAACCACCAATAGACCTACCATGCAATTGCACATGAATACAACATAGTTCTAGGCCATATTTTAGGAGGTCATGTTAACACCATTTCTATTAATCCAATACTAAGTACCAATCAAGCAAGACCATTACTAATTATTCCTAATCAACAAACCTATGAAAATAATCTTTCCTTGACCTGGGACTATATACAAGTGAACCAAAAATTAGGTATTCCAATATTAAAACCCTATAACGATAACTTGTCATTAGCCCATGACCATGCATACGTTCACTAGTAACCAAGACTTATCCTATTTTATCCCCCCTCCATCATTTCTTAGCAATAATGTTCATATACCTAATCCTGATTATTCAATCAAAAGTTAGTGGTCAAAGTTTACCATACCAAGACCACAACCATCGAACACATCACCCATAATCTAAAAAACTATTATACCTAATAACAAGAATTTTTTTGTTGTCTACAACAACATGTTTAACATCATGGAACAATTACAAAATATGCTTTCACAAATCTCCATTTTAGATTTGTTTTTTACATCTACAATTCATAAAAACACCTTGACATAATTACTTGGCCAATTTAAAGTTACAAATGACATATCTCCTTAAAAATTACAAGCTTTGGTTGGATACCTAGCTCTCAAATAATAATTAAACTTCAACCAAAGAGATATGCCATCCCTTGGCCCACTACATAATAATCCATTATACATCAAAGTTTACATAATGTAACACAAAGTGAAGCATGTCCTCATAGATAATAGATGGGGCCTAAATATTGTGTCTCTTAATATAATAAAGCTTCTTGGGTACATGACATCAAGTCTCCAAGAATAAAAAATCACCATTAAAGCCTACAAAAATGATGAGTGAGAATCGTAAAGCACCATTAGATTACTAGTTATCATTGGGCCCTTGACCCATGATACACTATTCCATGTGATAGATCTTGATTTTTCATATAATATACATTTGGGTAGAACTTGGATACATGATATTAATGAAATCCATTTATATTTGAACTATTTCCATCTATATGAGCATTGTAAACATCTAGATGGTGAGTTCAAAATCTATTATTATCATTTCAGCATGAATCTACTGGTCAAGAAGGATAAGGAAAAGATAATACTTTTTGATTCACCAGAGGCTACATGTATTGACCTTGATACCCTTATTTGACTTTCCCACATGCCACCTCCTAAACTGTCTAATCATTATACCATCTCAAATAATGACCTAGAAGAATAATTGACCCATGACACCTTTCACATTACAAAAGTTCCATGAAACCCCAAGTCATTTGTAAGAACAAAATCCAAACCACTCATGCAATGGAAAAGAATGTTTAAATTCCATTAGTATAGTCAAACACCTATCACTTTCATACTATCCTCTAGCAAAGAACATGACCCATTCGAAGGTGATGAATCATGGTTGTATAATGACAAATTGGCTAATTATTACAAAAATTCCAATTACCCCATTTCTAATCAGATCATGGAGAACCAAGAATATGAAGGAGGATATCTTGAGCCAAATAAATAGTGAAAACTTAAGCCAATTAATGGATCTACTTTAGATTTGTAGAGGATGACTATAATTTACATAAACAAGATAAACAAAGTAGAACACAATATATTATTTTACTATTACTTCATATAAAAAACATATGAGATTATTAAAAATATATATAGGAAAAGTATTTACTATATTCGAGGAGAGTAAATCTCCTCAAAATATCACATCTAAATGAACTCCCAAAAACACACTTAATATGAATATATTGTTATTAACAATATATTTGACACACTATAAAATCTAATAAATGTATTATTGTTTACCAAACAATAATTAATTTATATTAATAATTTAAACATAATATACCTCAAAATTCACCCCCTTGTGAAAATTATTAATAATATCTACACCCCCTTAATGTGAGCATGAGGATAATATACATCTTCAAGAATTGGCCTTTATAGAATCGTATACTAATGCATACTTTCAGGTCTTCATACTATTATCTAAATCTTGCTATCTAGGTCTTGTTACACATGACCACTACTATGTGAAGGAACACATCCTATATTTACTTCATGTGACCATAATAGATGTATCAATGGTTTATCATCTCCATAAAGAAATAAGGTAGTTAGAGGATCTCTACAATCAAAAGATTTATGTTGTTATCTACCCTACTATACAAGTATTTGCTATATTCCATTATATCCACACTCTCCCTTGTATTCAAATAGTAGACGTGTTTAAAAAAAGTATGGGAATGAAAAAAAATAGACAACTCAAAAAATAAAAATATCATGAGAAAAAAATCCTCATTGTCATCTTATGCAGCCTTTGGTTTGTTTGTTTCCACTCAAATAAAAATAGCATATATGATTTTCACTACAACTAAAGAACTATTCTTGGAATTAACTAGTTTGGTGTAGAGTACACAAAACTAAAGAAATGAAAAAATAAACCACACATGTGAACAGGAATGTTCTTGTGTTTTTATGCAAACACATAGTGCAAAATAACACACCATATAAAAAGTCACGAAAACTTGTTGGGTCTCATCACTAGTGACTAATGACAGGAATAGAAAGATATCCTTCTTTCATGTATCCTCCAACTTCTAGTTTTTGATACTGATACTCAATTGATGAAAATTTATTTTTTAAATTCCATCTATACTGATGTACTATTAGACATTAAAATTTTCTTGGTTGATCATCCTCTAGTTTGGCATCTCCTTCATATCCAGTTTCAAAATTCTTTCAAATTTTTGTCTTGATTTTGCATATTTTGGATGTCAATTCCATTGAAAGTGCATATATTATAATTTTAACAAAATATTTTGACTCTTTACTTATTTTTTATTTTTACAATATGACTAAATGATATTAACAACTTTTTGACTATGGACCCAAAATATAATATTGACACTTTGAATTTTGACTAAAACATTGATATTAACAATATCAATTATAATGAATTTGTAATCAAAATAATTGTGACTTTGTAATAAAATATAATATAACTATTTCACATGAATTAAAAAAAAAAACTTTAAATAAAAAAATTAAGTGGCTAACTATAAAGACACATATTCAAATAAACCTACTGAAAAGACTATACTTAAAATGACAACAAGATTCCACATTTATGAAACCTAATCAATACAAAATTACAATGACTAATGTGAAAAAATTAGCAACTCTAAAACAACATGACATGATTGAATCCTATAATGACTTAATACCTAAAACTTAGACATCATATTAAATTAGTGACAATAATAAAAATGAATAAAATATAATGACATGTTTAATTGCATGGCTATTAGAAAATATCCATGGAAGCTTGACAGATTAAATAGAGATGACTAATAATTTGAAATTTGATTGTAGAAAACTAGAAATAATTGATGTCATGTTCAGAGAGATGATGGGTAGCAAAATATCATAGAACATGATGAGACTAGAATAGATGATGGGTGCATGAAGATAGCTAAAATGAAAATTGATGCATATGAGTAGATCTAAGAATGATATTCATGATGTAAATCTATAGTTGTGTCTCATAGATTGAAATCTATATTTTTTGATCTTAGAAAAGGTGAATGGAGGCTGTATGATAGAAATGATGCTAATAATGAAGCTATAAAAAAACTATAGAAATGGAGAATGGAATGTTGAGTGAATATCCAATGGAAGTCATTTTAATAGATTTTTTTAGGCTCAATGAATCTTTGTATACTTATAAAATGCTATGTATGGATCTAGAAGTCTACTTGCATATGAAGAGAAGAGTTGGTAACATGTGGATGGCAGCACACAAAGATTTTCAAAATGAAAAAATAAATACATCAATAGGTAGAATGAATACAAAAAGGTACATGATAACAGAATACCATTTGAGTCACACATCCATAAGGACAAAGCTCATTACAACTATCCATCATAAATTATTAAAACCCAATCCCTACTTTGATACTAGATAATGGATCAAGTTTAGATTTGTAGAGGATGAATACAATTTACATAAACCAGATAAAAAATTTAAATCATAATATATTATTTTTGCTATTGATTCATATCAAAAACATAAAAGAGTATTATAAATATATATAGGAAAAGTATATCTTATATTTGGGGAGAGTAAATATCCTATAAAATATTACATCTAAACCAACTCCCAAAAACACATTAAATATGAATATATTATTATTATTAACAATATATTCAACACGGTGGATGGCGTGGCCGAGGTCTTTGCTGAGCGCGCGCCTCCACTTGGGAATGGGGAATGAATCCAGATCGTCCACTCTACTGCGGAAGGGGGTTCATTTCTAGGTATGAAAATAGCAAAAGGATCCCCTATTTCTGGTTTTGTCCTTGGATCAAAGGGAAGATATTATGTGGATGTGGATGCTTATGAAGCTAAAATACAAGATGCAAAACATCAAGCTTCTGTTGGGAGATACTGTGTTTCACCAGTAAGTGTTTTAAATCCTGTCAGGGTTAATCTCGATCCTGAAACTATTGAAGCAATCTTTAATCAGGTAGATTATTTTTCAAAGTATGGGGCTATTTGTAGATTTCATGGCTGCTGGCCATCTCTAGCTGATCTACGTGGCTGGATCTCCAATACTTGGCTGCCACTGATTGATGGAGATGTTGAAATATATCCTTGTGTTAAAGGTTTTTTTTATAGCTTTATTCCAAATCCCTAAGGACAGGAAGACTATTCTGTCCAATAGTAATCTTTTATTACAGGGTAAATACCCTCTTATGGCCAAACGGTGGCATAAGGATTTTAACCCTCTCACGGAAACCTTCAATAAGATCCCTGTCTGGGTTCGGCTCCCTAATTTACCAATACATTTATGGCAAGAAGCGGTGTTTAAAACCATCGGTAATGCTATAGGGGAGTTTTTATTTGAGGATGATGAAACTAAGAGGATTTACCGCTCGACTTGTGCTTGCTTTATGGTTAAGGTGGATGTTTCTAAGGGCCTTCCTGAGGCGATTTGTCTGGATTCCCCAAGGGGTTCTTGGACGCAAATGTTAGATTTTGAAGGTTTACCTTTTTGATGTAAAAAGTGTCACCAGACGGGGCATGTTGCAGCCCGATGTACTGCAAGGAAATCCAAACCCAGAAGCTCACCTTCTTAGTGGTTTGAAGCTGATCATGAACATTATTTTGCTAAACAACCTGATGAAGATTTGACTGATCTAGAGAATGAGAATGAAAAGAGTATCCATTCTGAATCAACGGATTAGGTGACTCCACTGGAGACTAATCCTGTTGAAGGTACTACGGAGATTGGATTATGTGATCTCTCTGAACCGACTACTGAGGAGGTGGTGGTTCCTCCTAGGAACCTGAAGTTGGTTAGTTCTCATAAGGATTTTGCTGAGGCTTCGACGCCCCCTGTACTTCATGGATCATGGCCTTCTAAGGACTGGGTTGATGAGGCAGCTAAGGTAGAGGATGGTTGGATAATAGTAAAGAGGAAGAAGTATAAGCCTTTGGTCCCCCCTCTAGATATGAAACTTCGGTCTTGTATAAAATAATTATATTGTTTGTCTAGCAATAGTCTGCTATTTTCATATTCCTGGTTACTCTGGTCTTACTTATGCAGGTTCCAGGCTATTTTGTTTTTTGGAAGTGCTTAAGGTTTATCTCTCTTCTAATGTAAAGGGTTTCGGGGCCCCTTTAAAACCTATTTTTACCTTAATCTAAAACAATATATTCAACACACTATGAAATCTAATAAATGTATTATTGCTTACCAAACAATAATTATATTATATTAACAATGTGAACACAATATAACTCAACACTAGTTTATATGATTATATATAAAGGAACCTATGGATTTATATTTAAACTAATTAGGAGTGACCCCACATATCTTATTCAAGTTCAATTGCCAATGACTAGTGATAATGATGCCAAAAGTAAAGTAAATTACAATCATATCTCTTTGAATTACCTAGCCCATACCAATTTGTTTGAAAATAATTCCATTTGTACCCATTGACTAATTATTTCCCATAATCCACTCCCATTATATTATCAATAACTGATAGATTGTGTCCAACAAGAATCCAATGTTTCAGTTGATAAGTTCCAAAAAGATGAGGCATTTTGCTATTTTATATGCCTTAGGGGAAATATAATATACATGAGCTATTGAATGTTTTATTTCTTCTAAAATGCTAAGTAAATTATCTAGGAAAGCTAGTTTTATGGTAAATGCATGGTTATTATACTATGGGAATGTGTCCACGATAAAGGTGGACAGATGTCTCATAGAGTTTGATATCAAATTGAAGGAATTCACCACCATGGGTGAGCACCCTTAGCTAAAAATAATTAAATAAAAATTTGAGGTTCTCAAGTGAAAACCTCTTTGAGGTGATTTTGGACTATGGAAAATGTAAAGATAAAGGTCAGTCTAGTGGTGAAAACCTATTTTAGGTGCCATTAAATGGGGGTGTTTAACCTTAGTCAAACATAGACTAAGAGACCACCAATGGTAAAATTTTCTATGGGTCTAAGTTTAGTCTTGAAAAAAAATAGGATTTTGATGAAATCATTTAGAATACCAATGATGATGAACTTGTCTATGGGTTTCAATTTATCCTTAAATAATAGAATACATTTAATCACATAATATAAGAGTTTCCAACCACATTTTTTGCATGGCCATCTCTCCCCTTGGGGGATTATAATTCATCAATCCTAGGATAACTTGACGAGCCAATCTGAATAGAGGACTCTAACATTCCCAAATAGTTCAAATCTTTACCCAATATTCTTGAAGACAACTCAACCCTTTTAGTGGAAGACATAATAGAGGTTAATATCAAGACTTATGATGATGCAAAATGGATTAAATTAGGTGAAAACATCATTAAGGAGGAACATAAAATAATTACATCCTTATAGAGGTAATTTATTGATATATTTACATGGGCCTACTCTTGCATGCCTGGTTTGGACCCTGCTTTGGTTTTTCACCACATTGTGGTATATCCTAATGTCACACTAGTGAAATAAAAGTTGTGTAAGATGAATCATTAAATTTTTGTATTATTAAATAAATATTTGGAAAAACTCTTGGAAACAATATGTATTAGGCCAATCGACTATTTTGAATGGATATCCAATATTGTGATAGTCAGTAAAAAGCTAAAAGGAATTAAAATCTATATTAATTTTAGAGACATTAACAAGGATTTCCTCAGGATGACTTTCCTCTACAAAAAATTGACATGATTATTGAATCCATATTGGGTTATGAGATGATTTTATTAATGGATGGATTCTCAAGCTATAATCAGATCTGAATCACACCATAAGATCAATACAAAACAAAGTTTACCACCCCATGGGGAATATTCTATTATCAAGTTATGTCATTTGATCTCAAGAATGTAGGGTCCACCTATCAAATATCCATCACCATCATATTTAATGATATGATGCATGACATTTTTGAATACTATGCTGATGATATACTAGGCAAATTAAAGACCAAGGTCAATCATCCAACAACATTGAGAAGGATATTTGAGTGACTACGTGAATACAAAGTCAGGATTAAACTTTAAAAAATGTATTTTTGGATTTAATTTAGGAAATTTTCTTAGTTTCATCATGTCTCATTGAGGCATTAAAGTTAACCCAGCAAAAGTATGAGCCATAATAGAAATGCCACCACTAACCAATTTGAAGGAGCTCCATAGTTTATATAGAAAGATATAAACCATCAAATGCTTCATATCTCAATTGGCTGAAAAGTGCCACCCATTTACACACATACTAAATAAGGGTTTAAAATTTATTTTGGATGATGATTGTTAGAAACCTTTTCAACATCTAAAGGACTATCTTGTAAATCTACCAATTTTATTTCCTCATATGCTAGGGAAACCATTCCTACTATATCTATCAATAATAGATAAATCTTTAGGGGTACTTCTATCCCATAATGATGATAATGAAAATGATCATGCCATGCAATATATAATCCATACATTGGTTACATATGAGCATAATTATATGCCCATTAAAAATCTTGTTTAGTTATGGTCTTCATAGCAAAAGAACTACAACATTACATATTGAACATGAAGAAGATGGTCATTTCAAAAGTACATCCACTCAAGTATCTATTATATAAAAAAATATAGAAGGCTACATGGCCAAATTGATCATTTTTCTTAGTGATTTTGAGATAGAATATGTGAACCAAAAATCCATCAAGGGGTAATTTCTTGAAAATTAGCTTGTTGAAGTACCCCTTGTAGATACAAAGCCACTAGCATTCTAATTTCCTGATGAATCCATCATGACCATAATTGACACACCTCTTAAGGTGAAACACTTGAATATGTATTTTTATGGATCATTCACAACACATGGATCAAGGGTAGGCCTTTTGTTTATCACTCTATAGTGGGATCTAATCCCTAAGTCATTTAGAATTAGCTTTCCTTGTACAAGAAACATGGTTGAATATTAATCACTCATTAATGAGATTCAACAAGTAGTAAAATATAACATACATCATCTAAAATTTTATGGTGATTTTTAATTGATCATCAATCAAGTTACAAACCATTTTTAGACCAACCGTGATAAGTTGGTTCCCTACAAGGCTATGATTGACACTCTCAAGCAAGATATTATCGTTGTCATATACCAAGGGCTAGTAACAAAAAAATAGATGCTATGGCCACCACTAGGTTAGTCATTTGATAAATATATACAACCAAAGAATACCAATTTCTTGTTAAAAATATGCTAGTGCTAGCTCATGAACATTCAACTATCATAATGATCTATGATATTTTTGGTCCTAACTCTACTTGGTATTCAAAACTATATGCCTATTTACACAACCATGTTTTACAAGTAGAATTATCCCAAAAATAATCCAAAGCCTTCATCCACAATGCCCAAGTTTGTACTTAAATAAGACCAACCCTATACCATTATAGTTTCTATGGAACTCTACTTCATTGTATAGTTTTAGTATAATCTACATTAGCATTATAGAAAGTTCACAAAGGAGTATGTGGAGCCCACATCAATGGGTCATTCCTATATAAAAATATCTTGAATAATAGGTATAAATAGCGAATAATGTATTCAAATGCATCTTAATATGTCAAAAAATGTGATATATGTCAATAATAATCCAATTTGATTTATGCCCCAGCCAAGACTCTAAAACCAATGTTAACACCATGGCCATTTTCTAAATGGGGCCTCAATCTCATCGAGAAGATAAGACTAACCTAATTCTAATGGCTATAAACATGTCCTTACCACCACTAAATACTTCACTAAGTGGGTTGAAGTTATACCCCTCACTTATGTGACTAGAAAGTAAATTTCCAAATTCATCTTCAACCATCTCATTTACCGTTATAGTATCACCTTTGACATTATATCTCATAATTGTGGATCATTAAAGAATAGGGATGCCAAATTTCTATGTTCTAATTACAAGTTCAAGAAACCCTTTCCATGACATATTACCCACAAGGTAATGGCCAAGATGAAGCATCTAATAAAACCATTATCAACATACTCAAAAATATTATCAATAGTGCCAACCATGATTGGCAGCTCCAAATATTATGCACCCTCTAAGCACACTGTACTAATCACTATACTCCCATAAGTTCTACTCCATACTCACTTGTTTATGGTACTAATTCCATTATTCCCATTAAGGTTGAGTTTCCTTCAATATTCATCTCTTTGAAGTATGTCCTAGATGATGAAAACTATTGTGTAGCTCATCCATAAGATCTAGAGTTTCTTGATGAGAAGCACATGGATGAAATAAAAAACCTATAAACATATCGGAATTGATTCCATAGCCACTATAATTTATGTATGAAACATAGAGAATTTGAGCTGTGTGATCTTATTATAAAATAATACCATGATTGAGAAGAAGCATAAAGGCGATTTCAAACCCAACTGGGTAGGTCCTTTCATCATTTTTACATACTATGGAACCAGAGCATACAAGCTTACCAAACCATAATGGGATGAACTTGATGAGATGATGAACATTATATACCTTGAGTGATACTTCTCTTGATTGACTCGGTGTATTATCTATGAGGACCATTTTCATGTCCAAACATATTAACAATATTATTATTTGTAACATTCTCTCACTTTGCCATTCCATAGTTCATTCTACCATACCTTTTATATCAACCAACATGTTTTGATCCTACTTACCTAACCCATATGACCATGGCGCATCTACTAGTTCCACTTTTAGAAAAAAATATTCAAATTAGTTTTAGCAGTTATTTTAAGAATTCAAAATAGAGGTCATATTTTGGAGTAGTATGACAAAAGTTTTGGCATTTTCATCCTTCATTTCTTATTATGTTCTATATCATGCCTTGTTTGTGTGGGCTTGATTATCATTTCCAATGGGCAAATTAGTGTCTCATCAATATTGCTACTAATTATAACTAGATATGGGTAAATTAGTATCATTGACCTATGCCATTATTTATTAGTTATAACTAGTTATGGGTAAACTAGGGGAAACACTTGCTTATTATGCCTTGACATACCAACATGCCATTCATATTCCATATTGTTCCATTATGCCAACTTTGCCTATTTATTTTGAATTGGCTACTGCACTATTCAGATTCCTTTGTTGTAAGGTTGAAATAATTTTACCTAAGGTCATTTTAGGACTATGTGGGTCATTCTAAATACTTGTTAAGGTCAGTTTAGTCCCTCTTTTCCATATATTCTCACCATTTTATGAGTATCATTTCAATCTTAATGCTCTTACCATTTTGTGAGCTCAGAGCATTTAGTGCTCATGATTCTTGATCGAGTTGAGATATACAAAATTCCAAAAACATTTTAAAACCATTAAATAAACCAAAATCATTGATCATTTATTTACCTTAAGTATTATCTAAACCCTTACTAAGTCATAAAAAATAAGTTGTCACTTATTTTCCCCATCATTTTTGGCCTTTTTATCCCATGCTCTCATCATTTTGTGAGTTCATACCCATATTATTCTATTGCATCCATCCTATTTATTTTCTTTCATCATTTTTTTCTATCCTATATTCTAGGAGAACTAAATTTGGCCTAAATATTTTATTGGATCATATGTCCATGGAACTATGTAGGAAACATCCCCTTGCCTATTGCATCTAGAGATAGCTCAACCACCCCCTTCCTTTTCTTCTATTCCCCCATTTTGTTTGTTTATTAATTTATCTCCTATTTTCTATAGACAATGTTCATCATTTCATTTGATGGTAGTGTTTGTACTAAAATTATGATTAACCATTGTTTTTTTGTTTCTCTCTCTTTTTTTCTCTTTATTTTTTATTTTTTTTGTGTTCTTATTTGTTTGTTTTCAATACTATTGCCTCAACTCTGTCTGGATGCATTCATTAGGTGATTCTTTATATATTATTCTTGAGTCTATCCATATTCATACATAAAAGTTATTATCATGGTTTTTATCATTGTTTCATTTTTTCACTTGAGTATTGGATTGAGAGTTAGTCCTTATGAATATTTTGGATATGTCCTCATGGTGTTCTATCATGATGCCTACAATCACGTGCTACAATAAAAATCAGCTTTGAGGAGTCGACATGGCAAATGTAGAAATGATATCTCCTTGACATCAGCATAAACAAAATTCTAGATATAATCGAAATTATATCCCAAACATAGTAACTAAGCAATGAAATAATTATCCTCCTTGCCATTTTAGATGAGCATCTCCCTACTAGTAGGTTGCCTAGTTCATATTTATCCTCTATATGAATTTTACATCATCATGTTTGCAATCATCATTTCATATCTTATTTACCACTATCAAGTTTCAATGATTATAAACACCTTTTTTAAAATCATTTCACACCATCATACTTGAATTTTTAGAGATTATAGTAACCTTAAAGAAAATCATTATGTTTCCACCAATTTGATTGTTAATGATTATAACCACCTTTAGGTAAATCATTCACTTTATTTTGCCTAACTAGGGCTTATTTATCACTATTGGGGTCCAATGATTATAACCACAATTGGTGAAATCATTTTACACCATCTCACTTGAATTTTTAGTGATTATAGACACCTTATATCAAATCATTACATTTCCATCAATTTGAGGGTTCATGATTATAATTGCCTTTGGGAAAATTATTCACTCTATTTTGCCTAGTTGGGAATTAGTTTCCATAATCAAGGTACAATGCTTATAACCACTTATGGAAAAACCATTTTACATCATCCAACATGCATTCTAGGTGATTCTAACCACCTTTGGTCAACTCATTGTATTTCCATCCATTTGAGGGTTAATGATTATAACCTCCTTTGGGAAAATCATTCAATTTATTCTACCCAACTACGGAATACTTTTATCTTGCTAATGATTATAACTTCATGTAGTAAAATCATCCTATTTGTCTATCCTAATTGGGGTAGCTCCATATGAAATTGATTATAACTTCCTTTGGGTAAATTAATTCTTTTCACCCCATCATTCATCTTTTTGGTCTAATCATTTCTGTCTTTCAAGGGACCATTTCCCAACCCCTTTTTTCAATAGCTCCCTCAAGGGGGCAGCCTATATTTCATCCATTACCATTTAATTTGTAATCATACAAGACCTTTTAAATATTTGAGAAGACATTATTATGATTATAACTTACAACACCTTCCTAAATAGGGAAAAATTGTAGACACCTAAAATTGGCCACTAATGAATTCATACCCAACTTTAGACTGATTCTTACCAAAATTTGACAATAAAACATAATAATCACTAAACATGTCAAATTTGGCTTCATAAAATACAATTTGGCTTATAAACCAATTAAATGAGTCAAATAAACACATCAATTAATTTAAATTTTGTAAAATGCTAAATGCCAAAATAGAATTAATTAAAATGAAAAACCTAATCAAATGCCTAATTGGATTATCCATGAGCAATTAAATAAATTATCAAAAAGGAAATTCATAATTCAAACAATATCTTAGGAATTCATAATTACCTTTTTTTGAGTTTTCAAATATCTCAAAATATCTTAAACATGCCTATTCATTTATAATCAGGAGTATTTGACACCTTTTAACTCTACTAGGGTTAATTAACTCACAATGGTTATGTTTTAACCCATTCCAAGTTATAACTATACTTTAGCTCATCTTGGGTTGGGGTTAGTTTCTAAACCTATAAATAAAAGCATTTGCCTCTCATTTAGGAGAGCTTGGACATAGTAGTGTTATAATGTTGGTTTTATGGAAAAGTTACAAACAACAAAATTATAATGCCAAAATTATGAATCACAAGTCAATTCATTAATTCATAAAGATAAATCAAGAAATCATGAGTCAAAACAACATGGTGCCAAGGGGATAATGATCCACACAACTCCATTTTTTAAAGACTTCTTGAGCATAAGATGAGCAATCCAACAAATAAATCTCTTAGATAATTAAAGGAAGGTAAGAAAGGTTATTTTTCTTGCATTTTAGTTGTACTTTGTCAATTGTTTTCTTGAAGATACCCCCTTTGATCTAAACAATATATTTTTATTCATGTTAGCATGTTTCTTTTCATTTTGATTTCATTTTGAAAACTAACATATGATCTAACCACTTTTCTTGGATTTGATGAAATCACCTTATAATATTGATTCATAAGAGGTGTTTCATAATCCTCTTGCACCATAGATATATTTTCACCCCTTTTTAACTAGTTTTATTGTACCTAATTTCAAATGTTATTATGGAAAAGATGATCCTGAACTACATCTTGGACCTTTATTTATATCATGACTTGATTATACATCCAATGATAAAATTTTGGCCAAAATTATTCCAAGGAGATTAAAAGATTATTCTTTAACGTGATTTAATGATTTACCAACCCAATTAGTAAAGGCCTTCAAACCTATTACATATTAGTTTTGGCACACTTTTACATTAACATTACTGAATAAGTTTCCTATGCCTAACTTGTAAAAAAAAAATAAAGAATCAATGAACATATTAACAAGTATGTCTTGAAGTACAAGACAATGCTAGATAAAATGACCAATCTTATGGTATATAAAAATCTTCAAGATGTTTTGAATAAAATTTTTGTTACTCCATTACATGATTACATTATATTAAAAAATACCAAATATTTTGATGACTTATGTCACATTTTTAGGGATAGTGAAATGAATCCAATCTAATTTAACAAACTTAAGTATGTAACAAATACATAGACTACATCTACATCCAATACCGTTTTACTATCAAACCAACATATGAGGTCAAACCTTCTAATCCAAAAAAGGAAACAAACACCATGGTTAATGCAATATCATTATAATCTAATTGACTTGTGTTATCCCATTCACCAAAAATATATTTTACACACTTACATAAGTCTCCTACTTCATTACTTTTGTGTCTTTTATAGTGTCACCTTATATCTCTCACTTATCCTATATAGGTTTATATGAGTAAACCTCTGTATAAAGGGTAAGATGAGAATGGTTAGTGTGATAATAACTATGGCCCTAGGCATTATAAGAATATATTTTATACCTTGAATAATACTATACAAGTCCTCATGCATGACCAAAATATTACATTTGATGATCCTCCAAAGGAATTAGGTTCACAACCTAGTGATCACCAGAAGTAGAAAATATTGAATAATGCTTTGCAAGACTATTATAAGAAAAATTAAAAACTGAAAATCATATAAAATTAACATCCTTCTCCATCTCATTATGAGATCTCATTATATGGGATTATTGGTACCTATACATAGTATATACCTCCTATAGTATATAAACCTTGTATTACTTGCAATGATAGTGAGACTATTGATGATGAATCACATCTTCATTCCTTATTAATTTGAGCATATATTGATAACCAAATTATACATAGTGTTATGATTGATAATGGTACAATTTAGAAAATTTATACTATGACTTATAGATTTGGTATATACGAATCATGATTTACACCTTCAACTAGATTAGTTAGATCATTTGATGGGACCTCAAAATAGGTTCTTGATGAGATTGACTTACCCTCATAGGTGGGTACCTCACATGTGGTTACTACCTTCTTATTTATAACTTCCATATATTTATTTGATATGTAATTTGGATGAACTTTGATACATACACTTCGAGTAATATCCTCTGTAGTGAATGGGTGTGTTAAATACATTCATGCAAATCAGGTAATTATAGTTTCTAGAGTTCCATATGATAGTTCTCTTAAGAAAGATAAATACATATCATTTTATTTAATGATCAAACCTTCTAAGGTTAATATTCCATAAAATGGTAAAAACATGCAATCCAATACACTATGTGGCCAATACTTAAGAGACCTTTACATCAACAATCCATAGTAGGTTCCATAGAATCGTCATCTACTTCACACGATAATAAAATATCCATGAAACCTATGCATATTCCTATCATTGTTATTTTAGATGAATTGTAGAATTTTTAGTGATGGGTTTGATGAAACTCTAATCTTTTTATTTATTCATGACCAAAAAGTCCTATTATACATATGCATAACATCACAACTACTACTTTAATAGATATTACACCTATGCATGTTCATTAGAAGTATCACTAGTTTATGGCACTAGGTTCACAATCAAAAGATACCTATGAGAATCCTTTGGATGAGATCATAGGATATTTCTTTCCTTTTAGATATTCCAAATATACAAAAAAATCACAAAATTTTAAAAATATAAAAATATCTTCAACATCTACATGTTATATTATTTCCTTGGCATATCTGTTATTGGTTCCATGTCAAGATATATCATATAAATATTTTTTATATACACATGTATTTCACACATAATTTGAGTGTGATTAAGGCATACAAAAATACATGATCTATGCACTTTCAGATGTTATTCCTTCCTTCTACTCATTTCATGTGGACATTAGGGTCATTTTTTTCCTTGATCACATTACACCTAGGTTATATCATTCAATGGTCACTTTATATTATCATGTTTTGAAATTTTTTACTTACACATGACTTTCTACATGGTTATATATTTTATAGTGTAATTGATATGCTATACACTTAACATTTTTTGCTAACAAATCATCCATGGACTAGTATGTTATGTTTATGATGGCTGATTATGCTTTTCCTTTTTTCACTTCCTTGAGTGTATTATTTTTATTGTTAGATTATTTGAATATGCTCCATTTTTATGACCCTTATTCCTTTATTTTACTCTTTTAAATTTTAATATGTCATTCTTTATTGTATGTTGACATTTGAATATGTCATTCCTTGCTTTTTGGATATTTGACTAAACTATATCCCTTCAATTATTGGTATTTTTATGTATCTTCAACATCTACATGTTATATTAGCTCATTTGAATTAATTTTGAGTCCTTTTATTTTTGTTATTTATTTCTTGTTAATCTTGTATTATTATTATCTAGATGTTTCCATGATATATCTACCTAGACATGTTCCTTATATATACTGCATGGTTTCTACACAAATTATATAGTTATCTTATCCTTATAGGTTTAGGTGACTACTATTTTATAATTCCTATAGCCTAAAAATGGGGAAGATTACTAGGGGCATGTCATTGATGCATGGATTTGATATTCTTCACAAATTTAGGTATACATTGGGGGAATGTTTTGGAAACATGTTCTCCAAACATACATACATATATTTATACACACGAAA
Source organism: Torreya grandis (assembly GCA_037957365.1). Taxonomy (NCBI): domain Eukaryota; kingdom Viridiplantae; phylum Streptophyta; class Pinopsida; order Cupressales; family Taxaceae; genus Torreya; species Torreya grandis. The sequence continues at coordinate 1,500,669 of JARHVA010003679.1, read as the reverse complement.
ACACACACACACACACACACACACACATATATTGTATGTTTTGGAAATATTTTCTCCATGCACATACCATTTATTAGTTTCATATTCTAGTGGGTGAATTTTTTGAAAACATATTCTACACAATTACATAGTTTCAAATTGGCTAAAATGCATAGTTATATGATTTAGATACACATTTTGTGGAAAAAAATTATACCTTGGTACCATAATTATACATAGTTTTAGCATGAGACATAACTAAGGTGCATATTCTATGAAATGTGCACCTAATAATGAAAAATTAAATTATTTTTATATTTTAAACACTTCTATGGAATCTCATCATCCACCAAATTGGACTTTTATAGACTGCATTGAGCGAATCTACTACATTAGTTGGTTCATTTTTAGTATGGTTGAGGTGATTATATCACATGATCTTGCCAAGTTTATAGGCTTGAATATATTACATCATCTAACCTCACTATTTTTATAACATGATTCTACTAGATTCACTCATGTTCACTAGGTTTTAAGTATGAATGGGTTGCATGGTTGAGCTAATGTCAACTGTCAAGTGGAAACTCACATTAACTCACAAATTTGGGGGTATATATCCTCCAATATCTCTCTATCTCTCTCTATATATTAATTTTACAAATTTTATATTTTTCCTAATCATAAATATAGTGATTCATAATGATACATCTATCCAAATAAAATTGATAAATGATAAGGCAATTGCATCGATACACAAGTGTACTCCTAACCATTGTTATCTTTAAATTTCAATAATTCTAATGCTTTAAATTTTATATATATGCATTAATTATACATTATAACATTATCCTAGTTGTAGTTTATTCACCAAAAATGCACTCAAGATAAACTCAAGTAAAGGCAAGGTGTGTTATACTCACCTAGGTATGCATTTGATTTCCTTTAAACTAATAATTTCATTAATATATTAAATGGTGTGAATTTCAACACTATTTATGAATTATATAGTACCTCATTCTTATACACTTATAAAATAAATATCATTGATGTTTCTTCAGATTATTGACCTTTCCCATTGCTAAATAAATATCATAAACTATCTATTTGTGCCTAAGTATGTATGTCTTGGTATAAATAATTTTTTTATGATGATTCAAATCTTATGTCATGCTCAAAATTTTACAAACATCCTTATATTCCATCTCTAAAATTTTTGGACCTGCACATGTTTTATAACTACCTTAACATTTGCATCCCAATTACATGCATATGTTGATGCAAGTGTCCTACCATACATAGGTGTTCATTTACCTAAAGTCATTCAATTTAAAATTGAAGAATATTCATATAGTCTACCTATGTTTTTAATTAAATCTATTATGTAAAGGGATTGGTATAAATTTAAGATCAATTCTTATTCATTCCTCACTTAGCATAAACCTAGAAAATTATTACCTACTCATAACGAAACTTACAAAAGTCATTCAATTAAACACTCAAGTGAGAAAAGATTACTTATTTTATCCTATTTCCATATAAATCATATAGATATAACATATACATGATTAAATTACTAAAGGAGCTTTCCATGAGCCACATTTTCCAAGTTACAAGCTACGCTAGTATTATACTTGCTTATCACACATTACATGGTACACACATGAGATAACACGTAAGGGATAACTAAATAAGTCTGAGGCCATATTAAAATTATTGGATATGTAATAAATTATCATTAATATATGGGTCTTTGGAGCATCTCAACACCATGTACCCACTAACCCATTTTTCCCACATCAAATATGAAGATGAAGAACTAGGATTTTCTCATTTTGACAAGGAGAGATAGTTCATGACCTAGATATAAATACACTAGAGAAAATATGACATTATACCTAAAATAATATAGGTGGTCTATCTAATTTTAGTAGGTATTACATACTTCACACATGTGTCCAAGTCAGATAAAAGCATTGATTTAATTATCGTAGGTTGACAAAAGTGTTTGTAGCTACAAAAAGGCATTTTTCCAAAATCTGATGATTGATCCATAATATAGATCTAATTTAGTTTATGTTTATCCCAGATTTAAATCCATATTAGTGTCAAAACCAAATATGTATCATAATTTCATTATCATTTCAATATTTATCATAAATGTACTTATAATTTTTAGCATATCTCAACATAATAAATTTAGTATATGTTTAATCTAATTTTTGAAATTAATTGGCTTGTTATAAAGATAATTTATAACCCTTGTGTTGTAGTATATCTCTACAATTTAAACCTAGATACCTTAATCTAGGTTCTAGGTTTAAACATTATTAGCACAAGATATATGACTCAAATTACTCATATTAATCAAATTTATAAATGGAATGGAAATGTGTGTCATTATTTGCTTGATATTACTTAATTTAATTTCAAAAAATAAATTAAACTCAATAATTACTCATATTAAATCATATAATCCATCCATGGTGGATGATTTAAGACATTATGTAAATTTTTAGGCATTTCTTATATTTATTAGAATCCATAGTGAATTCCATTTATTCATATTTAATAGAATTGTTTGAGGTTGAGTTTATGCATAACATAAATTTCAAAGACTTGTCTATTTCTAAATGAGGGTTAGGGCATATTTATCTGAAATCACATTAGGAATCTCCAAGTGACAGAGTCACCCCATTATCCATTATCTCTGGAATACAAATATCAAGAAGATAATTGTTTTGTATGAACATATATGTCTTCATTCTTTTATATTTAATTTCACATACATTCACTATTGTTACTTTTTAATTTTACATCATAATTAAAAATTAATTCTACATGTTGGTTTTCTTCACCAAGCCGCACTCGCTTTAGTCTAGGCAAGATAGTGTTATGCATGTTAGTGTGTCTCTTTTGATTTTAATTTCATTATGAAAACTAACATATGGTCTAACCACCCTTCTTGGATTCATTGATCACAGTCCAAACTATAAATTTTTTGAAATCTAAGATTGAAAATATTGAATAAAATTTAATGAAATCACCTTATGCTATTGATTCACAAGAGGTGTTTCATAATCATTTTACACTAGATATATATTTTCACCCCTTTCCAACTAGTTTTATTGCACCTAAGTTCACATTTAATGATGAAAAGGGTGATATTGAAATGCATCTTGAATTCTTATTTATGGAATAATTTTATTATACCTCCAATGATAAAATTTTGGCCAAACTTATTCTAAGGATCTTTAAAAACTATGCCTTAAGGTGATTAAATGATTTACCAACCTAATTATTAAAGGCTTTAAAACCTCTTATATATTATTTTTGACACACTTCTCTATTAACATTATGAAAAAGGTTTCCTATGCCTAAATTGTAAAAAAAAAACAAGTTATCAATGAACATATAAAAAATATGTCTTGAGGTACATGATAATGATGGCTAAAATGACCAATCCTATGGTAGATATGGAGATTCAAGAAGTTTTCAAGATTTCTTTCTTAATCCTTAACATGATTCTATTGTATTAAAAAACTTCTAGATATTTTGATCACTTATGGTACATTTTTAGGGATCATGAAATGAAGCTAATCTCATTTAACAAACATAAGTATGTGACAAACACATAGATTACATCTACATCTAATACCAATTTTACTATCAAACCAACATATAAGGTCAAACCTCCTAAGCCTAAAAAAGAAACAAACACCATGGTTAATGCAATATAATTCCAACCTAATTGACTTGTGTTATCCAATACACCATAGAGATATTTTACACACTTACCTAAGTCTCCTACTTCATTACTTACATGTCTTGTAGACTGTCACCTTATATCTCTCCCTTATCCTATATAGGTTTATAGGAGTATACCTATATCTAAAGGGTATGATGAGAATGGTTATTATGATAATAATTAGGCATTGAGAAATAGAATAATATATTTTTTACCTTGAGGAATAAGATCGAAGTCCTCATTTATGACCAAAATATTATATTTGATGATCCTTCAAAGGAATTAGGTTCACAACCTAATGATCACCAAAATTATAAAATATTTAATAGTCCCTTGAAAGACCATTATAAAAAAGATTCTAAAGTGAAAATAGTATATAAAATACATCCTTATTCATCTAGTTATGAGAACCCATTGGATGTGATTAGTGGTATGTGTGTGTAGTATATAATTACTATAGCTTATATACCTTATATTACTTTCAATGATAGTGAGACTATGGATGATGACTCACATCTTCATTCCTTATTAATTCAATCATATATTGATCACAAACTTTTACATATTTTTATGATTGATAATGGTGTAAGTGAGAACATTTTTACTATGACATTATTTACGCATTTGGTATATATAATTCAAGATTTACACCCTTCAACTAAATCAGTTAGATCATTTTATAGGACCTCAAAATAGGTTATTGGTGACATTGACTTATAATTATAGGTGGGTACCACACATATGGTTACTAATTTATTAGTTATACCTTCCATATATTTATTTGATATGTAATTTGGATGACCTTTGAGACATACACTTTGAGTAGTACCTTCTATAGTGAATGGGTGTGTTAAATACACTCCTGCCAATTGGGTAATTATAGTTTCTAGAGTTCCATGTGATAATTTTTTTAATAAAGAGAAATATAAATCTATTTAGTTAATTATCAATCCTTCTAAGGTTAATATTACATAAAAGGGTAAAAAATATGCAATCCCATCTACTAGGTGGCCAATACTTAAGAGACCTTTGCATCAATGATCCATAGTGAGTTCCACAAAATCATCATCTAGTTCACACCATAATAAAATACCCATAACACATACACATGTCTCTATTATTTTTATTTTAAATAAACCATAAATGTTTTAGTGATGGGTTACATGAAACTCTACTCTTACTATTTCTTCATGACCATAAAGTCCTATTATACATATGCATAACATCATAGATACTACTTTAACATATATTACACCTATGCATGCTCATTAAAAGTATCACTAGTTTATGGCACTAGGTTCATAGTTGGGAGATACCTATGATCATCCTTTTGATGAGATCATAGGATATTTATTTCCCTTTAAATATTCCAAAAATACCAAAAAATCATAAAACTTCAAAAATCTAAAAATATCTTTAGCATCTACATGTTATATTAGCTACTTAACATATATGTTGTTGGTTCCATGTTGTTATATGGTATATCAATATGTTATATATAAACATGTGTTTGACACATCATTTGAGTTTGATTCATAGACACAAAAATATATGATCTATGGACATTTGGATGTTGGTTCTTCCCTCTACTCATTTCATGTGGACACTAGGGGCTTTTTTCCTTTCATAACATTACACCTAGGTTATGTCATTTTATAATCACTTTAAATTATCATGTTTTGAGTTTATGTACTTATACATGCCTTTCTCCTTACTTATATATTTTATAGTGTACTTGATATGATATATGCTTTAAAAAAAATTATAACACATGATCCATGGACTAGTATGTCATGTTTATGATGGTTGATTATGCTTTTATTTTTTGTACTTCCTTGAGTGTATTATTTTTATTATTAGATTATTTGAAGATGCTCCATTTTTATGACCACTGTGCCTTTATTTTAATCTTTTACATTTTAATATGTCATCATTTTATGTATGTTGGAATTTGAATATGTCGTTCCTTACTTTGAGGATATTTGACTAAGTTATATCCCTTTAATTAGGCAACAATTTAACATACCCTTTGTTTGAGATATCCTTGGAAAATTTTCATTTGACTTAATTTTGAGTCCTTTTATGTGTGTAATTTATTAATTTTTAATATTTTATTATTACTATAAAGATATTTCCATGATCTAAATCAAGCATATTAGGGTTTGGTGTGATCATATTTTTCATGCTTTCATGATATATCTACCTAGACATTTTCCTTTTATATGCTACATGGTTTATACATAGATTATATAGATATATTATCCTTATAAGGTTGGGTGACTACCATTTTATAATTCCCCTCACCTAAAAATAGGTAATATTAGTGGATAAATGTCATAGAAGCATGTATTTGACATTCTTAACAAATTTAGATATATATTGGGGGAATGTTTTAGAAATATGTTCTCCACACATATATTAGTTCACCATATTCATTTATATATTGGGTTAATGTTTTGGAAACATGTTATCCATGCATAAATCATTTATTAGTTTCATATTATAGTGGGTGAATGTTTTGGAAACATATTCTACACACATAGTTTCTAATTGGCTAAATTGTATAGTTATATTATTCAAATACACATTTATGGTAAAAATTTATATGTTGGTACCATCATTATACATAGTTTCAACATAAGACATAGACAAGGTGGATATTCTATGAAATGTGCACCTAATATTGAAAAATAAAAACAATTTTATATTTTAAACACTTCTATGAAATCTCATCATCCACCATGATAGAATTTTATATACTACATTGATCCATCTACTATAGTAGTTGGTTCATATTTAGTATGGTTGAGGTGATTAAATCACACAATCTTTCCAAATTTATAGGTTTATATTTATTACATCATTCAACCTCACCAATTTTATAACATTATTTGACTAGATTCACTCATGATCACTAAGATATAAGTATGACTAATTTACATGGTTGAGATAATCTCAAATATTAGGTGGAAACTCAATTCAACTCAAAATTTCAAGGCATGTGTCCTAAAATATCTCTCTATACCTCTCTCTCACTCACTCTCTCTCTCTCTCTCTATATATATATATATATATATATATAGATATAGATATATATATATATATATATATATATATATATATATATATATATATATATACATACATACATACATACATATATATATATATATATATATATACATACATACATATACATATATATATATATATAGATACATACATACATATATATATATATACACACACACACACATATATATGTATATGTATGTATACACACACACACACACACACACACACACACACACACACACACACACACATATGTATATGTATATATATATATATATATATATGTATATATATATATATATGTCCTAATCATAAATCTAATGATTCATAATGATACATCTATCCAAATCAAATTTCCAAAAGATAAGGTAGTTGCATCAATACACAAGTGTAATCATAAACATTATTATATTTAAATTTAAATAATTTTAATGCTTTCAATTTTAGACTAAACACATTAATTATATATTATAACATGGTCCTAATTTAATTTCATCCACTACAAATTCACTCATGATAGACTCAAGTAAAGTCAAGGTGTGTTATACACACCTAAATATGAATTTGATTTCATTTAAACTTATAATTTCATTACTATATTAAATTAGAAGAATTGAGACACTGTTTATGAATTATATAGCACCTCTTATACACTTATAAAATACATATCATTGATATATCTTCAGATTATTGACCTTACCCACTACTAAATAACTCACATTAACTATCTCTTTGTGCTTAATTACTTATGTCTTGGCCTAAATAATGTTATTTTGATGATTCATTTCTTATATAATTATCAAAATGTTATAAACATCCTTATCTTCCATCTATAAATGTTTTGGACTTGCACATGCTTTTTAACTAACTTAAAACTTGTGTCCTATTCAAATGCATGTGTCGATGAAAGTGCCCTACCCTAACATAAGTGTTCAATTACCTAAAGTCATTCAATTTGAAAATGAACCATACTCATATGTTCTACCTATGTTTTTGAATGAAATATATTATCTAAATGGATTGGTATAAATATGAGATCAATACTTATTCATTCCTCACCTAACACAGACCTAGAAAATTCTTACCTAATCACAAGGAAACATACCCAAGTCATTCAACTAAAATCTAAAGTGAGTAAAGATTAATTATTTTATCCTACTTCCATATCAATCATATTTATAGAACATATACAAGTCCTAAGTACTAAAGGATCATTCCATGAGCCACATTTTTAGGGTTATAACCTATACTGCTATTGTACTTGCTTATCACACATTACATGGTACACACATGAACCAACATGTAGGGGAGAACTACATATGTCTGAGGCCATCTTCATAATATTGGATATGCAAGAAATTCTCATTAATATATGGGTTTTTGGGAAATCTCAACATCATGTACCCACTAACACCTTTTTCCCACATCAAATATGAAGATGAAGAACTAGGTTTTTCTCATTTTGACAAGGAGTGATAGTCCATCACCTAGATATAAATACACCAAAGAAAATATGACATTATTCCTAGAATAATCTAGGTTGGACATCTCCCAATTCCCTTTAATGGATAGTTTCCAAAATTAAAATTGTTTAAAATGGTCAGCACATACTTATTTATATCATACAATCATTATTCATTATACATCATCAACCATGATTACTACATGATACCTCATGTAAAATCTTATATATTTATAGGTAAGGTGTTATGGTTAGAGCAAGGTGATTTTAGAAAAACTCATTCAAATGATTTTAATGCATTAATTCATAATCCATTACCCAAATATATTTCATCTTATCTCTTACCTATAGGTTTCATATTTCATAGTCTTACATTTTATGATGTAAAAGGAGATTCAAAGTAATTATAACATCCTCGCTAGGATCTATTAGAAAAATGTATTTTTTTATAAATAACACATTTAAGTTGAAGTAAAATAAAACTGAGAGTCTATCAAAGATAAATAAAGTAATCATGTACGATTATGATAAATTTTCAAATGCCATATAAGTTCATATGCAAGTATGACAACTCAATAAAGAAAGTAAGAATTACATTTTAGTTTATCAAATACACAATAACCACTGTTAATGTGCCTCAATGGAAAATTACAATTCTTTAACATCAACTATAATATATATATTCAATGTAAAAATAAGATACTTGGCTATTTCATAGCTCAGTTCCCTAACTTCAAGTATCTATGGTAATCTCGATTGTCATCTTGATAAGTAGTACTGATGTGGGGAGGGAGAGCATAATCCAAGTGCTTTTCCATACAAACCAAAGACAAATGATCCCCTACACTATCCCATTAGGAAATGGCCCTCCCTTCATAGATGGGTAGATATTGATGGAACATGAATCTAGAGAGAATAGTTAGTACATGTGTGTTTTATGATTTCTAACAAAGGAAACATGTAGTGTGTCATAGAAAACTCAATCTATTGCAAGATATCACACATACATGTAAATAATACCTATGAATGATAATGTCTCACTAAACATAGTTTAGAAAAATCTTTATGAATAATATTATAAAATTATCTATAGATCTATCAATTTCATGCACACCACTTACTCATATTGCCTTCATCTAACATTCTAATGCTAGTAAACGAGTGAAGTTTATCTCACTCCTTACTCTGGATCAACAATGTAGATTGGTCAAACACAAATTCAACCATAATATTCAATAAATTATATTCCATTTATAAAATGCAACACATGGAATGCTATAAATAGGAATGATAACAACATACATTAATTTTATCCAACATATGTAAGAATATTTTATTATATTCTATCCCATACTAGAAATAGTGTTTATCAACATACCACCTGGATAACCACACAAATTTTACTATACATTTTAACAACAAAATTGGTTTCCAATTATATACACCCTATGGTAACCCATATTACCATAGACTAGTGTATCTAATAAATTCAACTCATAAAGCATTTAAGAGTATATGGAAACATTCATTTTAACCAATAATCTAGAAAATCAAAACCTTTGTTTTATTTCAAAAACATAAAAAGGTCTAGCTTTTCATTTGGTTTATTTTTAGGTTTAATAGTCAACTCTTATCTAAGCTATTAATTCAATTTCCTGAGTTATTAATATTTTAACCCCATATAGACATGACTTTAAACAATGTTATACTAGTTGTAATCTATAAATATGTCATAACTACAACATAGTTTTACATTATAAATGGGGTATTATTCTTTATATTATAGTGCCTAAATATTTTTGGACAAGGGTTTTATTTAGATGCTTCAAAATGGATTGGTAATCCAAATTCAATTAAATACAAAAATTCATGGTAAAAGCATAATGTTCCATCCAAAATTTATCTAGAATCAATCTAAACGTTTTAAATTTATAACTAGATTTTTTAGAAAGATAATACCAACAACTAAACTTTTTGACCCAATTCCCATTTTCAAAATTGGTTTATCTACATTTTGGACCTACTATTTAACAAAGTTATACCATCAACATAGAAATGAATTTTAATACACCAATTACCATTAAATTCACTAGTTGACCCTCTATGTTCTAAGTTCTATACTTCATTCCTCCTTCTCTCTTTTCCAATGCCCAAGCTATGTTAATCTCTTTCATGACCTCTCTTAAATAGAACAAAAGACACCAGTTTTCTCTTCCATCCTTTTATTTTTAGTTTTGTTTTTATTTTATAATTTTTTGTTAATTTTAATCTATTTTAATTATTTTTTTATTTTTCCTAAATTTTAATTTATTTTTCTATTTTTAATGTTATTTGTATATCTCACTCCTTACTCTAAATTAATAATTCATATTTGTCAACACAAATTCAATTGTAAGATTCAATAACTTACATTCCACTTAGCAAATGCAACACATGACATGATATAAATAGGAATGATAATAGAAAACATTAATTACATCTAACATATGCAAGAATATTTCATTATATTCTATCCCATACTATAAATAATGTTTATCAACATACCACTCGGGTAAATGCCAAAATTCTATTGTACATTTTAATAATAAAATTGGTTTCTAGTTCTCTACACCCTATGCTAACCCATATTACCATACACTAATGTATCTAATAAATTCAACTCATAAATTATATAAGAGTATATGGAAACCTTCATTTCAACCAATAATCTAGGAAATCAAAACCTTTATTTTATTTCAAAAACATAAAAAGGTCTAGTTTTTCATTTGGCTTATTTTGAGGTTTAATAATCAACTCTTAACTAATCTATTTTTCCAATTTCCTCATTTAAAAATATTTTTACCCCGTATAGACATGGCTTTAAATCAATGTTATACTAGTTGTAATATATATTTTAGGAGTTCAAAATTTCATTTACTTTCTTTTCACAAAGTAGAGTAGTGAACCCATTTATCTACCATTTAGACATAAATATGTCATTATAGTTTTACCTAAAAATCTAGTTCTTAGTAGTACTCTCACACAAGCTTGTACTTTTTAGCAATATATATAAATATAAATTTTAGGAGAGTTTTATGACTATAAATTTTAGGCAAAAATAATTTAAATCACTATGAAAATCAAGTTAAGGTAACCTCCCTAGTTTTGATACAAGGTGATCAACTAAGAAAAACCTTCTCTAATAATTTTTTAGATCTCTAAAGAGGAGATAATCATCTTGTTTATTATTTTTCTCATCTATAATTTATAAACCTCATAGTGATATGGTTTAATAGTATTTTAAGATTATAATAATATTTCAAATATAATTGTATTCAGTAAAATAATAATTGTCTCTACTATTTTCTAATACAGATATAACTTTTATTTCTCTCTCTTTGTTTGGATGATACATTCTTGAGATATAGAGATTAGGTATAATATTGAATACTTGTATTTAATAACTCATTACACACACACACACACACACACACACACACACACACACACACACACACACACACACACACAAACACACACATATATTGTGGTAATAATTATGAAATTTATAAAAACATATAATTCTATTAGAGTTGATCAAATGCATACCTTCAGTCGAGGTATTTTCATTTTGCCTAAGCTCTAAAATTAAATTTTTCTTTTCCAATTAATTAAGTTCCTTCTAAAATTTGAGGTTTTTAAATATATTCCCTAAAATATAAAATATCTCTATGTTAATCTAATTTTAATATTCTAACCATAGGAAGTCGTATGGAAGATCGACGCTAAAGAATACTTAGACATGGTGTTTTTAAATTGACTATATATTTAGATATTTACTAAGTTTTAGATTTTATAGAATAACTAAAAAACTTAAAATGAGTATTAAAATTTATAAATTGACTCATTTATAACCATTAACAGGTTATTCTAGGTTTAATGCATTCATAAAGAAATGCACAAATTTGTTAAAGGGTCAACCCACTATGTGCAAGTTCTGGTAATAACAATGCATTTATTCTCTTGTGTAGATTCCTCAGTTCAAAATTTCAACACCTAAAAGAATTGGTACTCACCAAACATGGTTTGACACCCCCCCCAAAACATTAAATATGGATATGGTAATTTAATATAATGTGCTTAAAGAAAGGTTTGAACAAATTAACCCAAAAGTAAAATATAGGTTTTAAGAGAATTAAAGAGTTTTTAGAATTTAAAAGGGTTCACCATATATAGAAAACTACCTACAAGTTCAAGCAGTTGCGTAATTTTTTTATGTTTTCTTGAAAGAGAGTATGTAGATATTCCATACCCCAAATTTTCTCACAGATCAATATAGTTGAGTCCAATTTTTCATTAAAAATGTATGAAAGTTTTGACACCTTTCACAAAAATCTAAAAGTTTGACACCAAATAAATAGTTAAAAAAAATTAGTTGTATAAAATCATTAAATTGGTTCAACACCTAAGGACTCAAAATTTTGTAATTAAAACATGGGGTACCTAATGACTTAGCTAGATTTTTATTAAATGATGGAAAGACAAGACAATTTTTCCCATATTCTATTCACCAAGAGATCCATATGAATCCTTAATAAATTTATTGTTATAGTGAGAAAATCATAAATGGGGTGTCATTATTTCCATTATAGTGTCTAAAGCTTTTTGGATAAGGGTTTTATTTGGATGTTTCAAAATGGATTAGAAATCTGAATTCAATGAAATATGAAAATCTATGGTAAAAGCATAATGTCCCATTCAGAATCGATCTACCATCAATCTAAAGGTTTTAAATCTATAATTAGATTTCCTAGAAAGATAATATCAAAAAATAATCTTTTTGACCCAATTTCCATATTCAACAATGGTTTATATACATTTTGGACCTACTGTTTAACAAAGTTATACCATCAACATAGTAATGAATTTTAATACACCACTTACCATATAATTCACTAGTTGATCCTCTATCTTCTTCTTTCCATGCTTCATTCCTCCTTCTCTATTTTCCAATGGATAAGATATGTCAATCTCTTTCATTCCCTCTCTTAAATAGAGAAACAGATACCAATTTTCTCTGTCATCCTTTTTTTTGTTTTTGTTTTTATTTTTTTATTTTTTTGTTAATTTTAATCTATTTTAATTATTTTCTTATTTTTCCAATTTTTTTTTTTTAAAATATTTAATGTTTTTTTTTCCTTTTTCTTTTTTTATAAAATAAAGCAACTTCCCTTTTTACATTTTAGTATAAAATTCTAATTTCATATTTAGCCTATTTAGCATTAAATTGTGTTTTGGAAATTTAATGGAAAAAATAATAAATAATAATTTGAATTTAAATGTTAAATTAATTAATTTTGACTCAAAAATAATAATGACATACTAAGATAACCACATAAGGGATTTTTATTGCTATAGTTTTTCCTACTCAATCAACCATAGAAATAAGCAATTTTAATAATCATTTTATATGGATTATAACATGACTAATTATCATGGTGTGTGCAGGGTTTTACTAGCACTCTATTGACCAATGATGTCTCCATCTACACCACTCTCTCTAATGATGATCTCCCTTTAGCACGTTCGAGGGAAGAATTCTCTTGTGTCTACCTCACAACACACACGTAGTTAGACCTTTTCACTTAATAATCATAATTAGAAATATATGACTATAATAATTTATTAATATGCTTGAAAATGTAAATGCATACATAAACCAGCTCATACTAAGCAATCATGAATTTTCATCTAATTAAGCAACATACTAATATCCTGAAATAACATAATCTCAAGCTTAATAAAAAAATATAGTCAATATCATATGTATCTACCATAATCATTTATAAATAGTCAATTAGTTAGTTTAGCAAGGAATAAGGATGTAATAGTAATGTACTTAATAGTGTTTCACACATCATTTTTGGACTATGTATCCAATGATAAGTTCTTGACTTTATTATTTCCATGATGTCTCAAGGATTATGATTTTTTATTTTTCTATGACCCTCCATTTATATTCCTATAGATGATCAATTTATAACACATTTTTTAATTAATATCAGTAAGAAATTATCTTCTACCCAAATTATAAAACTTAAGCAAGAAATCAATGAACCAATCAATGATTATGTGCTTTGGTAAGAAACCATGCTTTCTAAGATGACAATTTTGATCATTGACAATGAGTTACAAGATGTATCCAAGCAATTTTTTCTTTCACATATTGATGAATCTATTAAGATTAGATATTAAAATCATTTGATGGGTTATGTCGTACATTTAGGGATTGATATGTTGAGCTCATATTTATTAATAAGCTAAAGTATGTGGTTAATCATATAAGTATTAAAACTTAAAATTTTCAAAGTAAACTAAGTTATAAGGCCAAAATTAATGATACTAAGAATGATAAAAAAGTAGCAATAAATGTAGTGTCATAACCTACAAACTGGCTTGTCATATATATTCCACAAAGGAGATAATTTTTTAGATCAAAAAGCATCCTCATAAGCTATTATATGGGTTACTTAAATACAACTATGTATCTCTCCCTCCTCTAAAATAGGTTTATATGATTATACCTATACCTAAGTGACATGACATTGATTAATATTTTGATTATCATCAGTGTGTTGTACATTCTATGAGAATATTATTTTCACTAAGACAAAAGACTCAGTATCTCATTGATGATAACTTTTTTGAGTTTAATGATATATAAACACCTATGGATTATTTATTTCCATAACTAAATTGGAATGAATAATTGAAATTATCCTCCAATACTTTTGCTAACCATGCAAAAATATAAACTAAGTCTAATCCTCAAATGCATATGACTTAAAATCACTCCATCCTCTAACATATGATCATCCATTTCATGGTATTAATTATACACTTATAATAATATATGTACAATTAACTATGATTAAATTTGATGACAAAGAGATTTTATATGATGATTCTAGTTACACATCATTGTTTATACATTCATAGATGATTTGTATCTTATACATAGTTTCATTCTAACAATTAGTTCAACCAAAAATGTTTGTACTATGCCACTCCTTAATAGTCTTAGATATACACATGGGTATTTTATGGATACAACTAATATAATTAAAGGATTCAATGAAAATATATTGAGCTCTCTCTTTGGAGTATTGTGATACAACTGAAGGTGGCTCCTATATTAGTTGTTTTATGCCTATTCCAATGAATACATGGGTAGTTGACATGTTTTTAGGACATCCTTGGATACATAAGATTATTTAATTACAATATTTAATAAATATATGTATGAATTATATACCTGAAAATAGGATGGTCACATTTTCTCAGATCCCATATGACTATCTTATTTAGTTAGAGGCATTTCCACCTACATTCCCACCACCATCATAGTCACTTATAAAACCTATTAAGGTTCATTATATGATAATAATATAAAGTAATATATTTTATATTTATATATGTCCAATGTTTTAACACCCAATACCTCGTATATTTATTCAAGACTCACAACAACCATTATCTACTCCATCACATCCTTAAACAATACTACAAATGGCTTTGCATGTTTTAAAGAAAAAACAAGAACACGTCTCTTCTATATATAAAATTACATAGGATACCATAATCACTAAGGTTACTCATCATACACAAAATATCATAGGATTAATATTTATGATTATAGATATACCATAGTGTGATATTACCTCTCAGATTCAGACATAAATAAATATGATGCTACTTACTTATGATAAGTGACCATTCCCACATTTGATATAAGATATACATGTGATCATCCTCTTTATAAAATTATTATTTAGAATAAAAATAATTAATAAATGTCAAAAAATTATTAAAAAATAAAATTATTCAAAAAAAAAATCAAAACCTAACGATAAAATGATTATATCATTGCTACATTGATTTGTGTTATTTATCACATGATTGATATATTACATATATTTTTCCATAGTCACATGTATTTCACTATATTTATGATTGATATTAAGGATATAGATGATAAATTTATGTATATATGTAGGACATTCATATGCCTAGGGGCCATCCTAATGGTGGAGGCATATAATTCCATAGGTTACATATTTATAGTTTATATAGTTATATAACCTTTCCATTTATAATGTTGATTTAAATTTATTGCTTACATATTATTTATGTATGAGTATTACCAATAAAAATTCTCTCTTTGTAGACTAGGATATAAATAAAATCCTAACAATATATCCTATATATACTTAAATGGTATAATAATAAGGCTCTAGTGATTGTAGATATAGTAGAGGGAAATCCAAAGTCAATATAAATAGTATAGGGTTCCAATATTATGCCTAAGATAGGGTTATAACTAAATCCTAAATTAAATATATGAAATATTAATTATAACAAAGGTGATTTATTAAGGATATAATAAGGATACTACATGCAAGCAAGTAGAAAACTAGGGTAACCTAGATCAAATATAATCATAACCTACTAAATTGTTAATAAATTAAGTGGTATAATGGTCAACTAATTGGAAGTATATGAAACCTAAGGTTATAATTAAAATCCTAAGAAACCCTATAGCTATAATAGCTTATTAATTATAAGGATAAGCATAATAAAGAACACACAAACATTCATCTATAATATAATAAGAAATGTAAATATAACTCTTAAGTAAATAAATGAAATAAAATAGGGATAGACATAATTAATTTAAGGTGAATCATCAACACATCAATTTCCCCATTATCTTAAGTATCATTTTATAACATATTTTATAGGATGAAGACCCCAAATTTAAAAAATAAGACCTAGATATCCTTATTTGGGGACTCTAAAGACTAGGACACCTCCTAAAAATGACTTCACCTATTGAGCTTCAAATACTTTTAACAATATTATACATCCAAAAATAATACATTAACCTCTAACTCCTCCTTTTACTACTTAAGAAGAGAAACATGAGTACAATTAGAGAAGATGAGTGTTGTGATATATTTGAATTGATAATATGACCACTTTTTATGGATCCAAACCTGTAAGTAACCCTAAATTATGAGATGATAGAATTGACCTAGCCAATATGTTAGAAAGGATTATGGCTAGCACATATTTATATCAGCTAGGGTGATAGTGCATAATTAATAGGGCCAAGACTTTAAATTGTATTAGATATGGTAATAAAATATAGGTAAATATATCCATCAAAAATATTGTATTGGCCTAGTCAATATAGTATGAATATAGGGTAGCTATCAAAACTTAATGGAAATTAGATGGAAAATTAACATGAAAAGAGACTCATAGGAGATCATCCTAATGTAATGAAGGCATGCCATAATATTATGAAAACATATGTTGTATATACCATGAACCAATCCCATCCATTCTTGATGCACTTTTTAGGACATGCATTAGGGGAGATTGATGCAATGATAATCCCATATAATATAAACCATCAATAAAGTGATGAACGTGATAAATTTTTGGTATATATATATGTCCACTTGAAACTCATCAATGTCAATATAGTGTCATGTGAGATGGTACTTTGGAAAATATAGATAGAAGCATGAAATATAATATCAAAAAATGTTGAAAGAACTAAAAGTAAGATGAGAGTAAATAATTAAAGATAAATATGTATCTTCACTTACCTTACCAACTAAAGGGATGACATTGTGTGTGTTATAATTGATGGAAGGTGACAATATGAATCCTTGAAGGGTATCTAACCATAAATTTATAAATTGGTTATATATAGGGTAAAAATATATAGATATTTATAATAAAGTGATGATAAACTAATCTACAACATCCAATTAATAGAACACTCAGATAAACAATATTTTAAATTTATACAACTAATATTACTAAAAATAATTAAATATATTGTAATAAATAAGATAAATTGTTACTTAGCTAGTTTACTATGTGCTTGCATATTTAAAATAGAAACATGTGTAAAATATGTAGGATCATTATTTTGGATCAATTGTCATATTCTATAAATTGTACTTTTATGGCCTTAGATACTACCATCAGATATGGACACTACTATTGAGGCTAGTGTCTACTTATGACATAAGTATGAAATAATGATTAGATTTAGATGCAACCAAATTTTTTAATTTTTTTAATTACCTTTATGTTTATTATGATATAGTTTATCACTTTTATCTGATTAATTAAACCCTAGTTCTTCACCCTTGGAATAAGTTTTCCAAAAAAATGGGTTAGTGGGCTCATAGTGTTGAGCTACCCCAAAGACATGTATGTCAATCAGTGTTTCATACATAACCAATAATCCAAGAAGGGCCTATGACTTATGTAATTCTATCTTATGTGTTTGAAAGTGTGTGTATAAACGTGAAATATTCTATGTGAAGATGCATGCAATGATCTATCTTATGATTTGACAAATATCACTCAAGGGTTAATTTTGAATTATTTTAACCTGTGATATGACTTTTCCTATGATTTATATGAAAATAAGGATGAATAGGATAGATAAAATTGCTTATGTATTTTATTTATTTAGATCATGTAGATATTTGAATGGTATTTTCTAAATGATTAATGGGAAGGCTTAGAATTGTATTTATACCTTACCAAGTAAAAAAAATCAAAAAATTATTGGAAAATCAGCAAGGAATTTACCCTAGGGATTCAATGTTTTTTATGCACAAATGAAGTAAGTTAGTTTCACCAAATGATTTAATAGTTTTGGGAATATTGAGGTTATATTTCTAATTTAGTTAAATGTATGAGTTGACTAAATTAGTAAATAATATTTCAATAAATAGAGTACCAATTTGTATAATTTATTTGACCTTTGTAGCTTTCTAAAAATAGTATTGAAAGAGGATAAATGTAACCTATCTTAAAAATATGTTGGTATAGATAAGACAAAGGTTGATATTAATTGTATAGTACTAGAACAAGGTCATTAACCAGGATCTAGATTTTGTTTGGTGAAAGGATAAGAGCACTAAAAATAGGAAACTTTAGAGTCTGCAATTATAGTCCAAGTCCCACCACTATTATCCAAACTATTCATAGAGATTTTTTGGTTTTGTTTACTATCCTTGTATTACTTTGTTTATAAAATTTCAAGTCTTGAATATTGATGGAGCTCCTTGTAGAGCTGATTTAATATCTAACCCTAGATCTTCCTTATGCTAGAAGTTAAATGGAAACTTTGAGAAAGAGGGGGAGTTAATGTGTGTAATATGCATTGAATGTGCATCCATACTTCTTGTGTGTGTATTTTACATAAATACCAATACTTTTAAGAGGAATCAAGTCATATGTAGTTCTATTACTTGAAATGCTTTATATAATAGTGTTATGTAAATGCAAAAATTCTAAATTAGGTGTGATTGAGGTGGTTAGTGACTGGTGTGTGGGTTTGAATATGTTGGTAGTTGTATTAGATGGTTATATGTAGAGAATAAGTAAATTTTCCTTAGTGGCCCTACTTATATTCTTGCTTGCTTTTATAATATTTGTAAACCCCTTATAAATGAACTTTGAATGGGATTTTTTAGACATATATGGGTTATGGTTTAGATGCATTCACTCTAGGATAACACAATGAATGATAGGAATTAGGATGAAATGGTCACCTTGGCTCATAATGTGATTAGATAGGAGCACTAAAAATGGGATAGCCTAGGGTCTAATGTTATAGTCCAACCCCGACACTCTTATCCTACTTGCTCAAGACCTAGAGGGATGGAATAAGCATGGAAAATGGAGATTGATTAAGCTATAATGAGGTTCTTTAAGTATATGGATGATTGATAATCAGTAAAAATGTGTCTATAAGGATCATAAGAGCATGTAATAGGGATATAAGTGTTGGGTGTCACCATCCACACTCAAACTACCAATTTTGACATTTTATATGACTACAATTACAATAATTGCATTTGGACTATTTAACAACTATAACACCATTATACGCTTATCAAGTTAGAGAAACCTAAATACACACAATCTACTCAAAATGAATATGGTTGATGACTAATTATCCCATGAATTCTAGCCTAATATATTATTGACATGTCCTTATGATGTGATGGCATCCTATGTGTATAATTTCCCTCTAATAGTGGGGGCATGTAATAAGAACATGACCTCGACACTTATATATTTTCATAATTTTGAAATTTTAGTGGGGGTATGTCATAATAGCATGACTTCCACACTTGCATAAACTTTAGTTTAGTTCCATGATTCAGATATACACTTGGGTCAGAATCCTATACATTGCACTAATTTTGCATAGATTTGAAATAATTTTTTAAGATCTATGACACATATAATCCAAATTATATAATTCATAGGTGAATATTTCATGCTATTCAATACAAATTTCAAAACTTACAAATTATACTACTCACCTAAATGCACTAATTACACCAAGATGTACTATTATAAAACCTTTTTTAATATAAGTGGGTTCATTTTATAGGTTAAAGTGATTAAATCATTCAAGCTCACTCTATTTATATATTAAACTAATTAAACAACCAAATCTCACAATATTTATAAGATGAGTTGATTAAATAACTCCCCATCACTATATTATGTATATTCAAACTTGAGTTGTGAGATTGAGATATAATTATCTTAATGTTCATGTCACAACTCATCCTTACACCAAATTACGATCATAATACCTTATAATATCCCTCTTCAAATATCCAAGGTTCAGGGCTAAACATTCTCTAGCTCCAATTATTCATAAGGAAGCATATTTTCCATGTTAAAACATTAATAGGATAAATGATTGCAAAAAACACATGTGTATGCCTTCCTTTTTCTCTTTATTTTCAAACATTTGAATTATATAAAATTCTAGATTATATGCATTGATTTACATTATAACATTCTCTTGGTTATATTTCATACACTAACAAATCACTCAAAGTGGGGTTAATCAAAGTCATGGTGTGTTATACACACCTAGGTACCCATTTATTTCCTTTAAACTAGTAATTTCATCATTATGCATTACTATATTTAGGGGGGAATGTAAATATTAAAACTAAATATTTATCAAATTTCAATATTGTAGAGTTGAAAAATATCAATCACGGATCTACCCTTCAATTATAGACCTCCTTGCTATTGAAAGGATCAAATTCACCGTCTCTTTATGCCTATATTATTATCTCTCAAGTTGATTCATATAATTATTATGACCCAAGTCTCATACATTAAACATAAAGCTTAAAACTTGATAAACATCCTTCACTATCATTTTTATATCCATACCCATTTTCTATCAGTCAAGATGCTACCAACCATTGAGGGACACTACCATTGATGGTGTTATCTAGATCCCTATCTAATGTCCATTTCCCAAAATTCATCCAAATTAAAAAAATATAAAAACCCATGGGTTATCCTAATTGTATTATTTAGCCTACCATGAGATATTTTTAAAAGGTAAGGTATAATTACAAGTCTAAGTCTTCCCATTAATCATCTAGAAAATATCATTCAAATATCTACATGATATAAATCAATCAAATACACAAGAAATTTTATCTATCCTATTCATCCTTATTTTCATATAAACCATAGGAGAAGTCATATCGTAGGTCAAAATAATTCAAAATCAACCCATGAGTGATATTTGTCAAATCACAAGTTAGATCACTGCATGCATCTTCACATAGAATATTTCACCCTTATGAACACACTTTCAAACACATACAAGATAATTACACAATTATGAGGCCCTTCTTGGAGTATTGGTTAGATTGACATAGGTGTCTTTGGGGTAGCTCAACACTATGAGCCCACTAACCCATTTTTTAGAAAACTCATTCCAAGGGTGAAGAGATAGGGTTTGATTAATCAGATAAAAGTGATAAACTATATAATAATAAACATAAAGGTAATAAATACCAAAATTAAAAAATTTGGTTGCATCTAAAGCCAATCATTATTCCATACTTGACACTTGTGTCATAATTAGACATTAGCCTCAATAGTAGTGTCCATATTTGATGGTAGTATCTAAGGCCATAAAAATACAATTTATAGAATATGACAATTGATCCTAGATATTTTACACATGTTTATATTATAAATATTCATGCACATAGTAAAATAGATAAGTAACATTTTATATTATTTATTACAATATATTTCAATTGTTATATTTAACTATTTTTAGTAATATTACTTGTATAAATTTAGAATATTGTTTATCTGAGTTTTTTATTAATTGGCATGTTGTAGATTAGTTTATCATCCTTTTATTATAAATATTTATATATTTTTTACCCTATATATACCCACTTTATAAATTTATGGTTAAACACCCTTCAGGGTTTCATATTATCGCCTTCAATCAATTATGACACACACAATGTCATCCATTTAGCTGGTAAGGTAAGTGAAGATACATATTTATCTTTAATTATTTACTCTCATCTTAATTTTAGTTCTTTTAGCATTTTTTGATATTATATTTCATGCTTCTATCTATATTTTCCAAATTACCATCTCACATGACACTATATTGAGATTGATTAGTTTCAAGTGGGCATATATATACACCAAAAATTTATCACTTTCACCACTTTACTGATGGTTTATATTGTAGGGGATTATCATTGCATCAATCTCCCCTAGTGCATGTCCTAAAAAGTGCATTAATAATGGATGGGATTGGTTTATGTTATATATAACATATGTTTTCATAATATTATGTCATGCCTTCATTACATTAGGTTGATCTCCTATGATTTTGTTTTCATGTTACCTCTAAATATAATTTCCATTAAGTTTTGATAGCCACCTTATATTCATACTATATTGACTCAGCCAATACAATCTATTTCATGGATATATTTACCTATATTATATTACCCAATTCAATACAATTTAATGTCTTGTCCCTATCACTTATACACTATCACCCTAGATGATATAATTATGTGGTAGCCAACATCCTTTCTAACGTATTGGCTAGGTCAATTCTATCATCTCAAAATTTAGGGTTAATTACATGTTTGGATCCATATATAGTGGTCATATTATCAATCCAACTATATCACAACACTCATCTTCTCTACTTGTACTCATGTTTCTCTTCTTAAGTATTAAAAGGAGGAGTTAGAGCTTAATGTCTTATTCTTTGATTTATAGTCTTGTTAAAAGTATTTGAAGCTCAATAGGTCAAGTCATTTTTAGGAGGTGTCCTAGTCTTTGGAGTCCCCAAATAAGGATATCTAGGTCCTATTTTTTTCAATTTGGGTTCTTCATCCTATAAAATATATTACAAAGTGATAGTTAAGGTAATGGGGAAATTGATGTGTTTGTGATTCACCCCAAAGTAATTATATCTATCCCTATTATATTTCATTTATTTAATTAAGAGTTATATTTAATTTTCTTATTGTTTAATAGATGAATGTTTGTGTGTCCTTTATTATGCTTATCCTTATAATTAATAACATATTATAGCTATAGGTTTTTTTAGGCTTGTCATTATAACCTTAGGTTGGATATACTACCCATTAATTGACCATTTCACCACCTAATTTATTATTAATTTAGTAGTTTATGATTATATTCGATCTAGGTTACCCTAGTTTTCCAGTTCCTTGCATCTAGTATTCTTATTATATCCTTAATACATCACCTTTGTTATAATTAATATTTCATATATTTACTTTAGGATCTAGTTATACCCCTATCTTAGGCATACTATTAGTACCTTATACTATTTATATTGACTTTGGATTTCCCTCTACAATATCTACAATCACTGGAGCATTATTATTATACCATCTAAGTATACATAGGATCTATTGTTCAGATTTTATTTATATCCTAGTCTACAAAGAGAGAATTGTTATTGGTCATATTCATCCATTCATAAATAAGGAATATGTAAGCAATAAATTTAAATCAACATTATGGAAAGGGTTATCCATAGAAATATCTGAGATATTCTCATACAACATGCTTGGACTATGTGCCAAATGACTAGCTACTAACAAAGTTATTTCCATAGAGTCTAAAGGATTATGCTTTACAATGGTTCTATAGTCTACCAAATATCAACATACCCCTATAATATCCCAACCTTATTATGAGGCACCACCAATTACAACTATTACATATTTGTCTCTTGATGTGGTAGCCCTTGTCCAAGAGATAAAATCTCTTTAATCCAAGGTGCTACATCTTGAGCAAGGTGCCTCTACACCCTTTCCACCAAGTTTTGATTAACCTAAGATCACTTTATATGATGGTAAGGATGATACATAAACATATTTGAGATATTTTCATACAACATGCTTGGACTATGTGCCAAATGACTAGTTACTAACCAAGTTATTTCCATGGAATATAAAGGATTATGCTTTATAATAGTTATATAGTCTACAAATCAGTCATTCAATACATTTAATCTTATAGTTGACATGTTCTTAGCTCATTTCAGCATTAACATTGGTGATAAGGTTTTATATGCCCAAGTTGTATAATAGAAACAAAGCTCAAATGAGCATCTCACAGATTATGTTCTTTAATATAAGACTATCTTGGCTAAGATGACTAGCCCCATAGCTGATCAAAAGTTACAAGATCTCTTCAAACAGAGTATTCTACCAACTTTGCATGAATAAATAATGTTCAAAATGTTCTTTTCCTACACTGAGTTATGTCATATAGTAAAGAAAAGGGAAGTCAAACTAATTTCAATGGGAAAACTCAAGTACACACATGTATCAAAAACAACAAACAAGAGTAACAAAAAAGTCCCATAGAAAGTAAAGGTCAATGATAGAAAAAATCTAATTCAACTTATAGTCAATACTACTTCAGAGCCCCCTTAGTGAGTGGTTTTATCATCACCTCCTTGATGAGCCTTTACCAATCTACTAGTTTCTCTAGCTAGAGTCCTACAATAGATATTGGAATGTAATATCATATCTCTCCCTCCTATTTAGGAAGTTGATCCAAAAAATCCTCTTCTATGGGGATATAATTAAAATTCATTTTGCAATTTTCATAGGACACCAAGCTACACAATAAATAGATGTATCAGTTTGAAACACAATATATAGGACTTGATAGATGGAAACATTATTGATCTTGGAACTTTAGTTGAACCTCCTCAAGCAAAGAAAACATATAACAAAGATTTGAAAATATTCTCAGATCCTTCCTATAACATTCTTCAAATATTTGAGGTTACTGAGGAGCAAGGTGATGATACTATGGAAACTACTGACAATAAGGGGAAAATGTATGTTAAGGAAGCAGGTGAGGATATTAAGAATGAGGCTGATTGGAAAGCTGAAATGTAAGCCCTAAAGGATCGTATTCAGAGGCTTGAGTAGAATCTCACCAAGGGAATTCGAAATACAATTCTCCTGAATATGTCTATGCTAAAAGAGGTGGGCAATACTGGGCATGCTGACAACACATAGAATACTGAGGAACTTAATGATCTTCTCAACTCAATGGTTATGTAAGGAGAGTCTTCTCTGACTCTAGTCTTTCTATTCCTTGTGTTTTATTTTGGTATCTGTTGTTCTCAGCTAGTGCCGTCATCTTTCTGAAGGCATATTTTGTTTGATTGCCTTCTTGTCTTTTTTGTGTTTTTAAGGGTTTAGCCCCTATTTTTCCATCTTACCTTATCAAAAAAGTTCTAAACAAGAGATAAGGGATACATCAGGGGTTTAATATGCATATCATACACATCCCCCATCAGCTACATATTAATCACCTTTAGTTGAGTTATACCCTTTGAGAAACATGTTTGGTGTATACAACTCTAGAATTCTAACTAGACCTTTGATCTCCTTCTTAGAGTAGGTGATAGTTGAGGATGATTCATATTATCATGCACTCTTTATCAAATCTTACATTCATAATCATCCTATTCATAGTGTTGTCATAGATAATAGATCTAGTGTGAACATGTGCCGTATGACATTATTGTAGTGTTTGGGATATTTAGAGTATGATATTACCCCAACATACATAGTTATTAATAGATTCAATGGGAACATACATAGTTCATTAGGTGAGATTTTACATCCTTTATAGGTTGGTCCAACACATGTGGTCACACCATTTACTATTATTCCCATTACATGTGTTTTTAATATGTTACTTGGTTGACCATGGATTAAAAAACTTTGAGTCATACCTTCTAAAGTTCATAGATGAATGAAATTAGTTCATGTTAATCACATTATTATAATTGGTTGAGTTTCATATGAGTTATCACTCCCCACTTTAGAGCCATATACTATTTTATAGTTACCAGTTTTAGTTTTGCCACCAATTTTAGTTTTATCACTAGTTTTAGTTATGTCACAAGTTTTAGATTCTCCACCAGTTTCAATTATTCCTCTTGTTTAGATTAAAACATAATTGAGGCATCCCTTTCCAACAAAAAGAGTTCATATACTTCCATAAAGGCCTCTTTTTGAGTAGCCATAGTTTCAATATTCTAAATAGCTTCTATCTATAGTGTTCATACCTAGGGCAGTATCATTGAGGTATCATAGCTATACACATAGAAAACATGTTTAGAGAGATTATCCTATGACCATATGGGTTTAAAAGATCCTTATAATTGCATCCAATTCTTAGAGTTAGAGAGGGACCCCATAGTTAGTTTCTACTTCAACGATTTTAGAGTATTTACGATATATATATATAGCTTTTAGAGCCATAGTTTTAGCCCTTCCATTGTGATTCATGATCATGGATGATCCATATCCTTGATACATGACACCATGATAGGGAGTCTCCCATGAGACTCATTATTTATTATCATTTCTTCTCATTCTTTATTATATATATCTTCTTTTAATTACTTGTACATAGTTTATTTATGATTGATTGCACATAGCAAATATTCAAAAATACCAAAAACACTCAAATATATCAAAAATACCAAAACCATTCAAATATGTAAAAAAAAAAGGTCAAATATTCCAAACTACTAAAAACATTTTAATTATATGTATTATCCATGCTTTACATTTCTACTACCATGCTCGACTTACATTTAATTTGCTATGCTATTGTTTGTTGATTTATTTACATCATCATGCTTCACTTGATCTTCTCTGAGTGTGTGCAATGACATCCAAATCTTTTATTACTTTACTCTACCCATTGAGGGGGCATCCTGCTTTTACATTCAAGACATACACTGATATATCTACCTCATGGGGGCATTTTAAACATGACTACACCATCCAGGTTATGTCATTCCTAAACCACACACTCTAGTTATCATGTTGATGTACATTACTTAATAGCTTACATATATTACTCTATTGACACTCACTAATATATAACACTCATGTATTTCTTAGCATATACCTAGTCTTGTGATACATGTATTTCATAATTTCACTTCTTGCTTTTATTATTTATATGTAATAGTATTTATAGCATATTCCATGCTTTCCTTTCTTTATTTTATGTAGCTACACTTGATTAAATTTATTATTTCCTATTTTGTTTCTTGTTTTTGATTTAGGACATTCGCCAATGTCTTTTTCTTATGCTCTTCTATGTGCTTGTGGCCCTCATACCAACCTTGTTTATTTCCAATTATATGTGTATGTGGCATTTAAACATGCCTTGTATGCTTTATTTTTAGTTTGAGTGACATGTGCCCATGTCCCTTATTTTCTTGGCCCCTTGGCTACTCTTGTATGCATCTTGATTCTTGCCTTGTGTGATTTTTTTCTTCTTACATATTTTCAATGCCATGATCCATATCATGCATTATCTTGCTTTCTTTGATGCCATGATGTACATCATGCTCCATCTATCCTTGACACCGAATAACTAACATGTATATATTTATTTTAATATATTACACATGCTATTACATTATTATATATATCTAGGCATACCCTTGTTGATCTAAAAATATCTCATACGAATCATGCTATATCTTAAGATATCTTATTGATTATCATTGTTATATCATGTATTTCATAACACAATTTTTGGGCTATTTATTTTGAGGGAAGTCATTC
The DNA here is from genome assembly GCA_037957365.1 of Torreya grandis. Lineage (NCBI taxonomy): Eukaryota > Viridiplantae > Streptophyta > Pinopsida > Cupressales > Taxaceae > Torreya > Torreya grandis. The sequence goes on along the minus strand of JARHVA010003679.1, from coordinate 1,472,360 downwards.
TAGGGTCTTTATGACTACCCTCAAAATAGGGGGAAATCAATAGGTGTTTTGTCATAGAGATTAGAAATCCTACTAGTCAAAAGTTTAGTTTTCAAAACACTCAGAACAATAATCAGAGGTCAAACTAGGCATAACATACCAAAAAATAGTGATGATTATAGAATAGTCATCATTTTTAATAAATGATAATAACATCATACATGGACAACAATGTTGGATAGCAGAGTATCTGATTTCTAGCCCTCCTATCCAAAAAATAACAAATCTACATTTTTTAAAATTAGGTAGAAAGGTAAGCTTAGCTGTAGTTTTGCATATATATACTAGTTTAGATTCAATAGTTTTAGTATAGTTTTTCTCAAAGAATCCAGCTATAGGGGACATCATGCATGACATGATGACTCTTGCTTCCAATTTCAAATTAGGTAGTTGATATAACTTTTATATTAAAATCCATGTTATAAACACCAATGATTGGGGTTAATGTGTGAAACACATTTGAATTCTTTTATTTTTGAGTTCATTATATTACATAAGAATTTTATAGTAGTTGAATACCTTATTCCATCTATAGGTGGTTGACATCTTTTTAGAGTGGCTTTCATATAGGCATAGCTTACACATTCTTGAGTGGCTTCCACATAAGCCTAATTTTTGGTTTTGAAGTGGCTTTCATACAAGCCTAAGCTCTTCCTTCTAGATTTGGCCAATATTGGCCTAGTTTCTAGTACACATTCAAATATTCATGCCATATTATCAGATTATAGATCATTCATGTTCTTCAAGAGCCATCTAATATGACACATATTCATACTAGTATCAATTTATAACTCCACTTCATAAGACAGTAATTGAGCCAAAGGTATAGCTATCCTTTATATTCTTGAGCCACCTACTCAGAGGAATTAGACACATAGTCCAAACATCAATCAACACATGCATCTCCACCTAGCTTCACTAAGTGGATGATAATGGAGCTAAAGGGTTAGCCTTTGCATTCTTGATCCAATCTTAGGGAATTAAACACTCAGCTCCATTCATGATATTAATCTTGGTATAACAAATACCCAACATTAATCAACATCATCCAACATCACTCAGTATCATAATAGGTTTTGTATCAGGGTACGTACCTAGTGAGGTGTATTCATTACTTTCTCTTCCTCTCTTTCTTACCCAACTTTGTGCATTCTAATTTTAGATATAGCATATCTAGTAAGAACTAATATACTCCTAATTTTATTTTGTATATTTTCAATTCATGATGTGTCCTCTCTATGCACACCCAAAATCGCATAGCTTCATGGGCTTCACACTAGTAGGTAAGTTTAGTTATGCTTTCTATTTTTCCTTTATACTAATATTTTACTTTACTGCATCACTAGAATAAAGGTGGGGTAAATGTAGTCATATAAAATTTTAAAATTGGTAGCTTGAGTGTGGATGGTGACACCCAACCCATAGGTCACTCTTGTGTGCTCTCATGACCCTTCTAGACACCCTTTTATTGATTTTTAGTCATCCATATACTTCTAGAAACCTCATTATAGCTCATTCATGATCCATTTTCCATGCTTATTCCATCCCCCTAGGTCTCAAGCCTATAGGATAAGAGTCTTAGGGTTGGACTATAATTCTAGACCCTAGAATGTCCCATTTCTAGTGTTCCTATTGAATCACATTATGATCCCAAGTGACCATTTCCTCCTAATTCCTCTTATTTGTTATGTCAGCCTATCATGAATGCATCTAATCCATGACCAATAGATCTATATAAAAGCCTATTCAAAGTTCATTTAGAAGAGGTTGAAAAATATTACAAAATCAAGAAAGAATACAAGTAAGACCATTAAGGTAAATTTACCTATTATATACATATAACCATATAATACAACTACCATAATATTAAAACCCTCACACCAATCACTAGCCACCTCAAGCATGCCCATTCTAGCATTTTTTCATCTGCATAACACTATTACAGAAAATAGTTCAAGTGGGAGAACTAGATATGGTTTGATCCCTCTTTAGAGTATTGGTATTTAGGTAATGTGACCACACAAGGGGTGTGGACACAGGTTTAGTGCTTCTTACACACATTAATTGTACCTCCTTCTTTCTCAAAGTTTTCATTCAAGTTTTTAGCATAAGGAAGATCTAGGTTTGGAGATTAAATCATCTCTATAAGGATATTCATCTATAGTCAAGACTTGAAATTTCATAAGTGAACTAATACATGGATAGTGGACAAAAACTAGAAAACTCATATCTTTGTGACCAATTTGGAAAATACTGATAGAACTTGGACTATTGCACTAGACCCTGAAGTCTACTATTTTTGGTTGTCCTATCCTTTCATCAAACTAAAGCCAAATCCTGGATCATGACACTGTCATAGTCTTGTATAGCTAGTATCAGCCTCTATCTCAACCATATCAGCATAGTTTTAAGATAAGTTATATTTTCCCTCTTTTATTACTCTTTTTATAAAGCTATAAAGGTCAAATAAATTATATAAATTAGTACACTATTTATTAAATTATTATTTACTAAGTTAGTCAACTTACACCTTTAACTAAATTAGGAATAAGACACCAATATTCCCAAAATTATTAAATCAGTAACTGTGTGTCTAAGATAGAGATAGGTGAATTATGTATAAATGAAAACTAAGAATAGTTGGAAGAGGTTATACATTGAATAACTACATACATAGACCCATGTAATAGAGGCATCTTGTAAAATCCAAGTGTAATAGGTTGATATCTACTTAGAAATTATAATTTTCTATGGTTTTATAATTTAATGTGTTCTATAACACCACCGTAGACTTTATGTATCATAAATGATAATATTTTTTAATATATATAAGGTTTTATATGTAATTGGCTATCTCAAAGTGTGTAATGATTATAGAATCTACATGTCTATATTGATGAAATTCATATGAGAATCACACTATATTAAAACATCTAACTCTTACTATATTTTTATGATATGTCTTTATAAATATATGTTTATACAAATTAAAAAACCATTACCTCTCCCATAGTTTCCATCATAATAAGCATGTTCTAGTAAACTAAGATCCTTTGATAAAAATGGTGCAATGAGTGTGGAACATTGTGGATTATTAGAGGTAAGATATGGTCTGATGGTTACGAAGTCAAATGGATTTGGAAGAATGGTAGGATTGGAAAATCTCTAAGTTCACATAGATAGAGGTGATAAGGGTAGGGTGTATAGAAATGGAACTGATAGAGAATCATTTATATGGTGATATACACAAAATCTTATAGTGTTAATTTTTAAGTCTACTCACTACATGGATGGCAAGGTTAGAGAATTTTTATTTTTAGGCTAGGTCTACATCCAAAATTTAGTGGATTGATAATCTAATTGAATAGTTACATATCCTGAATATTATTTAGACCTATATGATCAATCATTAGACACAAACCACTATATATGGATATATAATAGGATTCATAGTTATATTGATTTTGACACTGCACAATACCTATTCATGTGGGAGACTATATGAAAGTTTTTATAGAAAATACCAATTCTTATCAAGATATTGGTCATTAAAAAATCTATAGTGCCTTACTTATTTATGATGGCATAGTCTTTTGTGTCACTATGGGTATGTGTGTGGTCAAGATGTGAGATGCTACATAGTTGATTTTTAAAGCTAACCCCTAGAAATTGGATGATGAAAGTAGATTAAAGGGATCAAAAAATATTACGGATATAGAGAAAGAAATATGATAATAAAATCAGTCAAATATATTGGGGTCCACATGAGTTACTATGAGTAGAAGTAGAGGTAGAAGTAGTGGTAAAGACTAAATAGTTGTTGGAGTTCAAAAAGAGGAAGAACAAGTTGATGAAAGAGTAAGAGAGGAAATATTTGATGAGAGAGAAGAAGATCTTGGGATTAGTGAGACCAAAGATTGATTAAATAATCAAGGAAAAGATGATGAGAAAGGAAAAATCATAGAGTTAGGTATTTTGATAGTTGGTAGTAGATCACAATCACTCAAGGAGAAATCTTTCACTTTCATGGGAGAGTTACCTAATTTTGGAGGCATAGTCAACTATAGGCATTATACTAGGTTGATTTTTTTCACAAAGAGAATAAAATAGTGAAACCTTTCACACCCCCAAAACACATCCCATGAGCCCAAATTTTATAGAATAAATCTTATTTACATTTAGCCATATAGATTTGTAAGTTAGAGAGAGTGGGAGATCGAAGAATCAATAAGTATCATATAGTTACTAGATTTTGATTTCAAAATAACCACACAAGGATTAATTAAAACATAAAAGAATTATATAAGAGATGTATTAACTAATTTTACTAATCCCTTTTTGATTTAACATGTTGTTTATTGGGTAGCATAGATCAAAAATTCACTAAGGAGAATAGAACATGAGCGAAAACCATTAAAGAGACTGAAGATGAGTTAGAGGCATTTTCATCACTTGAGCGACTTGAATCACCTCTACAATCATAGGAATATTTCTTAATTTTACAAAGTTTACCATTGCCAAAAAATATGCTAGTACATGGAGATAGTCCAACTGGGTCTGTAAGGCCATCACCACAAACACCACAAGTGATCACTCCTCCCTAAGTGATAACACTGCTTCCACCACTAAGAGGTTCTCAAGAATAAATTATACAAGTTATAAAATTTTTACCACCATTTGGAGGAATGCAAGTGAAAATGAACATAGGAAATATGGTTATACAACTAAGTGCCTTTATCACATTGGTGCCCTATGATAGAAATGCAGATCTAGAGCAATAATTGCTAATGTGTGAAATTAAATGGTAGGAAAAAGGCATTGTAGATGAAAATACTAGGAAATATGAGCTCATTGGTCCCTTTTTTGGAAGGGCATTAGATTTCATGTTCCACAAGAAATCATGAAAAATAAGCCTTGATGATGTGTGTACATGATTGATTATAGAGTTCAAGGTTAAGAAAAGCACAAGACAAGCCATATTGAATTTGAAGAAAATCTACCAAGGTAAAAGGGAAAATATTCATGATTATGACTATAGATTTTTTGATGTGGTCAAAAACATCAAATTTTGCTTGGAATACAAAGATAAGGCCATTTGGTTCATGAAGGGACTATGACCTAAGATCCATTTTATGATAGTGCTAACCTAATTTACTAATAAAGTAGAAGCTAGAATATCCACAATAAGATTTGAGAAAATAGAGGATTATGGTAATTTGATAGAGAGAAAAACATAGTTATAAATCACACTCCAAGTTATTTTATAGAGGTTAGAAGCCCCATAGGATACTGCTGAGCAACCCAAAACTGATCTCTAGTGTATTAAGTATAATAAAGAAGGTTAACATAAGAATTAATACCCAAAGTTATACATATAATTATATGAGATTTACCACATAGTGGGATACTCAATAGTGCAATGTCACTTGTTACAATAGTATGTTATAAATCCATAAAGTATGTAATATAAATTTTATAAATTTATTAATCATGAGGATAAGGATTATAGGGCTCTCCTAGAGTTGAAGGAAGACATTACTAAGAATGATTTCAAAGTAGCTATGTAATAAGTTCCATCAACATCACAATATATTATGAGATTTGAAATTCCTCTGATGCAGGATCATCAAATGCTTAGATATGCTAGGGATATTTAAAAAATAAATTAAAAAAAAAATCAAATTGTGGACACTTGTCAAAAGGAGAGGATAGGCTTATTTGGGTATTTAGTTATTGATAATCATGTTATCATGTAAAATCAAAGGAGTCAGCCATAAGTGGCGTAGGATTGTTAGTAGTTAAATAAGTCTATGTTTAAAACATTTGTTGATTTTTTCTAGGTGTTGGTTGAATGTTATTTCAAGTAAATTAGGACTATTTCAAGATTGTGGGGCGTAGTATAGGCAGTAGAATAGGAGATTATATAGGAGGAAGTGTAGGATCAAGTCCAGGAAAGGACTGTATTTTGATAGATTTTTAAAAAAAAAGATTATTCTATATGAAATAAAGGATTTTACAGAGTATGTGATAGAGCTTTCCCATATATACATAGTCTGGAATATGAATATATAATCTGAGTTGGATGGTATTATGATTATGGTGTGTTTTAAGCATGTTATGAGAGAACCTACTGGTCACATATTACTGTGGACGTCACTCACAACTATGCCATTGTTGATACGGCTATTGGATCTGCCTGGCAATGTTTTGGCAGAATTGATGTCCTTAAAGGTAAATCAGGCAGTGGGAAAATGCATGCAGGATGCAAAGCAAGGAGGCGTGCAGAGGTATAATAAAGGACTACTTCTGTTGTATGAAATTGCTTTCACGTAATTGATGTCCATAATAATAATGTTGAATGTAGAAATTTGAATGTCGAGCAAGGAGTTGGTTATGGTGGGGATGCAAGCCATGGAATGGTGATCCGATTTCATATGGATAGGATCTAGTTATAAGGAGCCGATCTCTGGTATGCAAATTTTAGAGGATTGCCAACATCGAGGATCTTGTTGTGCAGATCCAAAACTAAAGCCAAAGCTAGATCGATCAACCCAGATCTCAATTCAAGAACAGAGCAAAGTCTGAGGTGGCTCCCATAAAGGAACGTAACCATAGTATATACATCACTATATATATATATGTTCTGCCTGGACGCGGAGATAAATGCATAATTGTAGTCTGTTGAAAGCGCTAGGAGTTTTAATGAAAATTCGTTGAATTTCTTGACTGTCACGACTATCATTGATGGTATTGGTTCTGTTGGGGATGCATTGGGACCACTTTTGGACTAACTTTATTCCTACACAAGGATGGAATGGTGCCTTTAATATACTTATGATTGTAGATTTAGTTTCTGGTCTTCTCTTGACCTGATTATTTATAGTCGAGATCAGTGAAAAGGTTCACAAGGCAACACTTTGTCTGCTAAAAGATCAGGACAACAAGATATAGCAGATAACAAGTAGAAAGAGGTGGATTAGAATAGTTTGGGAGCCAGCAATCTGGGCCCAGTGAGAGAGGAGATCAATTATCTAACGGAACAGAAAAAAAAAATCGATTCCATCAATTAGAGAGACTCAAAATGAAAATCCCTGTGAATTAGATGGTATTGGTTATGTAAAACCCAGTGAGCTAGAAATAGTTGACAAATTGTGAATGAATCAGATGGGCATGAACTTCGATTTGGGATGGTTTTGGAGCCATCAGAGATAGAAATGATTGGGCTAGTGTTGGAGAAGCGCCATCGTTGGATATGTTGGATAGATCAAGAGAAGAGTCAAAGTTGGAAAAGAGGTAATACACATATATTTGCTTGGTATTGTGTTTCTTTACAGACCCGAGGCATGTTGGAATTGTACCTATGTTTACAAATGTTGAGTCCATGTAAAAGAAAATAATGGGATTATTTTAAGATGAGATAAAGAATTGATCTAAAATTGTGTATACATTAGCCTGGAAAATCCAAGCCAGCTGTGTAGTTCAGCTAGTAGAGTATTTTGGATCAAAATGTTGTTTTCACAGAGATAATGCACTGTGTGGAATTGTAAATGAAAGGAAATAGATTGGAGTGGTTCAAGCTGCCAACGCTGCTATACATGTGAAGAAGAAAACTGGAGAAAGTATTGTTTGAAGAATAAGGTTAGCAAGTCAGGATATTGGATCAGAGGTTTGTTTGTTTTGATGTTTCCATATTTATTCAAAATGCATCATTTGGTATCAGAGCTCAAGGTTTGAGTTTTTGGAGAAGCAGCTACATCAAAGAATTAGGTATGGATGTTTTGTGAAAATATTGTTTTGAAGAAATTATATGTTGGTAAATTGTGTTGGAAAGTGGTATGCAGCAAAATTCATCCAAGTAAAGGTGAATTGTAGTGACAAGAAGAAGATCCTCCTAGACAAGAGGGAGGTATAAACAGCCTTGAAAGGTAGATGGTTTGATTTGTTGTACTTATTTTTTTGCATTTATAAAGTTGGAAAAGGTAGATATTTTTGAATTTTGATGAAGAATAGAATAGCAGTAAGGCTTGAAAGGTTTGAGAGAGAAGTGAAAAACCTTGAAGTGGAAAGAAAGGAGTAAGTAACAAGAGAGAGTCCAAAAGCCATAGAGGCTTGAAGAACAAAGGAAGAGAGCTAGTAAGCTCTTGGAACAAGTAAAAGTTTGTACTCTTCTAATCAGTGTTGGATAGAGATAATGTATTTTGTAAGGTTGCAGGTTCAAGGCAGTCAAGCCATTGAGGCTTAAGAGGAGAAGAAGCCAAGGCAGGCTTAGTGAAAGAGCTAAGAGAAGCTCTAGAAGAAGAGAAAAGGGAATTGCTCAATAAGAAGGAGAAGATCCAAGAAGAAGCTTGGATAGGTTGCCAAAAGACTAAGGTGAAACAGACTTAGGTGAGGTAAAGGATGGAGTTGGAAGAGTTGAGAAGAGTGATAGAGGGACTGCCTAGAAGAAATATAAACCAGATAAAGAGAGAGAAACAAGAAAGAGAAGAAAGAAAGAGACAGAAAGAGGAAGAGTATCAAAGAGAAGTGAATGAGATAAAAGCAAGGATAGCCATGATAAAATGCATGGTAGAAAATATGGAAAACCCATGGCAAGGATGGGTAATGAAGAAGAAAAGAGTAAGATGGCCAGTTAAATTAGTGATGGAGAGAAAAAGAAGAAAAAGGCTAAGAGTTGCCTTAAGGAGAGAGATGAAGAAGTATAAAAACAAGGATAAGCTCAAGAATGAAGAGCTTGAAGAGAAATTTCAATTTGAAGAAGAAGTTCAGTATGAGATGGATCTCATCATTGAAGAAATGGACAAACAACAAACGATCACTCCAAAGAGCAAGTGGCCAAATGTTTTTACATCTGACATTTCAATTGATGTTTTGTTTACAGGAAAGCAAGTTGAAGAAGAAGGAGAAACATATGATCCAATGAAGATGCTCATGGATCAAGGAGGTGAAGCATATCATGAGAGAGTGCTTAAGCAAGAAGAAGAGGCTTGTTGTAATGCCTCAAGTGATGAAGATATGAAGAAGGATCAACATAAAGAGTTAATTAAACAGGAAGAAGAAGTCCTTACTCAAGAGGATAAAAGAAATGAAGAGTTGCATGTTGATGAAGAACAAAGGTATAGTGATCAAATTTTAGAATTGGAAAAGATTGAAGATGATAATTTTCAGTTGCATGATGTTGATATAGTTGATTTTGATTCAAATGTATTAATCACTAAGGAGGAAGATCTGCAATGTGAAAGAGAAATATGGCAATTTGATCAAGAATTTATAGATGAAGGAGAGTTGCTTGATAAGAAACAAGAAGGGGTAGAACAGCTGCAAGAAGAAGATGGAGTGAAGGTTAAGTGTTTAGACTTGACAATTGAGGAAGATATCTTGAAGGAGATAGAAAACCTTGATGTAAAGTTTCTAGTTGAGGAACCAAACAAGCTTTTTGTGTATCAAAGCAAAGAATAGTTGTTGGAAGAGTTGGCAGCCTTAGAATATGCCATTAAGCATGAAGAGAAGAACAAAATTTGTCCTATGACAAGATTTGAGGAGGTAGAACATTGCTGTGGAGAAGAAATTAAGACAAAGGACCAAGAAGTCACATTGGAGTAGCAAGTACAGTTTCAGAAATTTGGAGAGACCCAAGGGTCTCAAATGTTTGTTTCTAACTTTGCTTTGAATGGTGATTGTACAGGTTTGCTTGATAAGGAGGTGAAGTACTTGGAAAAGAGAGCTCTTCTAAGAACTCAAGAAGAGAGAATGGGAGTTGATATCCTCATTCAAGAGGATGAATATGTAAAGAAGAAGACTGCAAAGAAGATGAAGAGGCAGTAAGATATACATTGGAAGATAAAGACAGCAAGCAAAAACAAACACAAGTGTGTGAGTCAAGAACATGCACATTTGTATGAAAAATTGAATGAAGAGGACATTTATTTTGTAAAAGTTTTTGGGCAAACAAATGAAACTCATGAGCAAGAGCTCATGAAACTTTTTAAGCCCAGGAATTTGATGCAGGAGCATCGAATGCTTAGATATGCTAGGTATAATTTTTAAAAAAAATAAAAAAATAAAATCAAATTGTGGACACTTGTTAAAAGAAGAGGATAGGCTTATTTGGGTATTTAGTTATTGATAATCATGTTATCATGTAAAATCAAAGGATTCGGCCATAAGTGGCATAGGATTGTTAGTAGTTAAATAAGTATATGTTTAAAACATTTGTTAAGTTTTTCTAGGTGTTGGTTGAATGTTATTTCAAGTAAATTAGGACTATTTCAAGATTGTGGGGCATAGTATAGGTAGTAGAATAGGAGATTGTATAAGAGGAAGTGTAGGATCAAGTCTGGGAAAGGACTGTATTTTGATAGATTTTGTAAAAAAAAGATTATTCTGCATGAAATAAAGGATTTTACAGAGTATGTGGTAGAGCTTTCCCATATATACACAGTCTGGAATATGAATATATAATCTGAGTTGGATGGTATTATGATTATGGTGCATTTCAAGCATGTTATGAGAGAACCTACTGGTCGCATATTACTGTGGACGTCACTCACAACTATGCCATTGTTGATACGGCTATTGGATCTACTTGGCAATGTTTTGGCAGAATTGATGTCCTTAAAAGTAAATCAAGCAGTGGGAAAATGCATGTGGGATGCAAAGCAAGGAGGCGTGCAGAGGTATAATAAAGGACTACTTCTATTGTATGAAATTGCTTTGGCATAATCGATGTCCATAATAATAATGTTGAATGTAGAAATTTGAATGTCAAGCAAGGAGCTGGTTATGGTGGGGATGCAAGCCGTGGAATGGTGATCCAATTTCATATGGATAGGATCTAGTTATAAGGAGCCGATCTATGGTATGCAAATTTTAGAGGATTGCCAACATCGATGATCTTGTTGTACAGATCCAAAACTAAAGCCAAAGCTGGATAGATCAACCCAAATCTCAATTCAAGAATAGAGTAAAGTCTGAGGTGGCTCCCACAAAGGAATGCAACCATAGTATATACATCACTATATATATATGTTCTACCTAGACGTGGAGATAAATGCATAATTGTAGTCTATTGAAAGCGCTGGGAGTTTTAATGAAAATTCATTGAATTTATTGACTATCACAACTATCATTGATGGTATTGGTTCTATTGGGGCTTCACTGGGACCACTTTTGGACTGACTTTATTCCTATACAAGGATGGAATGGTGCCTTTAATATACTTATGATTGTAGATTTAGTTTCTGGTCTTCTTTTGACCTGATTATTTATAGCCGAGATCAGCGAAAAGGTTCACAAGGCAATGCTTTGTCCGCTAAAAGATCATGACAATAGGATATAGTAGATAGCAAGCAAAAAGAGGTAGATTAGAATATTTTGGGAGTCAACAATCTAGGCCCAGCGAGAGAGGAGATCAATTATCTAATGAAACAGAAAAAAAAAAATTGATTCCATGAATTAGAGAGACTCAAAATGAAAATCCCTATGAATCAGATGGTATTGGTTATGTAAAACCTAGTGAGCTAGAAATAGTTGACAAATTATGAATGAATCAAATGGGCATGAACTTCGATTTGAAATGGTTTTGGAGCCATCAAAGATAGAAATGGTTGGGCTGGTGTTAGAGAAGTGCCGTCGTTGGATATGTTGGACAGATCAGGAGCAAAGTCGCAGCTGGAAAAGTGGTAGTACGTTTATATTTGCATGGTATTGTGTTTCTTTACAGACCTGAGGCATGTTGGAATTGTACCTACATTTACAAACATTGAGTCCATGTAAAAGAAAATAATGGGATTATTTTAAGCTGAGATAAAGAATTGATCTACAATTGTGTATACATTAGCCTGGAAAATCCAAGCCAGCCGTCTAGTTCAGCTAGTAGAGTATTTTGGATCAGAATGTTGTTTTCGCAGAGATAATGCACTGTGTGGAATTGTAAATGTAAGGAAATATATTGGAGTGGTTGAAGCTGCCAACGCTGCTATACATGTGAAGAAGAAAAATGGAGAAAGTATTGTTTGAAGAATAAGGTCAGCAAGTCAGGATATTGGATCAGAGGTTTGTTTGTTTTGAAGTTTCCAGATTTATTCAAAATACATCATCCTCTCACAAGTGTAGCATATATTAGGTTGGCATGGGTTCAAAATGCATAGCCATTTCTACTGCAAGGGTTAGTTAATGGATTTTAAGTTTCATAATCATTACAATACACTTACCAATCTACCTAGAATCTTGAATTTCCCTAAGCATAATAGGTTAGATTGGTGCCACATATAAAGCCTAATATGGTTGTCACAACACTAAATAGTACCAATAGTGGTGGAATATGTCACAAAATATAGCAAACTCTAGGCCAAAATAGGGAGATGGCTAGAGATATCAAGGGAATAGAGGTATATTTAAAGGTCAATACCACAAAGGTGAATAACAAGGATGTTTAAATGCTCCCAAAGGCCTTATTATATTTTATTTATGTTGCTAACTCAATCATGTACATCCAAACTATATTACATATCCATAATGGCAAGCCTACTACCCTTACTACTAAGTATCTGAACAACATGATACTTAAGATTAACTTATTTTGGAAGCAAAATGTAGAGATTGGGTAGTGAAAAATGTTAATCAAGTTGGTTTCAAGTCTAACTATGATTATTTTATGAAATTAGTTATAAGAACATAGTATGCACATCAAGGAGTACCTCCTTTAGATATATTAATAAGATATTTTGGCATATGCAAAGCTAAGGTAGACGCCTATTCAAAACTAATAAAGGAGAAGGGAATCATGAAAGAAGCTATGAAAATTCTTTAGATTATTCAAAAACAAGGTAAATTAGTAGTAGATGAAGCCATAATTGATGCTTAGATGTATGGGAATATTATGTGAATCATGAAACAAGAGGGGGTTGTAATAGCATTGATAGACTTGATGAAATTGCTCAATACTCCATGAAATGAAGATATATCATAGAATATCACCAAACTCTTTTATAGTCTAATTGAATGTGGATAAAAGGGAAATGAAAGGCCTAAAATTATGGTTTGGTTTGTCAAGATAAAGAATCCATGGGATGTCAATGATTTGGTAGATATAGAATTAGTAAGGTCTAAGATACTATATGTTGTGTTTAATTTTTTGAGTATAGTGAATATGATCTCATGATCTACCTGGGAGGAAATCAATAGACCTTATTTAAGTTATAGCTCTATAACCCTTAGTTTGGTGGATTGTGGTAGGGTAGAGCCTATAGAACATCTAAAAGATGTGTGGATTAAAATCATAGAGTTAACTATACATGGTTATTTCAAAGTAATAGATATGAAGATAGATGAAACTCATTACCTAGTTTTGCTAGTGAAAAAGTGGGCTTATGATGGTAAGATGACCATCAACATAGTGATGAATCAAATAGAATCACACCAGGATGATCATATAATTATCATTCCTCTTAATAATGATTATAAGTCATACATAATTCATAGGGAACCTAGTTCTCCCTATATAGTGAGATGAAATAGCTAGATATGAATTATGACATAGAGTGTACTTGATATACAATGCAACATGGAATTGAACTAGAAAAACTCACCTTCAATAGATTCAATAACTACAAAAATATTTGGTAAGTGTTATTTAAAACCTTTGAGTATTTATATAGATAAAGAAGATGAAGTGTGTTCTCTATTTGTAAACTAACCTACATAGTTTGATATAAAGTTGTTATATCAAGATGGTTATCTAGACCATGACTAGCCTTCTCCCAAAGGTATACTTCTATGGGACTGAGCCTATTCTTTTAGTGGTGATTTTCATACTTACATGTTAAATTGGGTAATAAAGGATAATGAACTTAAACCCTAGTGCATGGTTTATGTTACTAATCAACAAATCCCTCATTAATTTTCCACAAAATACATTGGAAACTTTATAGTGCATTTATAAATGCAAATACTAGAGGATAACCAAAGGGTAAGTTTCCTCAATTATGCATTGAAAGGAGTTACATCTAACTGGTTGGAAACACATCATAATAGTAGTAAGACATGGGTAGAAGTGTGTGAATTATTCATTAGACAATTTCAATTACCTATAGAAGTGAGAATAGAATGGCCAATATTTTAGGAAAGGGAATGTCCCCATAACCATTTTTAGTAGTGTGTTAAAGTATGGATGGCTGAAAAAATCAATTCTAAGTATTGGCCTCATTTATTTATTTACACAAGGGGTTTTTCCTACCACTTGGTAAATTCACCAAGAATACCATAGAGAGATGCAATAGTGGATTTAGTTGTAAAATTACTTTATTCAAACATTCATATTTAAAAGTGAGAATCCATTGGTCCACAATTCATTACAAAAGATGAAAAAAATTATATGCCATGGATGAGTAAACAATTTGCATGATTATGATTCATAGCTAGAGGAGATAAAGGTTTTTGAACTTATTTATGTTATCACCATGGAAGCCAAGCATAGTCATCAAGATACCTAGGACCTTATTGAAGCTATGACTATGGAGACCAAGTGTAGACATAAATAGAAGATGGAAATCTAGCCTTGTCATCATATTAAAGATGAGTCTACTGATGACTCTAATTTAGTTAGTGAAGATTCTTTAAAAATCTCTGAGTTTTTAAGCCTAAACTAGATTATGAAATATTACCTAAACCTATGGATGAATAAGCTATAGAAGATTGATTGTAATAGATAGAATTTATAGAATAAGAGGGTGAGTGCACTATTTAATAGTCTATTCTAGAGGAAGAACAAAAAATATATCAAGAACCTCTAAAGGAAAAAATTATGAACATTGGGTCTGAAGAAACACTAAAATTGGCATATGTTGATGACTATTCGGAGAAACAAAACATTTCAAAAGTAGTACAGCTTCCCTTAGATTACAAAAATGTGTTTCCTACTACTTTTATAGAATTTAAGTGGATGGACCCTTATTTAGGTGAAATGTATAAATAAATCAAGGAAGATGCATGACCCATCAAGAAGAGGCCTTATCATATTGACCCTTATATGAAGATGAAAGTCAAAGCTAAATTAGACCGTATGTAAGATGCATGAATAATATTTCTTGTGGAAAAAGTGGAGTGAGTGAGTCCTATGGTAGTGCAGCCAAAGAAAACTATTGAGATTAATATCTACGGACATTATCATATTCTAAATGATGCCTACATTAATGATCCCTTTCCAATACCATTTATTGATGAAGTGTTGGAAGCTATAGCTAGACATGAGGTGTATTTTTTCGCTAAAAACATTAGTGGGTATCATAAAATTCCCATTGAAATTGAGGATATAATTAAGAAGACATTTTATATAGAATGGGGATCACTCACATATAAGGTAATGCCATTTAGTCTAAAGAAAACACCTACAATTTTCTCCAGGGTTGTAATAAATTCATTCAAGGACTTCATCCATGATTTTTTGGAGGTATATTTAGATTATTGGGTATTGTTCTCATTGTTTCAATATAACTTATCAAAATTAAGGCTAATGTTGAAAAGATCTAATTTGCTTAAGATTACACTTAACTTTAAAAAAATATTGTTTTTTACATCATTTAGTGTTTTACTAGGCCATGTAGTCTGTAGCAAGGGAATTTTGGTGGATCAAGTGAATATTATAGTGATAATGAGTATGCCACCACAAAAATCCTCTACAGAAGTGCAATCCTTTTTAAGAGACATGGGGTATTACCAAAAATTCATAAAAGGGTATGTGATTATCTCACCACCACTAGAGAAATTAATATGCAAAGGTATTCCCTTTGTATGGATATAAAGGTACTAGGAAACTTTTATAGATCTAAAATATAGGATAGTTACTATGTCAATCTTTATTTTTTTTGACTGGGTTAAACCTTTATATGTTCATGTTGAAGCATCATGTACCATAGCTAGTGTAGTGCTTGCGCAACTTGGTGAAGGAGGATTAGACCATCCAATCCATTTTTAAAGATAAAAACTATCTATGGCCAAAAAAGAATTATACCACAACTGAGAGGGAGGATCTAGATATTATATTTTCCCTAATAAAATTTAAACATTATTTTTTGGCTATCCCAATTAAATTATTTACAAATCATTAAGCTTTATGATATATGATAAACAAGCCAATATTGGGTAGACAGATATCTTAGTGTTTGATTATTTTCCAAGAACTCCACTTTTATATTAATGTTAAGCCAAGGTGGGATAACATTGGCCCTCACCATCTCAACAAATTTCATAATGGCAAGGATCTAGAGGAAATCCTTGATGAGTCTCTTGATGCTCATTTATTCATTTTTTTTATGATTTTAGAATAGCTAGCAAAAATTACATAGTTTTTGGAGTAGGGGACATTACCCACATACTAAACTAAAATAGAAAAGAAGCAACTCTTGACCAAGGCACTTCCATTTAGCATTATAAATGGATTTATCTAATATATGGGGAAATATGATGTTCTGTGATGAGTAGCACTAGAGCACGAATGACCACAAGTCATAGAAGAAGCACATCAGGGCATTGTATGTAGACACTTTTTAAGGGAATATACCATACGGAAAATATTAAAAAGTGGTATTTGGTGTCCATACCATTTTGAGTATGCATAGAGGGTTGCTCAATAATGTGATGTTTTCCAATACATAGGTAAACTCACTCCAAGGGTTGAGATTCCTCTTCATCCCATGTTAGCACTATAATTGTTCAAGTAGTGGGGAACTAATTTTGTTGGGCCCATTAATTCAATAAGTAAACATAGTAATACTAGATACATAATAACTATGATGGATTATTTTACCAAATGAGTAGAGGCCAGTGGTATATCATGATATGAAGGTATATATACTTCTAAGTTTTTGTATGAAAACATCATTAATTGGTTTGAATGCCCACTGAGATTAGTAAGCGATCAGGGTGTGCAATTTTTGAACAAGACCATTAAGATTCTAATAGAAGAATTTAAGATTTCTCATCATAAAAGGACTATGTATCATCCACAAACTAATGGCCAAGTAGAGGCTATGAACAAAGTAATTGGTAAGCTCCTAAAAAAGGTTTATGATGTCAAGAAAGATGATTGTGGGGATTGAATTCCTATGGTATTTTGGGCTTATTGCACTCATTTTAAACATGCATCAGGTTTTATTCCATTCCAATTAGTCTATGGGATGGAAGTTATCATGTCAATGGACTATGTCATTCTTAGCTTGTAAGTTTCTAATGCAATGCATTTGGATGATGTAGAATCACTTACAAATTAGTTGTTGGACCACAATTGCATGGATTTTGATAGGGGTAGATCTATATGGGTGAAAAAATTTAATAAAAGAAGCTAGAAAGCATGGCATGATAAGAATATTCATATGAAATAATTTCATTATGAGCAATTGGTTTTTCTATATGATGGTAGGTTTCATGCATTTCCAACTAAACTCAACATTTGATGGAAAGGTCCATATGTTGTTCATGAGATTTTGCAAAGTAGGACTATAATCTTACAAGACCTAGAAGGTATTATTTTTCTAGGAATCATTAAGAAATGTAGACTCAAGGTCTACCACCATTACAATAAAAATTATAGAAAGAAAGTGTGGTTTCACACAACCCTCTCAGTTTAAGAAATTTCATTAATGCAAATTATTTAAATTTTGGTTTGCAATTTCTATGTGTTTTTTTAGTAATTTTTTGTTAGTAGAGCACAAGATCACTAGAATTTGTAAAGATAAAAGATAGGCATGGTATAGATAGACTACTGCACATTGTTTATCTATCAACATAGGTGGTAATATTTCATGTGGAATTATCAAGGAAAAATAGATGTTGTTCACCTATTAAGTCTGGGAAAGCTACCTGATCAGATCTTGGGTCATGATGAAAGAATAAAGGCTACTCAAAAGTAGTTATAACTAAAACATGCAAGGAAGTGGTTAAAATGTCATAGTCAAAATTTTGTGTTAGGATTAGGCTCAGGTATTTATTAGGTATGAACAACAAAAATATGGTGGCATGTCCCATTAGACGTAATCTAATAACTAGACTGGTACCATATTGACCACATTGAATGCCATATCTACTGAGCTAAATTTTTCATAGTGCATGAAATAATGGAGTGTAAAACTAATTTAAAATTAAAGATAACTCACAAAAGTGAGAAATTTTAGGATCCCAATATTAATTGCATAAGATCAAAGGGAAAAGTGATGGAAAATTTATAAATAATCTACTTAATCATATTCTATACTAATCACTTTTGCTAAAATTGAGTTCTAAAATTGCTATTTTGAGTTTATTTTCTCAGGCTTGTGATCTTCAAGTTTTTTTATAGTAAGTAATCATGGCCATTCCTCCTAATGTTTTAGAGCTTGAGAAAGATTTAAAGAGTAACTTTTCCACTTTGAAAGAAGATTTGGGAATAGGGGTCTCACTCTAGTAGATAAAGTTTTCAAAACCTATTGGTAATGCCATGGAACAACATGCAAGAAATAGACTATTTGCACCAAATGCCTTGGTACCCCATTTGGCTAGATTAGATGTAGAGCAACTAATGTGGTTACCCACTTATGGGCATTGGTTTGACATAATGTAGTTGTTGGTGGCTTATTATAACTATCATTGTATTTACTTATCACATTATACAATGGTGTATATGTCCTATGAAGCCATGGCTTACACAATTGGAATGCCTACCTGAGGCAAATCGTTGATGGATTACAATAATAAAGCACCACCAATTTTTTAAAAAATCAAAGATACTATAATCAAAGGAAATTGTGGTATTCTACTAGCATCTTTCCTAGATGAACTAGCATGTTTGTTATCAAAATGCATCTCTTAATGGTTCTCGTAGATTACAAAGGCCATGAACAAGGATAACAAGGGTGTGGTGGATATTACATACCAAATGATATGTGGTGGGGAAGAATTTGATTGGTCTAAATTCCTTATAGTAGAATTAGAATAGAACATTATAAAGGTCTTGGGTATGGTGAAGCATACCTTTTCATATGAATTTTGGGTATTTATTTTGGTGTTCAAATACTATAAATCACTTGTGACACAAGTCCACCCAGAAACTGATTATTAGCTCGATGAGTAATTTGCCAATTTGGATTTTGCCTTCAAAAATTATTATCAAAATCAATCCCCATCTTTCAATAATTGGGATAAAGAGCTCATTTAGATGGTGGATACACATACTCAAATCCCACCTAATGTCATGAAATTTTTGGTCCAACATGCCATGGTATAATTACTTCTAGATGGCATGTCTATTTGGATCTATGAGATACCACCAATGATAACCACTCCATTATAATTATTCTTAGACATGCCTACTATATAAAGGGAGGTGGAATTACAAAAAACTTAGGCCACATAATAGTTTAATCATCTTCATGTTTTTCATCTTAGAACATCATCTCCAAGTTAATCACCTACACTAACTGAGATCTAATAATGCTAAAATGGAAAATGTCTAGCTCAATGCAACTCACCATCTCCACCATGATGTAGAAAAAGGAGCCAAGTTTCTTGGTATGATGATCCTCATGTACCTAAGATCATGTCTTAATACAACTTGCCTATGCTTCAAACTAATGAAATGGATGTATACTACCTAATGTTAGAGGACATGGTAGGTGATTTATATGAAGATGAAAAACCAAAGGAATTTTTCTCTTAGAAGGCTATGCATTCAATACATACCCAAAACAAGTTTCCATACGAGTTATGGGTTTCCCTTCCATCTTGTCCACCATCCATTATAGTGGATCCCTTGCTTGAAGTGATAATGATTTAGTAGGCTGAGATGGATCTTGCATATGGTGTGTCCTTTGGAGGTGCAATTTTGCCAAAGCCTCTAGATGTACTACCTAAAATTTTACCAGAGTCTATACTTTAATGAAAATAGCCCTTGCATAAGTATCATATGGTGAATGAGGATCCATATGCCTTAGACATCATTAAGGTTAATACCCCCATATCTACCATAATTACCTCCTAACCTTTGACTCAAACTAGTTTATGGATAAAGGCAACATCTCCATATGTTATTTTACAAGATGTTCCCACTATTCATTTAAGGAAAGACTCAATTTATCACATGTAGATTTAGATGGGTTAGTAATCCTTCTCACTATCATAATCTGATCGACCACTCATAGATGTTTAAGAAGTTATGTTTGAGTCTCAGACTGAGGAAGAAAAATAAGATGCATGTGAAGAAGATGATAGGCACAAGTTGAAACTACAACCACTCAAAATTCTCAAGAGATGGAAACCAAGAACTAAAATAACATTATTACTAGCCATTGCCAACGAATTTCAACTAAGGAACAAGATTATCTACGATCTATAACTAAGATGGAATTGAAGTACAAAGTTGAGGTAGAGAAGGAAGTTCAATGTTTGTAGTTGGTAGATATAACAACCATATAGAAGGTTGTTAAAGCTATCATTGATAATGTCACCACTCAATCAACATTGAAGGATTCTCAACCTTCAACCTTATATATAATTCAACTAGCATTGGCTACTATTGAGACTCAACCTTCAACCCTAGGAGATGCTACTTCACCATAAATTTTATTACATACTTTGACATAAAGTGCAACACAACTAGTTATGGCATCACCACCTACTTAGATAAGCTTGTCTTTGATGGCCATGATGGATGTGCCTTTACCCTAAACTCAGAGAATGGTGTTTTAATTTCCTCTTGATCCTCTACAATGTGTGCCAAACACTATTTCAACCACTTCTTTAGGTATAACATTGGTCTTAATAGATCTTTCCTAGACATTACATATCTTTCATTAAGTAAACAAATTGAAGGTATAGCTATATTTCAAGAATGATTGTCATAGAAGGCTCAGTCTTTGGACTAGAAGGTCTAAAAATTATATGTATAGAACAATGGGTTGGAATAAGCTTTACAACAAGCATGCTATGCTATATAAATATCTTTTCCAAAACTTTTTCAATAGGTCACTCTTGATCCTATCTAGTCTTTTATGGATCAAATTCACTTGATTCTTAATCAACTTGTTTAGGATTGGTGGAATAATAATGTGTATACCAAGTATACTCATTAAGTTCCATCGATCAAAAATGATAATATGGAATTGTGTGATTTGATTATTAAATATCATACATAACTACATATTACTACATATCAAGATGGGAAAATTAATCACAACATGTTAGACTAACACCAAAAGCTCCAAGGCATCTAGACTGGTCTTCAACCCAATCTTGCTACTATACATACAACTTCTACCAAATTTTTGAATCCATAGGCTAATCCATAATCCATTGATGATGCATTAAAATTTGCAATCAATGCATTTGATTTAGTTATAGATCACCTTCAAGGGTGGTAGAATCAGGTTCAACATAATACCTTTGTAGGAATTCAAGCATAGAGATATTCAAACACATTTAACCTAATTTACACTGATATTGAATCAAAGGTAGAATAAATAAAATCTAATAATAATACCATTGATGATGATGATTTTCAAAAATTATTTTATGCTTAGTGTAATCTAAGAACTTTTATTAGAAAGGTAAACATACAAGTAGGACATGACTATGTTGGATGCCTCCCTTGATCCTATGGTCAATGATCCTATTTTTGTTTCTCCCACTCAATTCCTGGTGATTCTTAAATAGAGGAAGAAGGTAGGATATTTGATTATTAAGTCTTCCACCATTTGTCTCCCACCTCCTACCCAATCTCAGGCACACCACAAGTTATGTCTTTTTATTGGCACATTTTGTTTCCTCTATGGTTCTATTTCATGGAGATTAGGTTGGCTGAAAACCTAAAAGGGTGTCCAATTAGTCTTGTTATCTTATTGAAAACCTAAAAGGGGGGTAGGTTACATTGTGATATTTTGTTTAGGATTGTGTAATTTTTAATTTTTATACTTTTTGGTTGTTTTTATTTTGTGTTATCTCAAGACAAGATAACTAATTATGTCTATGAAAGTGTTAGTTGGAAAGTATGCACATAGGGTTCCATCATAGCATAAGGACATGTTATAAATCTATCAAGTCAATATACATGAGATAATTAGTCATCCACTATACTCCTTTTGAATAGATTGTGTGGATTTGGGTTTTTCTAACTTGGGAAGCCTATAAAAATGTTATAGTTGTTAAATATTCCAAATGTAGTTTGTTGTAACCATGTGTCTAAGATAGAGATAGTGAATTATGTATAAATTAAAATTGTGATGATTTGGAAGAGGTTAGACATTGAATAACTAGATACTGGACCAATGTAATAGAGTCATCTTTTTAAAATGTAGTGTAAGAGGTTGATCTTTACTTATCAATTATTAGTTTCTATGGTTTTATAATCGAATGTGTTCTATAACATCACCATAGAATTTATGTATTGAAAATGATAATATTTTCAATATATATAAGATTTTATAATTAATTGGATATACTAAATTCTGTAATTATTGTTGAATCTAAATCTCTATCTTGATGAACTTCAGATGAGAATCACACTAGCCTAAACATATTATTTTTCTTATACTTATGTGATATATTTTTATGAATCTGTATTTATATAATTTAAAGACCCATTACCTCTCCCATAGTTGTCCTCATAAATATCATGTTATGGGAAACTAATAACATTTGATAACACCCACTTCAATCTATAAATTGTAAAAAATATATAAGCATAGAGGTAATGTATTTGTAACATGCCCCCATTGAGACATGTAAACTGTGAAAATATGGAGGTATTTCTTCTATGACATTCCCCCAATGATATACCCCCTATTTTGAGGTGAGGAAAATATAAATTGGTAGGTACCTTACCTCAAAAAGATAAGTTAGTTGTATAATTTCTGTATGAATCATGTAGCATATAGGAATACTATGTCAAAGTATATATACCAATTAGGATCATATTATGTGATCATATCAAGTCTTAAGATGCATGATATAGATAATGGTAATGTATAAATATTAGAAATATGAGCTCATAAAATAATCTATCACACACACAAAATCAATCAATGTAATGCAAATGAATGGCATAAGGAGACCACATACAAGGGGCATGTTTAAAGGACTATTGAAATGAAAGAAAATTATATTTCTAATCAACATAAAATGTGCATAGGGGAAAATAGGAAAAAAATGTATGAAAATTTTCCACAATAAATATAATAACAAACACTAGAATACACACAAGGAAGTGACTATGTGAATAATTGAAGTAAACACAACCAACATTAGAATATTATACTAGTACTTACATGTATGTGTTAGAAAAAAATGTAATGTAGCATAACATATAAGTACACTATTAAATATATAAGAATGGATATAGACATGTGTAAGCATTAGTATATAATCTCAGTATGATAATGTAGAAATTATAATAAATGATATATATCCTATATCAATCATGATCAAAGAAATCAGATTCCCCCAATGTATTTTATGATATGATTAGAGGAAAGGTCCAACATCTGGAAGTGAATAGATAATGTGTCCAGATTTGCATGTATACCACTCAAATGTGTATATATGAATGTAATGATATGTTATCTACTTTCATTAATCAAACTACATAGATGATAAGGAGCTAATAAAATCTAGGAATGTTAAATATTTTTGAATTTATATGAATGTTTTTTTATTTTTCAGAATATTTAATTTGTGTAGGATTTTTTGAGTGTTTGAAAATTTCACAAGCTATCCAATGATATCAATATGAGGATGAAAAAAATTGATGAGCAGTAAATTAATAATATTTCCTAAATGAAATGTGTTATATGTGTGCATAGTAGAATCAAAAAGAGTATCATGTTCTTTTGGTAAGTTTGTACTTGGTATATTTGATTTTTCACCTATTGGTCATCGATTCAACTAATATTTACTAGGTCTTATAGGTATGAATATATTGTGTTGTAATTTATTGAATGGATTAGAACATAGTTTGTTGAATAATTCTAATTATTATTTACCCTTTATATTATTAGTGAGAGTAGATGGGTTTTGATATGAGGAAAGTCTTGAATCTTTCTTATTTGTAAGCACATTTTTAAATTTACATTTTTCAAGTGTATCTTTATTTTTGACCATTTATGTTATACATCCTACTTTAAACATTTGATGTGACCATTACACTTTTTTTAATGTTGCCATTTGTAATTATTCATTTTCATTTTGTGCCTTGTGCATTTTTTCATTTTGATAATTTTTTAACATTTAATTATCTAATTGTTTCTTTTAATCTTGTGAAATTTTTTAATTGTGATCTTTCATATTAAGATTTTTGTAACGTATCTTTCTCTAAATTTTCCTCTTGAATATTTTATTTCTCTAATTTTTACATGTGCAATTGATTTTGCTCTTAATTATCCTTTGGTATTTGTATATTTCTCTTTCACTTATGTTCTAAGATAGGTACTCATAATGTGAGTGGTTTTCTTAGTTTATGTATCAATGATAGAATCACAACTATATTTTCTACTTTGTATTTTGTTTTTTAATGTAATATATACATAAATTTAAGAATATATAAATTTTTATAACATAAGGGTGATAAACTAATCCATATCAATGTCAATTAATATAAAACTCAGATAAATAATAGCCTAAATTTATACAATTAACATTACTAAAAATAGTAAATTAGAACTATTGAAAGATACTATAATAAATGATGGCACTTGGTTTATTGTGTGAAAATAGATTTATACTAGAAATATGTGTAAAATATACATGATAATTATTGATTATGGTTTATAAGACAAACAAAAAATACTTAGGAAATATTCTCAGATAATGAATATATAGAATAGTAATAATCTATTACACTCTTATTCAATTCTTCAACTCATTAAATATGACATATTACAATTCTATATAGGAAATATGTTTCCTATATTTAGGATAGTGAGATCACTATGATCTCTCACATGAATAACCAACTAACTATATATGAAATATATTGTTACTAATATATTTTTATAACTAACAAACTATATAAAACTAACCCTTATAATATTTTTATTAATGATAAAAATAATATACCACACAAAAGTATCTACATAATATTGCTTTAACTAACAATATTTAAATTATTACAAACCTAATAATGTGAACACACCCTAACATTCACCCCATTGTGAACATTATTAACCCCTAGTCTACACCCCCTTAATGTGAACATGGGGGAACATCTATCCCATATCTACACCCATATTCATGATTTGGTGATTTTCACATGATAATCAAAAACCTTATTGATGGTTTTACATATGGTTTACCAATAACCAAAATGGGATAGTTTTCAACTGGATTACTAATAACCACAAATGGATGGTTTTAAAAGTGGCTTAACATAAACCACATCATGATGTGTAGTATAGTTACTAGCTCTCTTCAGTATTAATATTCGGAGAACTTACATAGAAAAATTTAGTTCACATATTATAAATGTGAAAAAGTATACATCATCTATTCTTATTCACATAAAATGGAAATCAAACACAAAAATGAAAAGAAAATATGCCATTAAAGCAAAAAGTGTCCCCATTTCTAGTGCTTAATGAGAGGCTATGAAACCTCTAGGATCTATTTCATCCATCATACAGTTAGTGAAACTACTTGCTTTCTTTGCAAGTTCTTGATGTATTCACATGCAATCAAGCATTGACAATTTTTAGATCAAACTCACTCAAGTTCAGTGTCTATATCATACCCTACTTCAATATTTTTGTGAATTATATCATCTTGAATCTTGAGATTTTGGATGTCAATTTCAACTAATAATTCATTCTTTATAATGAAAAATTTGGACATGGATGACTCTGTTTTTGGAATTATCAAATTTTTGAAACCTGTGACTATTTTAGATTAAATGACACTCTTAATCTATTTGAATTAGACACGTTTTGATAATAATTACTTATTGACATTAGAATATAGATAATGATTTTATATTGATAAGGAATTTAACATTAGATTAAAAATTACAATTAAATACTAATTGACACTTTTTAATATAAGACTAAAATGTCTACAGACTTAAGCAATTTTATCAAACTAATTCAAAAGACACAACTTTAAAAATACTTTAAACTATAAAATACCAAACTTCATAACCTTGAGCCAATAAAGACTCAATACTACTATAATATTTGTGGACCATATCAATAAATTAAAACTAAATTTAACTTACTCCTTATGATCTTCACTTGAAGACACATGTGGAGATTATATTTTATATCTTGAATATGGTAAGAACTTGTAGTAAAAATGATGATTTATGACAATAGATGCATGTATTAAATAGACTACCAACATACAATGGACATGTAGTAACATATAATGTTGAGGAATTTAGGAAATAATGCATTGTAAATCACTCATCTAAGTTTTCATGCAATAATAATTATTTACTCCTCAAATTTTACCATACCCTCACTTATCCCATTTCAAATCTATTATGATATATCATTGACATTAATATGTATGGACTGAATCCTAGAAATATATTTTTTGTAGCCTTGAAGGGTTTATATCAATGATGCAATGTGAATTTATCCTCCGGATCTCTTTTGACAAGGGAATGAGCAGAATAAGACACATAGGAAGAATAATAGTGATCTGTAGGTTTTGTGGTGAGGATAATTTTTAAGGCTTCAAATTCGGTGAATAAATTAATTCCACGGTCATATAACTAATTTTTTTAACTATAAACTTCAGATCAAATACACATGACTAGTTTGAGACACCAAGATGGCGTGGATGACTCAGGCCTGAAAATGAACAAACCACTTACCAAATAGAAAACAAATAGCTATTTACCTAGGAATAATTCTAGATTCGATGTCTCTCCTTATTCACACACATTCCACTCAAGAAATGTTCCTTATTGATGTTGAAGATTAAGAAAATTTGTAGATTAATAATTCACTAATATGATCTTCATACAAAGAGAAGACTATATGAACTAAACATAGGAATGAAGACTTGATCCATTAGTTTCTAATACATTAAACCTTCATAATTTACAAAATTGATCACATGATAGGGTAATAAACCATTGGAATTTCCCCTCTTTTAAATTAAAAAATCATTTTGTACAAAGTCTCTTAGATAATCCCTACTTTGATACTAGATATTGATTTTGGTTTTTAATCTAAACATAAAAAACTCAAGAAATATTCTCAACCAATGAATACACAAAATAATAATAATATATACAATCTTATTCAATTCATCAACTCATTACATATGACATATTACAAATATACATAGGAAATATATTTCCTACAT